>JABACO010000001.1:33921479-34433979 GCA_013339895.1 Ephydatia muelleri | reverse complement strand
GTGGCATTTCATTGGCTTCATTGTGTGCACCTGGAGTTACCACGTATAATGAAAGCAACTCAGGGTGTGTGTGTGTGTGTGTGTATGTGTGTGTGTCTGTGTGTGTGTGTGTGTGCATGTGTGTGTGTTCTGTGTTGTGTGTAGAGGATGGGGACCATGAGTTGTTGTGCCCATTTATCCGTCTTCATTTCTGTTCTGTTCCACACGTTTCACCTGGTCAAGTGTTCAGAGAAGTTTCCATTGAACCATATCATTCATTCCTGCTTGGACTTAAGTGAAAGGCCATATGGGTTGTTGTTTAAGTCATGGTGATGTCGTGCAGTTAGGTCATGGTAATGTCGTGCGATTAGGTCATGGTGATGTCGTGCAATTAGGTCATGGTGATGTCATGCAATTAGGTCATGGTGATGTCATGGACTTACTGCACATTAGTAATATGTGATGTATTGGTCATATGGGTCTAGATTACACATTGTAGTATGCAAGTAACATTGAAGAGAGTATGTTGCCGTGGTAACTCTTCGCCATTGTGCTCTATAGATGGAGTTATAGACACATGCAACAAGAGTGTGGTCATTGTGTGTCTTTAACCTCAATGAGCCGAATACTACTACATTGGTCCTATAATTAGTAGGCATGGTGACCACACCTCCCTACAGGTATCGACTCATCACAGGGGACCAGTGTGTGTTGACGGAGGAAACAGCCAACCTTATCAAGCAGGTGGAAAGGCCCTGTACAGCCCACGAATCGGAGGCAGGGTACTTCATTGTGGTTAGTTATTAACTGTGTTATATCCCACCTGTCTACACCCTACTCCTCCCATTAGCACAAGACGGTTGGTCGGGTGGTGGTGGGTGTGGTCATTGTAGTGGCCATAATCGGTGTGGCTGTTGTGTCCCTCTTCTCATTCATCCGTTTTTACAACAGAAGATCAGTCATGTGAGCTGTCATGTGACCACTTGGTTCTAGACATGTGATCTCATATCTCCATCACCAGGAAAGAGAAGGTTCGGTACAAGAGGGTACCTTTAACAGATCGCTATGGTGACGATGACAGTAATGATGATAACCAGCTAGCATAAACTGCCACGCCTTCTTTACAACATGTCACATCTCTTGACAACATGTCTCTGATATTGTAAACTTTAAACATGAAATTGATGGGATTTTTAAAACAAATGTCACTTCCATTTAATGCCCAAATCCATTAAATTGAGCATCGTATTAATCATTCGTTTCACGTTTACTTACTTGGTGATTCATTTGCGATCATGTTAGCTTGTACATTGAAGTGTGGCATGGTATACTCTTCTGTTGTTGGCTTGTTACCTATTCGTGAAGTGTTTCAAGCTGCGTTCACACTGTGCAAAAAAAGCAAGCATACAGCATTGTATATGTTTGCATTATATATTTCACGTAGTGTAAGTCACAAGTGCACTTCAACAAAGCGTTGTGTATGAAAATCCACAAAGTACTTCAAGATACTTCAAGAATCCATATATGTGGACAATAATACCTCACTCTTGTGGATTCATAAGCCTACACATCCTAAATGATTATCACATGGTAACCCTTCCCCCCCTCCCCTTCCCCCCATCCCGTAGGGACAATGTGGGGGGATTCACCTTTATTAAATCAAATGCCCCACAGTTAGGAATTAATAACTGTTCAAATTGCCCGTCCACCAATCCTGTTCAGGCAAAGCTCAATTTCGGGTTCCAATTCTTGTTTTGTTTTTTGATACCACATGTTTGAGAGGTTGCACACAACACTGGTAATTGCCATGTGCCGGCGCTGTGTTGCGTTGTATATACCAGTTATTCTCTCTCCCGCCTATCTCTCTCATCCCTCTCCCTCGGACACACACAGATTATATACACTCTAGCGCTGGCACATCATGCACAGAGATTTGTACTCGTGTCTTGCACAACATAACATACAGAAAATATGCTCTGCACAACACATATGATTTACAATTCCGTGCTCATACAGGTCTGGTTGCAGTACATGTAACCTTTTCTTTCTATTACGTGAACCCTTCAAATACTGCAGAAGGTGTGTCCTCCTTTCTTGGCCCACTACACCACGAAACAACTGTATTCTTGTTTTACCACACGACCAATTAACTCTATTGGTGTTACTGGATCTACCTTTCCAGTGGTGGGATCTAAACAAGACCCAGCAAGTGTAGAGATTTGCATGGCCAAGAGCTATACACAGCTGGTTTACAAATCAACTTGATTTTAATAGCTAGCTAGCTCCACTGTTACGAGCATTTAATAGCTAGCTTGCTCCACTGTTACGAGAATTTACTAAAGTAGCAAAACTTTGTTTCTCAAAATGCTATACTGTTCATAAGAACTGCACGTTGTCATGACTGGGGTCTTCATCACTAGTACCATCAACTCACTTAATTTGCTTTGGTTTGTCAGCATTAATTTATAACTGACAAGTTGTAATGACTTCTTAACTATTGATATGTATATTATTACATGTAGCCAAGTGTCTGTGCTTCAGAGCCATTGCAGGCAAGTATCAGTGGTTCAGAGTCATTGCAGGCAAGTATCAGTGGTTCAGAGCCATTGCAGGCAAGTATCAGTAGTTCAGAGCCATTGCAGGCAAGTATCAGTGGTTCAGAGCCATTGCAGGCAAGTATCAGTGGTTCAGAGCCATTGCAGGCAAGTATCAGTGGTTCAGAGTCATTGCTAGCAAGTATCAGCCGTGGTTCAGAGCCATTGCAGGCAAGTACCAGTGGTTCAGAGCCATTGCAGGCAAGTACCAGTGGTTCAGAGTCATTGCAGGCAAGTACCAGTGGTTCAGAGCCATTGCAGGCAAGTAAAATTACAAACGTTTATTAAGTTTTTATTGATTTGAAGTAAATGTCTGATGCAGCAGTGAAGCAATGCCTACTGAAAACAAAAGTGAAAATTTTCACTATAGCATTTTATTTCAAAAGTAGTGATTTCCATTCTGCTTGCATTTAAGGTAAAGAGAAAGAACAATTCCATTGCAGAAGTGACAAAAGGGAAGAGGTAGAAAATTACATTCATAAGTGCTTCATTTATTTATTTTTTCTTTTTTCTTTCAAAGTCTAATGAACATATGAGCGTATCACATTACATGTTTTATTTTGATATGCATGCTTGTAAAGACGCAAGGGCAGTTCAGAGTTTCTATGCAGGAGGTACATGCAAAGCTGAATATTGGGTATAATGTAACCACCAAAGTAAGGAGGGTCGCTGAGTAAAGATTGCATTACATGCGTGTATGGTGTATTTAGCACACCAAGCATACATACATACATACATACATACATACATACATACATACATACATACATACATACATAATAATAATAATAATATGCCATCACATTATACAGGTATAACACGTTTGGAGGAAGAGACCAGACACAGTTCGGAAACAAACAAGTCATCAAGCTAACACTCAAAGTTCTACAACATCAACATCTAATTTGGACCAGTGATGTGTTTTGCGAAGATGTATTTTAACTCCCTTAATGCAAGTAGACTTGAACTGGCAATCCGTAGCTGGGCACGACACAGAAAGTTCACAATCATTTGGAGACGGTTCATCAGATTGGCTCTTGTGTTTGTGGTGTTGATGTATCTTAATGCCTTTTTGAGATTTGGAGGTAAAGGAACATAGAGGGAAAGGGCATGAGAAGTCATTTGGCGAGTGGGGAGATTTTGCGCACTGACCATGTTTTTGTGTGTTATGGCTTTTCAGATATTTCTCACTAGTGAAATGTTTATTGCAAATAAGACAATAGTTGTTGTTGTTTGGGAGGGAAGATGCACCCTTGTGGCAGTCTCGTAACGTCCTAGCCATCTCATGAAGATTTTCTTCCACTAAGGCTGCACCGCTAAAAAGTGAGGTTCTCCATTGTGACCTCAATACTGCAATGGTGCGCCAGTTGCTGGATATGCCAAACAAGGATAGATCTTTAGAAACACAATCCCTCCATCTAAGTTTCGGTTTGTGTTGCGGGCGCTTAATTTGCAGATGCAATTTCCCCAAATAGAATTTGTTTTGGGAGTCTGTTATCCTCCATTCTATATACATGACCAAGCCATCGTAGTCTAGCCATGGAAATAAGTGTAGAGGCATGTTGGAGGTGAGATCTTACAAGAACAGTAGTGTCAGGAATATGATGGAAAGGATTAACATTTAAAGCCTGTCTAAGACATGACAACAAAAATGAATGAATACGACGCACAAGGTATGATGTAGTGGACCAGGTTTCTGCACCATAAAATAGTGCAGGTATGACTGTTGCATTGAAAACAGCAAGCTTGGTGTGTTTAGATAAGTTGGCATTATGCCATACCTTTCCTTTCAATGCACTAAAAAGTTTAGCAGCTTTAGAAAGTCTGGAATTAATTTCATTGTCTAAGGAGACATCAGAGGACAGAACACTGCCCAGATACTGAAAAGCCGTAACAGTTTCAATTGTGGTTCCACGAATGTTGAAGGGGGAACTGCTTGTAGCGGATTGAGTTATGACCTTTGTTTTGTCAGTGCTAACACTTAGACCCCAGGAGCGAGCCACATGGGTGAATCGATCAATGAATCTTTGAAGAGCAAGCACTATCGAGGCATCCTGTCATCACATCATCCGCAAAAACGGAGGTCACAAATTCGAACTGACATTGGTAGTTTAGTGCCAGACCGTCTAAAAAGCTTACCATCCAGCCTATACTTCTTCAAAGGTATAGCCCAGATAGCAGTAGGTGTCGAGAAAAACAATATCACGAGGTGGCCAACCAACTTGATATTCTTCACAGTAACGCAAAAATGGTGCGGGAGCAAACAAACGAGTGAAAGCTATGGACCGACCAACACGCGCCACGCGGAAATCATACATACATACAGACATACATACATACATACATACATACATACATACATACATACATACATACTACATACATACTACATACATACATACATACATACATACATACATACTACATACATACAGACATACATACATACATACATACATACATACATAACATACAGACATACATACATACATACATACATACATACATACATACATACATACATACATACATACATACATACATACATACATACATACATACATACATACATACATACATACATACATACATACATACATACATACATACATACATACATACATACATACATACATACATACATACATACATGCATGCATGCATGCATGCATGCATACATACATTACATACACACACACACACACACACATGTTTGACATGGATCTCATCCTCACATGGTGACACACACCACCCAAGAGTGCATGTACCCAGACTACTAACCCTAACCTGATAGTGCTTGCTGATGTTCATTGCACGTAGCATGTCAGAGTTGCCTCCACAGCTTTTCAATGCGCCAGTATAGGTGCACTTTGGTGCTCCTTGCTAAACGACTAGATTTGCAACTATATTTGATACTAATCGTGTTTGGAATGAGCACACCCTTGTCAGAGAGTTCTGGGAACCATGTCTTGTCCCTGGTGTGAGCTGTACCAGCACAAATCTTCCTCATCTGTTCGGCCACATTCTTTGTGCCTGCAAAACTGCAATTAATGCACACCAAGCCATATTGAACAGTACCATGCCATGTGTCAAAGGAATTGACCATCCCTAGATCTTCACACACATACTTCTTTACGGTAGTCTGATAGTCATGGGCAACTTCAGTTATGTTGAGTCCTATGTTAGAATAGAATGTAGTATCAATATGTCATTGTAATGACAAGCAAACCTCGGTCAATAACTTGGGGCAAAACAATTTTAGTGCAGGCTACCTCTCTTGTTTGTGCTATGCTCTGTGCGCTGGTCTAGAGAGTGTGCTGATCCCAACAATTCAATGTATACTGCAATAGACAATATGCATATACCTGCACATTAGGCTCAGGCATAGTACAAATGTGTACATCTTCCGGCCAGGCAAGGTACTGTTGAATGGTATGCATTAGAAGTGGAATCGTGGCGTGCTTCAGTGATTACCCACTATTGGAAAGTAATACAGACAATCTGTATAAACTACAAGAAAATACAATCACATTACCTCTCCAGTTGTGGCATAGTGAGGGCATCCCTTCACATGTTCCACAGCCAGTTTCATATACTCTTCTGTTGCCTCTGCTATGATCTGTTGGTACTGTCTATCTATGTAAACTGAAGAACCAGAATAGAACATGATAAAATAATTGGTCACCTCACCCATCTCAGGGATCTACCAGAGCTGCTGTACTGTTGCTTCACCTCATCCATCTCAGCAAACTTGTAGAAGTTCAAGAACTGACTAGACAACATACCAGCACAGGAAAAAGCTTGCATGGACGAGCCTGGAATACAAGTATACTGATAGCCATGCATGTGTATTGCAATACTGACTTTTGGCTTGCCAAGTAGTGACCTGCAAGAACTCGAGAACTAGCCCAACTGCAAGCCGCCTTGCAGTGTGGACACACAAAAGAAATCGCACAACAGCTCCTTTCTATTCAAAGTCATACCAGGATACAAGAGTACTAACAATATACAGCATGTGTTGGAGCACCTTCTTGAATAACTCCAGCCTCCAGCCTACAACAGCGTTGCTGTACCAAGCCATGACAAAGACTCCGGATGGCTTGTGCTCAACCACACAGAGATTCTGGTCATCTGGGTCTTTGTCTTCCGTGTACATACATCCCTATAAAGCGAGCAGCGGATGAGTACACGTGCATGTTTAGGTCACTGTAAATGCTTGTATCCTGTTACATGTGTCGATCCACGTGTTTCTGATTACAATTAGTCTCATAAAAGTTATGCATCCATGTGTCGTACAGCGTAAATTATAGATACCAGTTTTTTTTCAGGAGGCTGGATTATGAGTTTGAACCCTATCAGCGCAGATTGGTGGTAGGTCAGGGCCCGTGGTAAGTTTACGCAGACAAAACGAAGTGTAGTATTCATTATTTATGCACTGCACCGCTCTAAACAAAAACAACAAAAGGCTGTAGCATGCCAACCGTGGTGTATACTCTTATGACGTGTCATCTATTCTCTTTATTTGTCTCAGAGGACAGTCGTATTAGGACACAATGTTTGTACAAAGGACAGCCCTATGAAACACTAGCGTGCACACTGCTGCGTGTATCTATGTGTAGTGTAAACACGTCTCAAGGGGGACTCAACATCTACAAATCGAGTGGTTACATGGAATGGATCAAGAATCCACATGTAGATAGATAGAAATTTTGTGTGTGTGTGTGCGTGTGTGTGTGTCATCATTCTTGGTGTGCTATTTTTTGCCAAATATATAACAGTGTGGTGTTGTGTGCGTGCAATTTGTGTGTAATGTGTTTGTGTGTGTGTGTGTGTGTATGCGTGTGTGTGTGTGTGTGTGTGTATGCGTGTGTGTGTGTGTGTTGTGCAAGTGTACTGTGCATATGTTGTGCAAGTGTACTGTGCATATGTTGTGCAGTAGAATTTGCTATATATAGTTGTGGATTAGTTGTACACTATACCATCAGTATGTATGTGTAAAAAAGGATGTACCATGCAAGTAAAACATTTTTGAAAGAGCAATGTTCCTAGGACTGAGTTGGCTGTAAAGTAGAGGGGACCGTAGGTGAGATCGACACAAGGTCCAGCATCGCATTCAGTAAAGCGGTATTATCCGGCCTTTTAGAGCGCTATACTTTATCTTTGGGAAATAAAATCCGCCTAGCAGCATCTATTCGTGCTTTAAAGGTATCCCTCTCCTCCTGAGAAGAGAACGTCATGCCAAAGAGTAAAGTAGTCTCGTACCCAGACCCTGATTCCCACAGCTGCGGATGGATTACATCACCGCGGTGATGTAATCCACCCGCAGCTGTGGGTACGAGACTAAGAAATCGCAATCCGGTAGTCGCCATTGTAATCAATTATGTGCCGTCGTGTGCAAAATTTATACTAACGATACGATTACGATAGTGCGTGTGAGTTTTCGAGGTGCACCCATCTGGCCGGCCAAAAATTGAGCAGTCTACGCCCTTTTATACGCCGTGCCCTCCTTTAACCCGCAAGTTCATCAATGGCAGCTGCGGTACACTTGCGGGCTTCGACGTTCGACTTTGTTGCGTTTGGCAAGACGGGATCGGGCAAGAGTACAACATGCAACATTTTGGTAGGCGCTAACGATAAGATGCCAAATAGAGGCATTGTAGCAATGAGAGCCACAGAGGAGATCCAGGATATCTACAACTCTTCCCCAGTGACTTACTTCGAGACTTCTTGCAGCGTTGAGTCTTGCACTAAGAGATGCAAGGTGCTCTCCAACGGTCCCATCAGAGTACTCGACGTGCCAGGGTTTGCGGATAGTGAAGATTCCAAAGCTTCCGTTTGCGAAAGAAATCTGACACTGATACGCAACGTAATGCGTGTTCAAGAGGAGCTCAAGTTGTCCTTCAAACGAGTCCTCTACTTCTTACCTCAAAGAGGAGCAGTACGAAAGATCGATGGGTACTTGAAAGACGAGCTGGCAATGTTTTACAATCATTTTGGACGTGGAGTTTTCGACAACATGATACTGATTGCTACCATTGATTCCAGCTATCAGCAACAAGGTATGGGTGACGAAGATCTGCAAACCACACAGGATACACTTAAAAGAGCTATTGAGATGGTTTGGAAAAGGTATGCCAAGACTCATCCTGAAGATCCCAACCCACCAAATTGCCCACCAGTGATGTACGTACCACTTTGCATTTCTACACAAGATCTGCTGACCAAAATTAAAGAAGCATCCGTTCCCATGGTTGCCACATCTGCAACACTGACCATTGAACCTAACATGTGTGTAAAGTGTGGCTGGTCAGTTATAAAGGTAAACGATGAGCCATTTCAAGTCACCAATGACAAGGAGGTTGTACAGTACAGTGACTCAGTATGCCACCCAGAGATCATTCCAAGATACACATTGCTACAAAAGATGGGTGGAGGCATACTCCACATGGCAACGTTAGGTTCGGCTCTGGTGTACGAAACAATTTTAGGAAAGGAAACATGGCCAGGCTTTACCAATTCGGATGAACTGTGTGTCAACTGCAATGAAGTACCTGGACGAACACCAGGCTGCATGCAGATCAATGCAGAATTTACAAGTAAACGTCAGACGTATACTGTGAAGCACTCCAATCAAGTTACAAGGAATTGAACATTGCTCAAGCTGCTTTTTCGGATGCATAAGTAGGATGTTGTATGCTTTAGTTAGTGTAGTCCCCCCATATCTGAGTAGTATCCATATAGTTGTTTGTATACATATGTAAGGAGGTATGTGCACAAAGATGTTGGCACAATGCTACTCACACTCATTTAGGGGTTTGGGCATGAGTGGAGAAGGGACTGCATGGGAGGGTGACAAGGTATATTCAAATACAAAGGTTACAACACCTTCAGCACCCAGTACAGTTCAGTGTAGACAATAACATGTGGATTACAACCCCATGATTGTACGATTGAATTCATAGGCATTCCAGCATTAAACTTGCCATGATCTCTTGTAAAATCCCTGTCAACATCATGATGGAATGCATGATCAATGATAAGCTTGGAATGATCACTGACCACCCCAAAGGTCAGAATGACTAGCAAAGCTGTGACCCTGGGAGAGATAACAGTACCATTAAGCAAGCTGTAAGTTCCTCAATTTTAACCACAATGCACCTTACAATGGTCAGGGTTGCAGATGCCATATCCATGAGAACTGGTGTGTCTTTAAATTTGCACAACTGTACCTCCGTAATAGATTAAGTAAAATTGAACAAACAGGACAAATCATTAGTGACAGGGCTATTCTCTACTTACACAATGAATTTGAAGCAATTACCTGAAGGTGCATATGTGGAGGTTTTGAACCCCATGGAATATCGGACCTCGTAACGCCGGTATTGTGCTTTTGCAAGGCACCAAAGTTTGTTTTCAAACAGAACAATGGTGTAGTGTTAAGTTTTGAAAATTGGAAGTCCATTGCGTTAACCGATTATACGCGGAAGACGCAAATATGCGTCTATACGCAGCCTGGCCGTGATAGCAGGACATTGCCAGTGTACGGCGTAAATGAATGATTGTTATACCAACAGGGTCTGTGCAAAAGTGAAATAGCTATATCTTACAGTCTTCATGTAGGGGAGGAATGCAGCGCGTGATAAGGTCTGATTACTGCACACTCAGCGTACATACACGGCTATCAACACATTACTATATACGTACATTCAGCGTTTGCTACCAACGCATCCTTAAGTATACTCAGCGTACAACCATGTATGCACCCACACGCAACACAAAGTCCACTCACGTACACCTACGCGCTACCAGCTATGTACATACATATATTGCTCAATCAGAGACATTATATACCAATGATCATCTAGAGTTGCGTCGATCACAACCACTGCAAAACGAAACTTCACAAAAATTGTCTCTCTGAAAATTCCACGCCATGCATGTGGTATATACAGTACGAACGTATTCTGATACCATGCATGAAAAATGATAAACATGTTACAATTCCGCGTATAATCGGTTAATCATCCAAACGTTATAGCGATTCAAGATTTATAACAATAATATGCCCTAGATCCCTATTTGATTCGCGGCTACGATCCCATATATGCAATCTAGTGTTGTTATTGTCAATGCATGCACTGTGGTTAGAATAGTGGGACTTTTACTGTGATCTTCAAAAATCAACAGCTGAGTATTTAGTGGGTGTACTGTTATCTTTGCCAAGGTCGCCGCCGCTTTGCAAGCAGTCCACCTTTCCCCATAAAGGGGCGGTTCTGAAAGGTTATGGTTGTAGGTGTCTGACATGATCATCAAACACTCAATTACATGAACATGTTGACGGGAATTAGATGAGAGATCATGGCATCACAATTGTTACTGACGTTCCCAACTATTAGATTTCAATGATTTTGATCGAAGACCACAAGAGATACACTTAGTGTACCTCGTTAGAAGGTTAGGACATCCACCAAAACGCATATCCTGATGATCCGCAGCAACCAAATAGCTCTCTGGCGATGTGCTAACAGCTTGATAACTCTTCCCAAGATCTGCTGTAAAAGATTAATTCTTTCTTTCCTTCTAACGAGGTTCACTAAGTGTATCTCATGCTCATGGAGTTGAGTGTTTGATGATCATGTCAGACACCTACAACCATAACCTTTCAGAACCGCCCCTTTATGGGGAAAGGTGGACTGCTTGCAAAGCGGCGGCGACCTTGGCAAAGATAACAGTACACCCACTAAATACTCAGCTGTTGATTTTTGAAGATCACAGTAGAGTCCCACTATTCTAACCACAGTGCATGCATTGTCCCACTATTCTAACCACAGTGGCATGCATTGACAATAACAACACTAGATTGCATATATGGGATCGTAGCCGCGAATCAAATAGGGATCTAGGGCATGTTATTGTTATAAATCTTGAATCGCTATAACGTTTGGATGATTAACGCAAGGGACTTCCAATTTTCAAAACTTAACACTACTGTGTGAAAACAAATTTTGGTGCCTTGCAAAAGCACAATACCGGCGTTACGAGGTCCGATATTCTATGGGGTTCAAAACCTCCACATATGCACCTTCAGGTAATTGCTTCAAATTCGTTGTGTAAGTAGAGAATGGCCTGTCACTAATGATTTGTTCTGTTTATTAATTTTTACTTAATCTATTACGGAGGTACAGTTGTGCAAATGTAATGCACATTTTGCCCCATTGAATTGTACCAACCCGCATTCCCTTTTACGATTTACACTGATAACCTCTTTGTTCCACTCCTAAATGAGTGTGAGTAACATTGGGCCAACATCTTTGTTCACATACCTCCTTTTTACACACACAAAAGCATCCATGCGCACATGTACAAACTACTATGGATATAACGTCCTACTTGTACATTCGAAAAACCAGCTTGCACATTGTTCAGTTCCTTGTAACTTGATTGGAGTGTTTCACAGGATACGTCTCATAGGTATCAGTGTACTCTACATTGATCTTCATGCAGCCCGGTGTTCGTCCAGGTACTTCATTGCAGTTGACACACATTTCATCAGAATTGGTAAAGCCTGGCCATGTTTCCTTTCCTGAAATTGTTTCGTACAACCACAGAGTCGCACCTAACGTTGCCAGGTGGAGTATCCCTCCACAAAACTTTTGTAGCAATGTGAATCTTGGAATGATCTCTGGGTGGCATTTTGAGTCATTGTACTGTACAACCTCCTCGCCATTGGTGACTTGAAATGGCTCATCGTTTACCTTTATAACTGACCAGCCACACTTTACACACATGTTAGGTACAATGGTCAGTGTTGCAGATGTGGCAACCATGGGAACGGGTGCGTCTTTAATTTTGGTCAGCAGATCTTTTGTAGAAATGCCAAGTGGTACGTACATCACTGGTGGGCAATTTGGTGGCTTGGGATCTTCAGGATGACTCCTTTTCCAAACCATCTCAAGAGCTTTTTTAAGTGTATCCTGTGTGATTTGCAGATCACATTCATTGAAACCTTGTTGTTGATTGCTGGAATCATTGGTTGCAATAATTATCAAGTTGTCGAAAATGCAACTTTCACGATCATGGTAAAACACGGCGAGCTCGTCTTGCAGGTACCGATCGTTCTTCCGCACTGCTCCTCTTTGAGGTAAGAAGTAGAGGACTCGATAGAAGTCCAATTTGAGCGCCTTTTGAACACGCATTACGTTGCGAATCAGTGCCGAATTTCTTTGGGTAATTGTAGCGTCAGAACCGTCTTCAGGATCATCACTATCTGCAAACCCTGGCACGTCGAGTACTCTGATGGGACCGTTGGAGAGCACCTTGCATCTCTTAGTGCAAGACTCAACGCTGCAAGAAGTCTCGAAGTAAGTCACTGGGGAAGAGTTGTAGATATCCTGGATCTCCTCAGTGGCTCTCATTGCTACAATGTCTCCATTTGGCATCTTATCGTTAGCGCCTACCAAAATGTTGCATGTTGTACTCTTGCCCATCCCCTCCTTGCCAAATACAACGAAGCCGACTTTTGCTGCCATCTGTTAGGAGCTATTACGGGATCTGAAAGCTTGGGAAGTAAATCACGCAAGCGAAAGTTTGCGCGTTTAAAGAAATTAGCGGTCACCGGAAATTGCGGTACAGTGTACGTGCACTCGTGCGCATACCGCTGAATAGGAGTTTGAATGGAGAATTGAATACCTATACTGCGCGTGACACAGAATGAATGAAATGTGACTTCGGTTCCATAAGATATAGGACTTGAGGGTAATTATCATAATTGTTTTCAGAATTTACAGGACCATCGACTGACTCCCTCAGATTGTTTTTCATATGGAGAAATGGCCCATACATAGGTGGTCATCTTGCTTTTCAAAATGAATTTCAAACTATAATCTATATACGTTTATATTTTACGCTAAATCGGACTGATTGCATGTGAATTTGTGCTTTATAAAGATCATAACGTGAACCATTCTTAAACTAAAATCAAGACAAAAAGTTAATTTCTACCGCGCATAATTTATTCATAAACGAAGTATCATTACGTAATCTTCGAATAAAGTAGTTACAATTATTAAAATTATGTTGGCTTGGTTACGGTTATAAAATTTAATGGCTAGCTAGCTGCAAGACAATTTGAATTACAAATATAATTGTACCGATACACAATATTAAAATTAACTTACGTCACTTGCACTGGAGATGTGGAGCGCATATCCATGCAGGGATCGAACTACTTATGCCCTTCATGTTTTCATCTTCTGAGACGCAGGTGTTTTGGTGAGTATACTATGCGAATTTAGTAGCGTAGGGTATGTTCGGCAGTGGGTAGTGTTCGGCCCTATGTTAGGTACCGGCATATTTTACGTACGAGTACCGAAAAATTGGTGATCCAATATTAAGTAAAAATTGTGACGCGGTTGCAAATTGTTCAGGTGAATTATATTCGAGTGAAAGCTGGTTTGTGTTCGTTTGATCGCTGTTGTGGACTGTTTCTGGATTTATCGGTATGTCGATACATTGTCTATGCTATGATGCAGCTCTGGTTTATTTGAAACGTTTTGTTCAAAATTTCTGGTGCGTAGAAAAAATATGTACCGTTTAGGTTTGGTAGAACTTTTTTGTCTTTAAAGGTACCGGGAAAACCATCAGATATAGGTACTTCCCAGGTCTTAATCTATATGGATTTCAAAATTTCACGAACTTTGGATGATGCCCAAGGTGTCATCAAACAGCCTATGTGTTGAAATATGGTACGTGCTATTCATGAAGCCAACTCACGTCAAACTTTATTAGGTGGTTAAGCACTGCCCGTATAACATGGTTTTGCAACTTTTTAAGAACATTTCTTACCTTTGAGTACCTTATAGCGTTAACAAAGTTTAACTCTAAATAAAGACTACCATTATTTTCGAGGTACTGTAAAAAGAAGTATCTATAAACGCAGTTTTGCTATAAATCTACGTACTATGAAAATACCATAAATTTTGGCCGATGCCCAAGGCATACCCCAGATTTTCACTCGTCCCCAGATATCATATTGTACATGTACGTTTGCCGCGAAAATGGAACTAACGCATGACTGTGCAACTTTCCAGTGTGCTTACAACCATACATGTAACCCTTTTAAGATGTTAGCCTGCTGCAACGATCTGTTGGTGTGTATCTTTCCAAATTACTGCAGAAGATTTTAAGAAGTTGATTGAAGGTTTTAGTGGTGATATCAATGCAGATAATGCACTACAGGTTTCAGTAATAAGAAATGGCTTGGTAGTGCACATATAATGCAGCAAAGCATTTTAAATTTGGGATTCAACATCTGTGGAGGGACATCATATTAATGAAGTTCGTATCAGTATTGCAACAGTTCCTCCCACTTCCTATGTGCTACAATTAGGTACACTAGCTGGGGGTACAACAGATGATTATGTTTCCCATATTCAGACCTGTTTTAATGTTATTGTAAGTTCATATGCTGAATATCACAAACTTGACCCAATACAAACCAAGTCAACTATTATTCACCACCTGAAGAACACCCTTACTGACAGAGTAGCTAGTGAACCATTGTGTAGTTCAGAGTCTTCAATCATCACTTGACATTGAACTACTAGAGCTCAAATGCAATGTGCACCCTCTAGATGGGATTGCCAAAAGGTGCACAGATCTACTAAAGGTATATGATAAGGAGTATAACATTACTTAGTGATTCATTTGGAAATGGTTGTTGTGCAGTTAATTTTATGTGTGCTACAAAGATGCGCTTAAACAAGGTAAAGGTGACCCAGGAGTATTTGAGGCAAGAAAATATCAAGCCTGGAATCATTGTGCGCTATCTAGGAAACTGATTCCATATTGTATTCCATCTATTTAAGAGAAAAAACTTTTGATATTTAGATACTTCATGTCGTAATACTATTTGCTTGCGATCAGCATTACAGAAGGACTTAGTACATGACAAACTATTACTGCAATTGCAAGCACTTGGCATTATTGGAAAATTAGTGACTGGGCCTTGGATGAAACAGCTGTATGGAAATCCAGGCATCACTAACCTCGATATTATTTCATACATTAAGACATGTTTACAGTACCTAAAATCATTAAAGGATTGCCCATTACTTGTCTTAACGATATAAGATTTGGACAAAGAGACAGATGTTACACTGCAGTGTTTTAAAAAGTAATTTTAATTTAATGAATGCACTGGAGTAAGCAAGCTTGAATGAAATTTTGTTCTGACTTATAGTGGTATCATAGAAGTAATTGAACGACAAATGTATGATTACATTGACGGTAATCTATCCAACATTCCAACACCTATGGCAGTCAAACACTCTCTGCCCCTGCACATAATATGTTTGCAGAGAAAACTCTTGGATTAGCTGATTCACACCCATGAACTAAATATTGCTAAGGAGCAGGATAAAAGGCTATTGGAACGAGAGCAGAAAAAAGATAGCAGTTATCGAAGAAAGTTACAAAAGAAAATACAGAGTGTTGTAGAAGGCAAAGCATAGAGTTTCCAGAGATGGATGAATCCCACATAAATATTACAAAAGCAATTCTTGCCAATCCAGTAGTGATTGATGGACTCTACTTTTAACATTTATGGTTTGTTAACGAAGAAAATGTATTATACCAAGGTAAAATTGTAGCAGTAAAGTTATCTAAAAATTGTAAAGTGTATAAGGTAACTGCTACTTATTTGAAACGAGGAAGCAGTCAAGAAGATGGAGATGATGTTTTCAATGACTCTATATGTATTCTTAGTTGTCTATATTACAGATGATTTGTGCATTCGTGAAATTGATGTATAACACTATTCTATGCTTCTTATGTGTGTGCAAGGCTTGTAAAAAAAAATTGGTGTCATGATATTATAGATTGTAGTTGCTATAGCCAAGAGAACAAACACCGTCACAATTTTTATGCGCTACCACATCGATTACCATTGCCAGCAAATCCAATGTTTGGATCGCTATAACTTGTCACTACTTAAGCAAATGCCACGTTTCACATATCATTTTAATTCATTTAATTGCTCTTTAAGGCAGCACCCAAATATTGCGTTTGAAAAAAAATATACCCGTACCTACCTATGTGCATATCTTGGAAGGAGTAGATATGGCCTTCTGCCATCTCTATATAATGGTGGACATCTCCCTGTACTGTAACCAGTGGCAGCCTTCTCCCTTTACTCCCGAACCGTTAATTGCCCGTCTCCTTATACTGTTTTAACCTCTTCTTCTTTATTGTTAGAACCGGTGGCCTTCTCCCTGTACTGCTGGCCTTCTCCCTATACTGTTCGCCTTGTCTTTATACTGTTGGTATACTGTTGGCCTTCTCCCTACACTGTTGGCCTTCTCCCTATACTCTCCCTATACTCTCCCTATACTCTCCCTATACTATTGGCCTTCTTCCTATTCTGTTGGCCTTCTCCCTATACTATTGGCCTTCTCCATATACTGTTGGCCTTCTCTCTATTCTGTTGGCCTTGTTGAGTGTGGATATGGTATACTGTTGGCCTAGTTATTTATATTAGGGGCTCCTCCCTCCCTCCCCCCTCCCTCCCTCCCTCCCTCCCTCCCTCCCTCCCTCCCTCCCTCCCTCCCTCCCTCCCTCCCTCCCTCCCTCCCTCCTCCCTCCCTCCCTCCCTCCCTCCCTCCCTCCCTCCCTCCCTCCCTCCCTCCCTCCCTCCCTCCCTCCCTCCCTCCCTCCCTCCCTCCCTCCCTCCCTCCCCCCTCCCTCCACCTCCCTCCTCCCTCCCTCCCTCCCTCCCTCCCTCCCTCCCTCCCTCCCTCCCCTCCCTCCCTCCCTCCCTCCCTCCCTCCCTCCCTCCTCCCTCCCTCCCTCCCTCCCTCCCTCCCTCCCTCCCTCCCTCCCTCCCTCCCGTCCCTCCCTCCCTCCGTCCCTCCCTCCCTCCCTCCCTCCCCTCCCTCCCTCCCTCCCTCCCTCCCTCCTGTCCTATGGACATGTACATGTACACCAGCAGGGACATCTCTGGCAAAATTACACATACCATTTATCCTCCCTCCCTCCCTCTTACCTCCCTGACAAGTCCTTTGGCTCCTCAGTGAGTACTCCACTCAATATGCCTAGACCTTATACGGTCATACCTTGGCACTCTTCCCCAGGACCCCATGTGCATCCTTCTCCTGCAACTCTCCTCTCTGCTAGTGGAGCATACTGCCCCAAACAGTCATGACTCCAACAAGTCAGTACAGATACAGATGTGTAGTGTAGCTATGTACTATTAGCGTTGATATGGTATACTATTGGCCTTCTCATTGGCCTTCTCATTGGCGCGCCTTCTCTCTGCAGTGAAACCCCGAAATGCGGACTCCCTGAAATACGGACACCTCGATAAACAGGACACTATCTCTAGGTCCCAAAAAACTTACGTTGACAATGCGCTTGTTACAACACCCCTGAATTGCGTACACCACCGATATTCCGTAACGTAAGTGCGCCATCTGCTGGTACACAATACCGACATGCTGCGTTATGATGTCATAATCAAGTTGACATGTACCGGTAATATATTATGAGAGATTATTTTCACGGATTATTTTCTGCACAACCATACAAGCGGTACAGGGCACTTCCATGCCATATCCAGCACCACGATTCACAACTGCTCCAGTAACTTCCACTGTCCCTTTATTACATATTCTGGACAAAAATTGACAGAAACGGACTGATGCTGAGTTTGCTGAAAGCTCTTGGAGTGAGGAGTTCTTGGCTTCATTGGGCCCAAAAGATACGGAAGTGGGCTTTGATAACAGTGATGAAGATGAGGACGATATGTATGTTGAAGACACGGAACCCCCTCCTCAGAGAATGAAAAATTTGCATTGACTGCCTTGAAGATATCCGTTCACTTCTTGGGCAGAGCAGTCATGCAGAAGAAGCAACTAGGACTGATGAGCTACTGAGTGCAGTCACCAGGTTGAAATGCACGTGCTCTGTTCAAGCATCAATTACAGATTCTTTCCAAAAAGATAACACCCCTTAATCTTAATTATGCTGTATTTGCATAGTACACAATACACTGTTAGGATGCACTTGCCATAGTTATATTATATACTTCATTGAAATGATAAAAAGTTCCAACCCCTGAATAAAGGACACCTCGATAAGACTAGGAGGTGTGACCAGTAGCCAGGATGCAGCATGAGGTGCTGACACAGAGAGCAGCCAAGCCTTGTCAGCAGGTGATGATGCTTTCAACAACAATGAAAACTGGTGGTCCTCTAGTTTGTTTGACAGTACCCTTCGGTGGACGGGTGAGGCTGTGATAGCATCCACAGAGATTACTTCAGATGGGGAGACTATGCTAATTCGGCGAGACTGCTGAAGGCCTGCAGGCGTGTTGGGCAGGCAATGATGTAAGTACAACCCTCCTTTCAATATGTGTGTGTTACGCTATATTCATTCGCAGCGACTGTTGATAGTGGCCTCGAACGACAAGAAGACTACAGTATGGTGTGGGTACGAGAGGGGACTGCATGCTAAGCCACGCCCCGCTTTCAAACCTGTCTCTCTCTTACGTAGGCGCGTCGCAGGACATAAGGTGTTTCTGTTTGACAAGGGTGATTCCCTGATAGGGGAACCTGTGTCCCCACTCTCCCTGAGAGTGTCCAATGTGGACCCCACCATCGTGAGTGCCCTGCCCCTTCATGGCCCACATGTGTTGGGGTCAACGCCCTCGAGTCACGTGCGAGATACAACTTCCCTCCTCCCCAGGCCACCATAGTGTCCTCATCGAAGCAATACCTGTACACCACCACTGATGCTGGTGATAGCTGGAGGAGAGGGAAGCTGCCCACTGCTAGCTTCTCTCCTGAGAGCGACATCTTCTTAAGTCATCGTCTGGCCAACACTCTAGCCCTGCTATCCACAGCTGGGGAGGTAGGGAGTGGAGGGAAACAAAGGGTTATCTGCTGTGGGTGTGGCTTATCACGTGATGCCCATAGCTGTACATAACATACAACCTCGGCACGTCATGGAGCAGATTAGCCACTGGTGTGAAGGCCATTTCATTGTGAGTTGGACCCATGGTTGTATGCACGTATAATGAAATGGGCTTGGAGGCATGTAGTGGCCTGGGCACCCTGCTCTTAGGTTGGTCTGGGCACCTGGCTCGGTTGGCCTGTCTTTTAGGATGGCATGGCACTGATGGTCTGGGCACCTGGCACTGATGGTCTTGGCACCTCTAAACTCACAACCTTTGCACCCAACAGAGCCACTGGACCCATGCAGCCCGCTATGGAGTACGTCTTTTATTCCATTGGAGGAACTTTGTATCGTCACTGCACTAGTACACACAAGACTGAAGGCAAGGGGAGAGTGGGCGTGGCAGGAGTGTAGTGTAACATGTGGGTGTGGCTTCCTAACATGTGGGTGTGGTTCCTGCAGCTATTGACATGACTGCGTTCAAGTTCAACATAGACGGACGTTTCCTTTATGTCTCCAGACAGAACTACACAGGGAAACTGGTACATTGAGTGTGATACCCCTCCTCCCCTCCCCCATCTCCTTCCCTCCTCCTCCTCCCCTCCCTCACCATCTCCTCTGGTACCAGGGGGACTCCACCACTCGGAGGCTATATGTCTCCTCCAACTACGATGCTTCAGACGCTAGCAAAGTGCACTTCACTCAAGTCCAGCTGCCATCTCTGAAGCCTCAGGAGGTGAGATCACTTGCCATGACACATGCCCCTTGGTTAAGGCTGTTGTTCATTACATCATCCAGTTGTTTGTAGTCATGGCAACACATGAGGCTGGAGCATTCATTCATGTCTCAGACAATGCAGGTAAGGAGTGGGGAGGAGGATGAAAGCGTTGGGGATGATGATGATAATGATGATGATGGTGGTGGTGATGATGATGATAGTGGTGATGATGGTGGTGATGATGATGGTGATGGTGGTGATGGTGATGATGATGATGATGATGATGATGATGATGATTTTTCTTTCAGGTGTTTCATTTGGTCGTTTCTACATGTCTGATAGCAGTGGGGCCAGATTCTCCTTGTCTCTGGACAATCACCTTGTAAGGTCTTGTTCTTATTGACATGCCACACCCATTTATGTTCACACACCTCTGTTATTGACATGACACACCCACCTAGCCCTATGTTCATTACTGACACACCCCCACCTCCTCCCCAGTACCACGTGATGGACTCGGATGTGGGTGTGATGAGTGTGGATGATTTCTAACGAGGTGAGGTCAGCCAGGGGTGTGTACATCACCACTGCTGTGATCTCCAATGTTGGTTAGTGCTGTACCATGGAGGCTACAGTGGTCACCTCCTTCACCTCCTCTCCTCCTCCCCTGCTCCTCTCCTCCTCCCCTGCTCCTCTCCTCCTCCCCTGCTCCTCTCCTCCTCCCCTGCTCCTCTCCTCCTCCCCTGCTCCTCTCCTCCTCCCTGCTCCTCTCCTCCTCCCCTGCTCCTCTCCTCCTCCCCTGCTCCTCTCCTCCTCCCTGCTCCTCTCCTCCTCCCCTGCTCCTCTCCTCCTCCCCTGCTCCTCTCCTCCTCCCTGCTCCTCTCCTCCTCCCCTGCTCCTCTCCTCCTCCCCTGCTCCTCTCCTCCTCCCCTGCTCCTCTCCTCCTCCCCTGCTCCTCTCCTCCTCCCTGCTCCTCTCCTCCTCCTGCTCCTCTCCTCCTCCCCTGCTCCTCTCCTCCTCCCCTGCTCCTCTCCTCCTCCCCTGCTCCTCTCCCTCCTCCCCTGCTCCTCTCCTCCTCCCCTGCTCCTCTCCTCCTCCCCTGCTCCTCTCCTCCTCCCCTGCTCCTTCCTCCTCCCCGCTCCCTCCTCCTCCCTGCTCCTCTTCCTCCTCCCCTGCTCCTCTCCTCCTCCCCTGCTCCTCTCCTCCTCCCCTGCTCCTCTCCTCCTCCTCCCCTGCTCCTCTCCTCCTCCCCTGCTCCTCTCCTCCCCCTGCTCCTCTCCTCCTCCCCTGCTCCTGCTCCCTCCTCCCCTGCTCCTCTCCTCCTCCCCACGCTTCTGTTTCGGTACTTTTATATGCTTTTAATGCCTCTTTTGTGTATGGACGCACATATGCGACATCTGGCCATACGTTGGGTGTACGTTCCCAGCAATCCCGGATGTAGTGTAAGGATCGAAACAGAGACCCAACAATGCCGTTTTTTTCCTGTATCTCTTCTTTCCCGAAGCATCAAGTTGTTTGTAGAACTCATATGGAGAAATGGCCCATTCATAGGCGGTCATCTTACTTTTTTTTTTCAAATTGCATTTTCAACACGTTTATAATTAACGATAAATCGGACTGATTGTCATCTGTGCTTTATAAAATTATACCATGAGAGCCATTCGTAAACTAAAATCAAGACAAAAAATTAATTTCTACCGCGCAAATGTATTCATAAACAAAGTGTCATTACGTTATACCAGATATTATCTATGGTAATACCTTGCGTCATCTTGGAATAAAGTTATAATTATATTATGTCGGCTTGTTTGCATTGTACATGTACATGTGATCACGTTTGCAACACGTTCATTCCACATGCAATGGCTGCTGGTTTGTTTCTCAGACACTCGATTCAGCTACGTGTAGGCTGCCTATAGGATCCGGTAACATAAAAATTTGACATACGAAGTGTTGCCAGCGTACGTAGATATCTGAGCAGCCGGTCGAGGTATATGCAGCCTACACTATCATTCTAATTTCAAGACAACGATCAGTCTACTCGGTGTCAGACTCGAAGCTTTTAGTATTCCGTGCGTTAATGTTTATACGCTCATTTCCCCCTGTTTACCCCGCCCCCTGGCCCACCTTGCCCTCTGCCTCGACTCCACCCTCGCAGAATTGTCCTAGATGGGCGCGTCCAAGTTAGAGGTCTCACGTTAACTATATATCTATGGCAACCCATAGAAACGCCATTTTAAAATGGCGCCTTATTGCACCATACTTGTTTACTATTTCTTTAAATGGTCCCCAACTTCTTCACGACAACATTCACTTTTTTTCATATATTATATTATTTGGATAGTTGTAGAATAGTTTTAGAGGGTGGCAAAAGTTCTAACCCCCTCTGTTCATTAGTTATAACTAATGGAATATCTTAATTAGCATGATTTTTTTCCATTTTGTGTACAAGTCTATGGAATATCATATTTTCAGAAATGGTCCCAGAATTTTGGACGGTATGAGATACTAAATTTGAAATTGCCTACATTTGAACATCATTTAGAGTAGTATTAGTGGGTAGCAAAAGTTGCAGGTCCGTTATTTAGTTAAATAATAATCAAGTTTGTAAAAACGCCATACATTCTCTTGGAACGTACCGCGGAATGAAATCCAAAAATTTACAAACAGCAACTTTCGTGATCGTTCATTTCTCCATATGTGCTGTTCGTAATGAATGTGCAGCAAGGCAAGATTGGCCAGATGTTCTTTCCCCATTGATGATCTCATGTGATCTCATGTAATTATTGAGACGTCTGAGAGCACTGGCACTCCGCTCACATTCACACAATGTAACTGGAATAGTGCAAGCAAGTTGCAGCAGAATTCTGATATTGGGGTAAAATTCAGCATCACAATCTTTTATTGCTGATGATGGTGATGAAGGTAGTTTTTCATATGGGACATCACTATATTTTGACTTCCATCGCATTAGTTCTAGCTCCAGAAGATCAGGGGATAGAAGGTCATCATGGTATACTTCAACAATTCTAGACAGATTGATTTCCTTTGAAGCTTTACAGATGGTATTATGCCTAATATTGAACCAGCTGTGATTGTTAATGATGAAAACTGTTCTGCTAGGTGAGTGGAGATGTACGGTATAGCAATATTCTTTTTACTATAATCAAGAGGAGAATTAGAAGAAATATTGCTTCGATGCTGCTGCCTTGCAGCAATAATGCGAGGCACTGACACTGAGCTTCCAACTTTCTCTGCCATTCTACATGAGTGATCGTTGAAAGTTATTGACGCTCAAGCCTGTAGAAATTCCTGATATTTAATAAGCATCTACAATTGTTTTGTTTTGTTCGTTGGGAAGAAATTGCTCCATTGAACAGCAGTTAGCAGCGGCTCTTTTTCTTTCCCGTTCGCGTTCACGTCATCCCATTTTAGATAAAGTGCAAGTCGGTCTGAAGTGCGCGATACTAAGAACTACGGAACTATTACCTGACAGCTGGCAGTTGTCACTATAAGTGTCGATTGTCAACAATATAAACATGCTTGTAAAAAAATTCATAGCCAACCGAGCGGACCTTTAATCAAGCGGGAGGGGGGGGTGCAATTGCACCCGTTTGCACCCCTCTGGCTACGGGCCTGAGTACAGTCACTATAATGGTGGACATCTCCCTCTACTGTAACTAGTGGCAGCCTTCTCCCTCTACTCCCGAACCGTTAATTGCCCGTCTCCTTATACTGTTGGTCTTCTTCTTTTATTGTTAGACTGGTGGCCTTCTCCCGGTACTGCTGGCCTTCTCCCTATACTGTTCGCCTTGTCTTTATACTGTTGGCCTTTTCCCTATACTGTTGGTCTTCTCCCTATACTGTTGGCCTTCTCCCTATACTGTTGGTCTTCTCCCTATACTGTTGGCCTTCTCCCT
Source organism: Ephydatia muelleri (assembly GCA_013339895.1). NCBI lineage: Eukaryota > Metazoa > Porifera > Demospongiae > Spongillida > Spongillidae > Ephydatia > Ephydatia muelleri. The sequence continues at coordinate 34,409,818 of JABACO010000001.1, read as the reverse complement.
ATACTGTTGGCCTTCTCCCTTTATACTGTTGGCTTTCTCCCTATACTGTTGGCCTTCTCCCTATACTATTGGCCTTCTCCCTATACTATTGGCCTTCTCCCTATACTGTTGGCCTTCTCCCTATACTGTTGGCCTTCTCCCTATTCTGTTGGCCTAGTTATTCAATACCTCACTCTTGTGGATTCTTAAGCATACACATCCTAAATCATTGTAACATGTCAACCCTTCCCTCCCCCCCCCCCCCCCCCCCCCCCCGTAGGGGACTATGTGGGGGGATGTACCTTTATGATTAATAACTGATCAAATTGCCCGTCCACTGATCCTGTTCAGGCAAAGCTCAATTCGGGTGTCTCAGTGTCTTTCCATTTCTTGTTTTGTTTTTTGATACCACATGTTTGAGAGGTTGCACACAACACTGGTAATTGCCCTGTGTCGGCGCTGTGTTGCGTTGTATCTACCAGTTATTCTCTCTCCCTGCCTATCTCTCTCATTCCTGCCCTTTCCCTCTCCCTCGGACACAGACAGATTATGTACGCTCTAGTGCTGGCACATCATGCACAGCGATTTGCGTATCTTGCATAACAATACATGCTCTGCAACAGATACAATTTATTAGCGCACACACTTGCACACAAACACACAAACACACACACACACACACAACACACACACACGAGGGGATTTGGTGCAGTTTGCTATACATGAAATAAAAAACAAACAAAAAAAACAAGATGAACGAATGAAAAAAAATATTAACACCACTCAGATCAACAGCAACTATCACATAAAATGGGTATTGACTTCTTAGATACGCCAACACAATACCACTTGTCACAACCATTGCCATGCAGTTCTCCACCTTTGATGTATGCTCTTTGTACACATCATGACAAATTCCACAACTGTACTTTATTGTAGCAAAATTTCTCCTTTGCCTTCTGTGCAGCACACAAAACGTTTCTTTCTGTTTACATGAGCACTTCAAATACTGCAGCAGGTGTGTCCTTTCTTGGCCCACTGTTGAATCTGTACCACAAAACTACTGTATTCTTGTTTCACCACACGACCAAGCATTAATTCTATTCATGTTATTAGATCTAGGGAGGAGAGAGGGAGGGAGGAAGGTAGGGAGAGAGAGGGAGGAAGGGGGAGTAAGCCGATTTTTAAATTGGAAGACCTAGTTTTCAATGTATATTATAGTTCTTCGATGTACTAACTATATGTTTCTCTCATGACAAAACAGCAAATCGTAAAACATCATCAAGGCCCAAGTCTGCCGTTCTGTATGGCCGGCTCAATCTGAACCTTGTAAGGGCTAATGTGAGGGCTATAATGTCCAGATATTGCCCTCAAGATTATTTCTGAAGTGTTATTTAGTTTTGGTCATGTTTTCGTGTGTTTTGTATGTCCTATAATTGTATCTTGTATCATTAAAAAATAATAAATAAATAAATAAAATAGTAGTAATCAGCAGGCACAAAATCTGGCTAGTCACAAATAATATCAGTCTTAAATAGAACAGTTCTAGAAGAATCCTCAATCTCTGTACAGGCACGATGTATAAATAGTGGCCATTTATACATCACGCCTGAGCAGCGCATGGGGAGTCTCTAGAACTGTTCTCTTTATAGTATTTAAGACTGACGGTATTTTTGTAATACCAGTTTTTGTACAAACAGATTATTGCTACAGTAATTAAAGGGCTTTACATGGATAACCGATAAAGGTGCCTAGGTGTGGTTAAAATAGAAGGGCATTATATGGGGTTACAGGTTCGCTGAAAACAATGCCTGAGGTGGCCAAAACATAAGGGCACTATATGGGGTTTACATGGATAGCCGATAAAGGTGCCTGGGTGTGGCCAAATCGAAGGGCATTATATGGGGTAACATGTTCGGCCAAAACAGATGCCTGGGTGTGGCCAAAACAGAAGGGCATTATATGGGGTTACATGTTTGGCTGAAAAAGATGCCTGAGTGTGGCCAAGATAGGACTCTATGGGGTTAAGACACAGCCGAAAAATAAGCCTAGGTGTGATTGAAATAGGCTCTTATGGGGTTAAAACTGTCCATTACATGCTTACGCATGTTTAGGAATTCTGTTGTACATGTACAGCTGGTTAGTCAGTCACTTGTATTGCTGCAATACACTGCTTGGTTCTCCCCTCCAAGCTAAAGGTCACACCTATGATTTTACACACTTACACTTTTTTTTCTTTTTTTTTTTTTCAAGTTATCAATCAAATATTTGGAAACAACAGTACATTATATTTTTACAATGAACAATACTTTAAGAAACATGAAATACATACAATTAGATGATACTTTTAAGTAATTAAAAAGAGAAATAATAAGTCAAAAAATTTACTCCATGAATGAGGCCAGAGGAGCACCATCATGAAACCCCAGCCCACTTCTCCATTTGGTGCGGGATCCTCTAAGACAGAGGCTCACTGCTCGAACCCCTGCAAAAGCGAGCCGTGATCTGACGTAGCTGCTGGTGATAGAATATGCTTTGTCCCACTTTGAAGACAGAGCAGTGGCCATGTGCTTAATGAAGTGACTAGCCTCTTTGTGAAGTAGTCCATCCACGGAAAGGACAAATGGGGTGAAGGTGCCTCTTCTGTCTTCAACTGCCTTTTTGTACATTCTCTTCTTCTCCTGTGAGCTGGATTCAAGAATGGCATTAGGTGCTCGATGGCAGTGAGATGGGGCGTCAGTGTCTATGACACGGACATCAAACAACGCCTCCACCTGTGGTTGCCAAACACCTCTGATTCCCAGGTCAAGCCTTAGTCCTGGATCACTTGAGGTGGCAGTAGCTTTATTTACAATAGGCTCCTTTATAACTTGGGGCCACACCTGACTGGCAAGATCACCAATGCAGTCACGAATCTCATTGTGGCGTAGTATAACAAGTCCCCCCTTCTTACAGTCTAGGGCATGTTGGAGGGTGAAATTAGCTCCACAACCATCACATTTGGCTGGCAGATTAGATGGATGTCGCAAAAAATGCAGTGCTAGGCCATCTCTGAACTGTACAGGAGCCAAATCAAAGTGGCAGCTTTGAAGTGGCAGAGTCGTCAACCAGCTGGACGTTTTGCCCTCAACCACCCTCATGATTGCACGTTCCTCACATTCAACGTTTCGAATTTGCTGGTGACAATATATGTATAATTGAAATTAAGCATACAAGATAAATGAGAATACAGCAATGAAAATGTTGAATATGAGCAGGTAGGCTTCTTAGCTTATGACATGCATGCCCTAAAGCATCAACACATTTACCCCACAAAGGTTCAAACTGAAAATGACTATCCCTATATTTGAGGAATAGCCCAAAGATTATTTTCTTCAGGTCTCGTGAGAGAGCAACAAAGGGTCTCAACCGCTTATGACTTTATGGCTTTTAATTTAATTGACTTCATTGCATTAACATGCGATAGGTAAGATAATTAGTTGTCAATGTATAAATTTATTGTTAAGTGTAATGATTAAATAAGATCTTCAAACACATTTTGAAAAGTTGACCTCATATTCAACACGTAACTAACAGCTCAATTCTAGCTATGATGCCATGGTTAGTGATCTTTAGCTCTTTTCATCCACCCCCCCCTGTACGGTCATTAAATGGAATAGCTAGTCCATTATCCGAACGCCCTTCTCAAAAAAGCCTTGTCAATGTGTGGGTGCGTGTATGTGTGTGCATGTAAGTGTATGCGTGTGCATGTGCGTGTCACAAAGGGCGGATTGAAAGCATACGTTTGTCTACATGTGAATGTATGTAAATGTGTGTTTAAGTGTATGCGGTGTGTCACGTGCACGCACATACAATAAGGGTGGATTGAAAGTTGGGTAGTATGTGTACAAGCCTTCTTATAGGCATATATACATAAACGCAAGTGTATCAGTACACACAGTGCAATACGTACTATAGTAACTGACCTTGTATAAAACGTAGAGACTCCACTTGAGGTGTTTAGTCTTAGTTATAAATATCTTGCAGAAATTATAAATTGAATTGTTATTGTTGTTTGCGTCAAATCATGCAAGTACGTTATCATCGGCCTCTTCTGAAAACAGCAACGCATTGTGATGGATGTGGTGATAAATTCAGCTTTCAACATGCTTTGGATTGTACAAAAGGTGGACTTGTCACCAGCGCCATAATGAAGTGAGAGATACTAGAGGTTATTTGGCAGCTATTGTACAAAGTTGTTGTGAGAGAACCCATTGTTCAGGAAGCAGATGATGCTAGTGGTAGACCAGCTTTGATTGCTGACCTGAGCATACGAGGAGTGTGGCAGTCACAAACTGCGGCGTTGCTAGATGTTCGTGTCGTAGACACTGACGCCCAGTCTTATGTCAGCTGCACTGTTGATGCTGTGCTATGTTCAGCAAGAGCAAGAAAAAAAACTAAAGTACTCAGCAGCTGTTGAAGAAAGATGTGCTACATTTACTCCCTTTGTATTTTCGATCGATGGGGTCTTAGGCCATGATGCTCAACACCTCATGAAGCGCTTGGGTGACCAAATTGCACTGAAGTGGGAGAAGTCACATTCTGTAGTAATGGGATGGGTTCGTGCCAGATTGGCCTTTGCTATTTTATGTGCGACAAACCTTTGCTTGCGTGGGTCCAGGGTCAAATGGAGAAGTGAACATGGCATGGATGATGGTGCAGGCCTCCCCCATTTTCCTCACTGATCTAAACATCATTTAGAACGTTTTTTTAATCACTGAGATGTATAAATGTTTGTTTGTATGTGTATTATGTAGTGCTAAATGAATAATAATAATAATATTAAAGGAATATCATTCGTACACAAAAATGTCAAACATGTACATCAGACACAGAAAAATTAACCTGCCATGCAAGATCCGGAAAGTATGGCCCAGGAGACGGCTCTGACTAGGTTTAGGTTCAATCTTCCATACATCTGATTGGTGGTGATGGATTTTGGCTGGTTCAATCTGGAGGCTGGCTGACCTGAAAGTCTAGAAAAGAAACGCTGTGCTTCGGTTCCCCAACAACCATATGATTCTACCACCAATAGGATTGATACCCAACCTAACTCTCTGCATTTCTCATCATTAGTGTTGTGCTTCCTCTTTCCTGCCTGCAATGCAGCAGACCCTGTCATCACACATGCTACTTGAATATTTTCATGACAAAGCGGAGATGTGATGGAAAGGCCAACTGCAGCAGGTTGTCCCAACTCCCAGTTAGGGACGAAGATATCAGCCGGTCGGGTTTGTCTTTCTTCATGACCCAGACTGTCCGGCTTCAAGCTGAGCTCCTAAACATGCACGCTGACAGAGCTCAATAATGGTGTCCCTAATTCTATTGTGGCGAGTAACCACATCAGGGCCTTTTCTGCAGGTTAGAGCATGATGCCAGAGAATGGGATGAGCATTGAGGACAGACTTGACCTTGACTTGTGGGACCTTCATAAATCAAGGAGGGTGGTGAAGATCTGGCCAGGTGCACCAAGCGACAAAAGCAACCACAAAGCTCAATAAGAGCAGTGCCACCTGGGGATCAGTGGACCCCATCCCTTCTAGCTGCTTTAGCAGGTGCAAGGCCTCAGCACGCTTTTGGGCAACAAACTTGCTACAGAAGATGATATCACCAATTGGAGCACCCAGTATTTCAAAATGGGGTGATGTTGATTTCTTCATGTCAGGTGGGAAAAGGCTTAAGTCACACAAGCTAAACAATTCACATTTGGCAGTGTTGACATTTAGGCCCAAAGGAGGACCAAGTTCCTCAATGATTGATAATTAAAGCATGAGCAGTTCAACAGGCTGTGGCTCAATTACAGCTGTCTATGCTAAAAGCCAAGGAAGGAACAATGAGTTCAAAGAGGCTTCCTGTCTGCTGGCGGTGTGGCAAGGAAGGTCATCTGAAGAGGGACTGTCAACATTAAATAATGCAATTAACGTTAATATGGTGTGAGGGGGGGGGGGGGGGGAAACACAAACGTTATAGACACCATTCCTAAAAATCAAGGTCCAGGTCAACTCCCCCCTCCCCCTACGAACACGCCCATTTGTAGATCACGCCCCTTAACCATTACGCAATCGACGATTGACCGCACCTCAATTTTAAAATAATAACAATGAAATCGCGCACAAACTTACACTATATACTACACATTGTCGCATTGCGCTTATAAATAGTTGTAGTTATTCCCATTCCTCTCGCATTAACTTGCTCCAAAACAAAGAGATCCGAGGCTCCATTAGCATATCCGTCTTCAGAAGCAAGAATTCCTCCTTCAGCTTCTTTGCATGCAGTAAGCACCTTGCCCAAAAGCCCCATGTAAACTGATCGATGAAATGTGCACGGCGGGTTGATGTTGGCATGGGCTGCAAAAGGCCAATTGCTGGAAAAAGGCTGAGGCACTGGTGGCAAATATCCTTCACATCTTCGGAACTGGACTACAAAGGATTTACAAACATCATGCTCATCTTCTGCTTCCACACCCATAATCTCTTCTGCAGATGTTGAAGACGGACTGGAAGTAGGCATTACGGGTTGCACAGCAGCTGCTGTAGCATTACTTGCAGCTGGACTTGCAAACACGTGTCTTAACAACGTAGTTATTCTTGGCTGACTAGCGCTAGCTTTTACCTTAGCAGCAATCGCTTTGCAAATCTTGGATTGTTGGTGCTGTCGTAGATTGATCTCGTCTATCAGCGGTATTTGAAGCTGTGCGTTGCAACGATTGCAAATAGTTACTTCATGATGAATGCATTAAGCGTGTGGTTTTGCAAATTAGCCTCGATCACGTGATAAGTAGGCCCCTCATTACAAATAATAATATAGAATCGCGCTTATAGGCAGATAGTTGTGTTAAACCCTATCTTTGCACGCATAGCTTTGACACCTCATAACTTTTTTCCTCCACACCCCCTGCAAAAAATAACAGCTTATTTCTGATGCTCTCAATGAGCTCTTCAAAGTTGTGGGATGGTGTCTTGCACTTTGTTTTGTGCCCCCCCCTCCCCCTTTCGATATGGTGCTTATTAATTATTCCAAATGAAGTGTTCATATGCAGACGTCTGCATATGAACACTTCAATGATACTCATCTGCATATGGTTGGTATGCAGACTCTGCACAACTCTGCATACTAAATGCTGTGGCGCAGTGGGTGTTGCAAAAGTACACCATATATGGCATTGGCCACCATTTTTAATAGTAATCAAGTGCGTCGCCGTGCCCACATTGGAGTGCAGGTAGAGGTTGGCAACAACCTCACCTCAGCCACAGCAAGACCTGCCCAGCTGATATACTGATTCCCAATTGTGTCATGGGCAGCACAGCAGCCTTGAATGTATCTGTTACATCACCGCTTAATCCACAAACCTTATTGGAAGTGGGAGTGACAGCCACTGCTGCCACACTCACCACTGAAGCAAGAAAACATCAAGAAAACAACCCTAAGTGTTCTGAGCTGGGTTGGGTTTGCATTCCTGTACTGACTGAAAGTTATGAGGCATGGGTAAAGAAGCCACATAGCTGTTTTCCTCAAGAATTGCGACCCTGAGCAGCAAACCTAAATCTGTAACCATCCAATGACATTTATGGCCGCCTTAACTTACAACTGGTTAGGGCAAATGCCACATCCATCCTAACCAGGTTAATGCCCCCATCTTATTGAGTTGTTGTTTTGTCTGTGTGTAGATGTTATTATATGTATGTATTATTTAATAAAATAATATTTGTTAGACACACACAAAAAAAATCATTCAATCATGAGCACCAATGACTATTATAATACAAATCCACGAGGAACCGACAGGTTAATATGTTTTCACCACAGTAAAACACACTGGTGTAAAGTGGACGAGAATCTGTTGCCGCAAGTGAAAAATCCATCACGAATCAAGATTTATAGCTGGAGGAATACTGTAATTAGGTCAGAAAAAATGCATGCATTTTATGCATTTGTGTAGGAAAGCACTATTTTGCCTCCAGGAACCAATAAAGAGGGTATATTCTTTTTAGAATCTAATGACAGAAGATACTGAGCAACAAAATTCCGTTGCAGCAAGTGAAGTACATCATTAATAGCCCTTATTTTAGAAAAACTGATCATGGATAATTCACCAAAAGTTTTGTCTTTCTAAATATGCACAACAGAAATCATATACAATGGAATCTCAGAAACAAAAAAAGTGTACCTTTTACAACTTTGGTGAATGCTTATTTCTCCATTTTCTCTGTTATTCGTAACACAACCAATTAATTAGACAATAAGCACTTAATATTAATATCACATGTTCCGTTTATGCCGTTCTCGAGGTAGACCTTGTACAAAAGAGGTCACGCCATAGCCCTAATGTCTGACTGGCTCCTATGGTCCTGAAAACTCAGGCATAAAATCGACGAACAAAGTTGAGAGGTCACAAAAATCATTATTAAATATTACGTGATATTTTCTTTTACACGCGTATATTTACAAGTACTTTCACAATGTTCATTTTAGCCTATACTAGCACAGAAAAAAAAAAACGAATTAGAAGATGAAACTTGGGGGAAAAATTTATGGCCATGTATGATGTTCTCCACTGTATGGAGGAATACGGTTAATCCTATTCCATTTAAAGTAAATAAATGGAAATCATCATTTTGTACATAAGGTCTATACATGCGGTTGTTGTAGTATTGTTTGGACAAGCGAATTGCGTGTTAGTAGTAAGGAAACCATAACAGAATCGAGATAGGTCCAGCTCATGGAGACCAACATTTGGCGATGCAACAATATCAGGCAATGAGTTCCACAATGGAATACTTCTAGGAAAGAAAATGGCAACGACAAACAGTGACCTTTCGTGTGTTCTCTATGGTACATCAACACTATGCCTGGTTCCTTCAGCTAATAGGAAATGCATTATAGATTGTTTTGCGATCATTTTTACTTCATATTCACAATTGCAATTACATTTTCATTCAATTCCATAATCAATATTCACCTGCACACTCTTCAAATGACATTATTACCGACTTTGCTCTTGTCCCCTGTTTGGACAACTTTGGTATCCATGTTTCCGATGCGTTCATCATGTTTTGCTCCAACAAAGCCATAAGCTACAGCTCCAATGGTTGTGCCTGCGGCTCCTGCCACACCTCCTCCAATGGCTGCACCAATGGCAGCCCCAATGGCAGTTCCAACAATAGGGAAAACACTGCCCAATATGGCTCCAATCCCAGCTCCAGTGGACACACCAGCAGCTGCACCAAGAGTAGCTCCTCCCACAGCTCCTCTCACTGACATCTTATATTGATTTGATCTGTGTAGACAGAAACACAAGACTGTACCAACTCCATGCATGGTAGCCATGGATGGTAGCCATGGATGGTAGCCATGGATGGTAGCCATGGATGGTAGCCATGGATGGTAGCCATGGATGGTAGCCATGGATGGTAGCCATGGATGGTAGCCATGGATGGTAGCCATGGATGGTAGCCATGCATGATAGCCATGGATGGTAGCCATGGATTGTAATAGTTGCATCATTTTACATGCAGAGTGGCGTCCATATTAGAATCAAATATATATATATGGTGTAATTGCCACACCCATTGCAAACTAATGTCCAACGAACACAGACAATTGTTTTCCCTTACATATCATGCCACCAATTACGGCCAAAAGCTATTCTAAACCATGATATACAAATCTGACGTGCATGCACGTCACATATCTAAACATCCATACACGCACCAATGCAGTTCAGTGGCGGATCCAGGAGTTGGCAAGGAGGGATCTACCAATTCAACAAAAGACATGATCGCCTGACAACATACATGTGTTATTTATGAATTTATATATACGTAGATAGAACCGATTATGGAATCGCCATCCGACTGCCACTGTCAGTTTCTATTTTTAAGGGCTACCAAATTAGTTCCATATGCTGAAGCATCAGGTACACTTTTTTTTTCCACATATACGTGCGGCACACGCAACATCACACACGCAAAATAAACGCATCACACACACACACACACACACACACACACATGCACACGCACACATACAAACATACACACATGCATACACACATAGACATACACACAGCACACACGTACTCGCTGTACATACACTCGTCATACACACCGCACACACGTGTTATAACGTACTCCATCGTTTTCTTTTTAAATGGCGAATTTAATTATAAGTTGTAATTACGCCCACTACTGTGTGTCAAAAGACCGACGCCCAAACGTGTGCCTAGCAACAAAATGACTTCATCCAAGTACCTTTGGAATGTTTACTATACCAGAATACAGCAAAGGTAACGCTGTTCACACACTGTCCTCAAGTGTACATGTATAAGTGTTGTCCAAGCACGAAGGCACGCACCTTCCTTTATTCCCCCATGGTTTGAATTTGTTTGTATGTATAGTAGAATTGCATGAATTCAGCATCATTGACAGCAGTAACAAGTTTTGATTAATGTCTCATTCAATGGTGGATGGTGAGCTATGGAATCCATAGGAGAATAAGACAGATGCATGGCTGAGTAAGATGCAGTAATAATGGCCAACTTGAAGAAAGATGTTGTGATGATAATGATAATGACACAAGTTTCAATGATGATGACCAAGCAAGATGTAGTGGAGGTGATGTAGTGTAGGTGACCATGAGAATTGCAGTAGCAATGAAGAAGAGGGAGACAGTGAAGAACCACATTGACACAATGAAGAAGAGGGAGACAGTGAAGAACCACATTGACACAATGAAGAAGAGGGAGACAGTGAAGAACCACATTGACACAATGAAGTAGAGGGAGACAGTGAAGAACCACATTGACACAATGAAGGTAGGATGATACCCACTGAGAAAGACGTCTCAAGCACAATGAAAGAACTAGATGTAAAGAGAGGGCTAGAAGATAATGAAGAGTCTGAAGATCACATGCATCTTTGGAGGAAATGTGTCATCACTTGTCTTTGTGGATGTGTCATGTGACCTTTTCCTGTGAATAATTTAATCGTGACCTCTTCCTGATGTTTAGTCTTGTGAGCTGTTCTTGTGAATCATGTTAGACATGTGACCTCTTCCTGCTAACAGCCAGCATCTGAACTGAAACAAAAGGTGCTAATCAAAATCATATCACCACAACTGAATGTACTGTCAAATGCTAGTTATTAAGAGTTATTATGTGAGCAATGCTGGTTATTGGAGATAATGCTAGTTATTAGTCATGGCTGCTTGGGCTTCTTTACCATTCGGGCTATGATGAAGGGTACACAGGCGACGCCCACAGTAACTAGTGCCAAGAGGGGGCGGTACCGGAACCAGGCCACACCCACCACCAACACAGCAAGAGAGAAGCTGAGTGTAGCGCAGAGGAGTGAGGTTGCCGTGGAGACCAGATCCCTCACCAATGGAATCCAGTCAACTGGATAACAACACGATTGATAACAGCTACACATGTATATACGTGCACACCACACTCACTTACCTATGATGACCAAAATTCTAGTCATCATGTTGAATCCAATAAACAGCACAAACCATCCAACAGCTCTTAAGATCCAAGTGATGTTGCTATTGTGGGCGTGTTCCTTAGCAAACACCTCCTGTGGGGTGTGGTCACATGAGCTCGTTGCATCCCCGGTCCCCAGCTCTTAGCCTTGCCATGATTGCATACTAGCACATATGGTATTTACCCCTAGATACAGATATAGTAGCCACTAGTGGGAGGCGATACCAGCCACTTGGAAGGCCATCATCTTCACATGCTGCCATGTTTACTAACATGAATGCTGTTTGTAGAGTAGTGGGTGTGAACAACTGTTTCCTACTATTTGTGGCCTGGGCTGGGACCACTGAACATGCATAGCCACTACACAATACTAATTAACACAGGAGAGAGAGGAATAGAAGCTGATCAGGATGGTTATACATTAGCAGACCTTCCCAACCAAACACACCGACAGGTGTGCTAACATGAGATGACATTAAGCTGCAAGTGTGTGGTTCATACCACAAATTAGTAGCCAATAACCAATTATCGATCTTGGAAAAGGTCCACAGACAACAAGCTACATTAGCACACCTCAAATATCTCATGGACACACTCCGATAAGACTGAACCTCTTCTGACATGTCATTCACACCACTGCCTAAGTGTTCTTTTTCTTCATGGTCCCCAGACTTACCTCCATGGTCAATCGTTCCACGTACACAGCGAGAAAGCTCTCTCCTTTGATAGGGAAGTGACCCAAGACTCCTCCTGACCTCTGACCTCCCACCACACTCACCTACACACAGGATCATCACATACCATTACATCATCACATGATTTACCTCGTCCTGCTGAACATCACCACTTCCAGCGTAGTCGAATGACACACGAACATCTCCAACCTAAGGGAAGGGTGATGGGGAGGAGGGAAGGTGATCACACCACTTTAACTTTACTTTCGGTTTCAGAGGGTCTCCAAGATAGAACATATTGTTGTACAGTTTGTAGTCTGATGGCTGTGTGGGTGTGGTCAGTACCACACTCCTCCAATTAGTGATTTTCTGGAGCACATCTGTCAATGTTGGGAGGGTGAGAGGGGAGAGGGCAGGAGGGGGAAGGAGGGGTGGGCAGGAGGGGGGAGGAGGGGTGGGCAGTATGGGGGGGGGAGGAGGGGTGTGCAGTATGGGGAGGAGGGGTGGCGGGGGGAGGGTACCTTGGGACAATAAGAATGCTCCCAGTCGCACTATGTGAGCTGAGAATGTTTCTGGTTTGACAGGGAACTCTCTACAAGGCATACCAGTTACATCATCATGTTGGGAGCGAAGGCCCTGTACCTTGGATTGGTGTGTCGAAGGTCATCAAACTGCGCACTGCTGACCAAATCACTTTTCCACGCGTTAGCTGTACGTAGACGTAATAGCGAGTACAAGATTTTAGCATGACGTCACACTCACTGTACGAATATTCTGTTTCTTTACGAATGGTTCCATCTCTCTCTTTGAACTCCCTAGCACACGCCCCGTTATCACAGGGTTACCAGGCAGCCATATGACCTTACCTCGTTCTCGTCTCCTCCACCCACTGATACATTTCCACTTTGCGCATCAGGACAGCCGCATGTTTTGAAACTCCGAATTGGGGATCGATCACGGGCTACGGAGAACGAGTCATCTCTCACGTGATCCTCGCGCAAGAATGGTAGAGCTTACTTCTGGTACCGTAAGCGGACCTGACACAGAGACCAGTTTTCCATTTAGCGACTCCACGACATGGTCAATATCATCCAACTCGTGACATATGCTCCTCGTCTCCACCAGAAGCTGGTACGTGTGCACCGCCCTCCCCTGCAAAGCACAGCGGAGTGACGTTGTTGCACGTTACTGTTTTCTCACCTCGTTCCAGAACAGCAGTGTACAGCCGCCAATGACCACCACCAGGCCCACCAGTATGCCCACACAGCTGTTCCCAAGGCGAGCCAAGAAGTTAGGAGGACTCTCATACGTCACTCGAACGCGATGACTGTCCGCTACCATCACGGCTAGGACAACAACCGATGAAGAATTATAATATGGTTTTCGTCCCCGGGCCCCGCCTAGTTTATTTGAGGAAAGAGGCGTGCCGACAATAGACTTGATAATTATAACGGAAAGACACCATGCAACATGTCCTGGCACTTTTTGCTTCCTCCTACCTAGCCAAATCAGTTTCTGAGCTGGTGCTGTAGCTGCCTAAGCCGAAGACAAGAAGGCTGCTTATAGCGTAGGCTAGTCTCGTACCCAGACCCGAGCTTACGCCGTCGGGTCTCGTACCTATCCCAGTTTACGTAAAGACAATGCTTTACATTATGTACCTGCGAATATATTTAAAATTGAGGACTGAAAAAGTAGTCAGAAAGTGGAAGGGGTGGTTGGCTTCGACATGGCCTGAAAGAGACAAAGTAGCGCTCTTAATATGCATATTAATGCCTACACGAGGGGTACGACACAAGCCCATAGCCCGTACGGAATTTCAATATTTCTGAAATTTCTCTTATTTCCGCCACATCTCTTCGATTTCCCAGACTTCCCGCCGCATTTCCCCAGATTTCTTAAATTTCAACCACATTTCCCCAGATTTCATAGATTTCTGCCACATTTCAAAATTTCTTCTTAATTTCCACCGCAATTGTTGCATTTCTCAGATTTCATTCCGAAGTTTTTCGAATATTTCCGTATTTTGTGTTTGACGAGTGTCAGCTCTTATACGGACATGTAATACAGCTAAGAATCGAACGCCCCGGCAGCTACGAGATACCCGAATTAGCTGATAGTAAATACGACTACATGTACGTATGGGCGATGTTTTACAAACGATCCGGATCGTGTACATGCATAGGTACCCAAAAGCCTTGTTGCGTAGCTCTTGGAGGGGTCCGGAACACGCAGAGACCGATTTGGGCGTTGCCCTGGACCGGAAGTCGTACTAGTAACGCACCGGGCAGGCGGCAAGCGGCGTCGTACGCTCCGCAATAGGGGGCCCCAGAAGCTAGCTTAGATGTGGCAAAATTTAGCAGCCTCGGGTTGATATGACGATGTCAACTTCCACATCGTCACGATGGAATCATAGATTAATAACCTTACGTAAGGTTATTAATCTATGATGGAATCAATAATTCCCCGCTTGAGTTACAATTTTGATCATCCATCTTTGCTATCACGTCTAAGGTGTCAAATCCTACCACCAGTAGACAGTTCACGATGTATGCAGGCAATCGCAAGCGCATTAATCGCTCTGCTTTAGTTTCTTCTGAGAGCTCTTGACCCCCGGTTGAATCCATAATTGACCAACGATGACGTCATCGTTTGGAAACGCCCCCTTAAGGTAGTAATACAGCGCGCAGCGGCACGCCTTGCATGTAGAACTGAGCGGTAACGACTTCCATTTGGCTGGGGACACAGACAAACTGGTAGGCGAACTCATTGTTTAATGTATGGGTCGTCGTAGCTCGCTCTTCCTGACTAAGATCCCATAATAACCGGAGTAAAATTTCTAGATATCCGGAAATTTCATTAAAATACGGTAATTTCGGAAAATTACGGAAATTTCATTGAATTACGGAAATTTCTGCCGCAAATGTGTATTCCTCAATTTAGAAATAAATTTCTGAGCTGGTCGTACGAGATTTCTAGCGTGTCAGACCCCTCGTGCCTACAGCAGCGAGTACAGCCGTACAGGTATGAACCAAACGTATATTGACCTCACAGAATGCAGGGTCGCAAGAACTTCTGTTTCTACATCAAATGAAGCAGTACCGCCGGGAAGAATGAAGTACGAGTAAGGAATAAAACTTGAAGATTACCATAATAGCTGCGCTCGTTGTTCCATGCCACCTGCTTTATGACGAAGCGTAATGGTACTATAGAAGAAGGAACCCAGTGCGTCTTTAGTGCTCATCTTCCTTTTCCGTACTGGCTTACTCTTTACGCGTTCCACACTACTCAGTTATACCAATCTGTCATAACGATATACTATTGCTGGGTGAACACGCTCCTTTTCAGCACGCTCCTTGATACTCAAGAAGTGACCAAGTTGAACTTTTCGTCTGCATTGAGTGAAATGCAGCTGGTACACCTGCGCCTAATTACTCGCTGTTCCTGCAGCTGACTTTCACACTTTTCTAACGCCCACTTGCCGACTTACCTTTTGATCTGTTCATGGAATGAGGTTAATTACCTCCCAACCCCTCCCACTTTTTGTGGTCCTCAAAATTTACTTTTCAACTTTTTGAGAACTCAATTTTTAATTTATTAGATGTAGATGAAATAAAATGTTAGAAGGACAGTACATCAGAAACAATATACTGTTTCTGATGTAATGTCCTTCTAACATTTATTTCATCTACATAAGTCTAATAAATTAAAAATTGAGTTCTCAAAAAGTCGCTGCAAGTGGTACAAGCCCAGTCTGTGTGTGTGTGTGTGTGTGTGTGTGTGTGTGTGTGTGTGTGTGTGTAAATTCATGTACGATTTGTCAAAACAGTGTGAGAAATAAGAACCCAAAGTCTCTGCAAGTGGTAAAAGCCCAGTCCTGTGTGTGTGTGTGTGTGTGTGTGTGTGTGTGTGTGTGTTTGTGTTTGTGACGAATATGCTATTTACATAACAATGCAAGTGTGTTTTTGCACATGTACATGCTTTGTGAATACAGTGTGAGAAATAAGAACCGAAAGTCACTGCAAGTGGTACGAAATTTATTTGGTGTTCCTATCGCAGTTTAATCGATACTTTGGCTAGTGGCCTTCGCGTAATCGAAATAAGAGATCTAAGCAAATACATTCAAAAGCAAGAGGATATTTTATCACAAGAAAACAAGGCTAATGCCCGAGCGCGCTACAAGGCCGATCCCGAAAAGAAGGCCTCTGTACGTGACAGCTAACTACAAGGCCGATCCCGAAAAGAAGGCCTCTGTACGCGACAGCTACAAGGCCGATCCCGAAAAGAAGGCTTCTGTACGCGACAGCTACAAGGCCGATCCCGAAAAGAAGAAGGCCTCTGTACGCGACAGCTACAAGGCCGATCCTGAAAAGAAGAAGGCCTCTGTACGTAGTCTCGTCCCCAGACCCAGATTCCCAACAGCTGCGGGTGGATTACATCACCGTAATCCACCCGCAGCTGTTGGGAATCTGGGTCTGGGGACGAGACTACTCTGTACGCGCAACGCAGATATTGAATCTAAGCAATCTGCTAAAAGGCAGCGATATCAAGAGGACGTCGAGGAGAACCGTGCTGTTGTAGCGTCCCAGGCTGGCGCCTGAAAACATGTGACTGTCTGATGATGGACTCTGACCTATATGTTGTGCGCATGTGCATATATGTGTATAAATGCTGTACCTTTGGTACTAGAGATCAATTTATTCGTGGTATTCGTTCCTCTACCGTTCAGCTGAGACTAATGCGTGAAAGACCAAAGACACTAAACGAAGCATTGCAGCTGGCTGGCCAATATCAGGGAGTGGAAGAGTCGCAAAAAAGACTACACGGTGCTTCAGCTAAGGTGGAGACGATGGCGGTTGGTAAAGAAGATGACTCCGAAAGCGAGAGCGAGGCTGTTGCTGCTATAACTAATGCTACAAGACCAAGTCGTCTGGCAACCCAAGTGGAACAGCTCGGTAAGCAGATTGAGACGTTGAAATTACAGCTGGCAGCTACGAACAATGGAAGAACCTATCCGAGATCACGCCCGAACGACGCTGTATCGCGGAAAAGAAGCGATGGCGTCGTGTGCTGGTACTGTGGCAAGCGTGGTCATATTAAACGAAATTGTGCAAAACTAAAGACCTCAGTCGAAACTGCAGCCGTGGGGTCTTGTTTGTCAGTTGATGGAAGGCTTGGTAAGCTTGTTGTAAAGATATTGATAGATACAGGTTCGGCTGTCACTTTGGTTCGTGAAGACGTGTGGAAAAAGGTGCAACAATCTCCAAAGACAATCAAAGCACCGGTTCACTCTGTTGTTGCAGCCAATGGAGAGAAGTTGGAGTTGGTGGGGCAAGGTGAAGTAAGTATAACCATAGGAGGGGTGACTAGAAGGCATATGGTGCTCGTTACGAAGCATCTCACTCAAGAGTGTATACTAGGGGTTGATTTTTTGATTAAACATGCGTGTGTAGTAGATCTACGACAACATACCTTTGTCATTGATGGGAAAATAGTGCAGTTTAATCATACAGGGGTAGCAGAAGATGTGTGTTTTGTGAGCGTTTCGGAAACGGTGACTGTACCAGCTTGCTGTCAGATGTACATTTCTGCCTCTGCCCTTGACAAAAAGGAAGCAGGTGCTGTTTTGTTGGAGCCACTGGACACATTCATGGAAGATCATGGGCTTTTGGTGGCGCGGTCATTGTCGCAAGTGAGTTGCAATCATCTGGTAGTTCAGGTCCTCAACCCTGGTCCGGCTCCTGTGGTTGTTAACAAGGATGTTAGAGTGGGCGTGATCAAGCCAGTCACAGATTCTGATATTGTCTGTAGTATTGAATCCACTAAGTCCAACAGACATGTAGGCCACAGCGAGTGTGCACACCTCATTGAGCTGATGTTGCAGAATACAGAACACCTCTCCAGCTACCACAAATCGCAGGGAGTGGCATTGCTGCAGGAGTTTGAGGATGTCATTGCAAAATCGGACGATGACCTTGGACAAACTTCCCTATCGTTCCATACAATTGACACTGGAGATAACCAACCGATTCGTCAACATGCAAGAAGGCTCCCATTTCACCAGCACAAAGAAGTGAGTGAGTTAGTTGATAGCATGTTATCCAGGGGAATAATAGAATCTAGCGACAGTCCTTGGGCATCGCCTGTGGTTCTTGTAAGGAAAAAAGATGGGAAGACAAGGTTTTGTGTGGACTTTCGTAAACTTAATGACTGCACACGCAAGGATGCACAGCCTCTGCCCAGAATTGATGAATCATTGGATGCTTTGGGTGGTGCATGTTTTTTCTCAACTCTAGATTTGGCCAGTGGGTATTGGCAAGTAATGATGGACCCTAAAAGTAAAGAAAAAACTGCATTTACAACACCTTATGGGCTATACCAGTTTCGGGTCATGCCATTTGGCCTTTGTAATGCCCCAGCAACCTTCCAAAGATTAATGGAGCGGGTATTAAGTGGTCTACATTGGACAGCCTGTTTAGTGTATCTGAATGATATAATAATATTTAGCAAAACTGTTGAACAGCATTTGGCATTGCTAAGGGATGTATTTTCTAGACTGAGGCGGGCTGGGCTTAAGGTCAAACCTTCCAAATGCCACCTACTGCAGACAAGTGTACACTATCTTGGGCATGTAGTATCAGCTAAGGGCATTGAAACAGATCCAGGGAAAGTGAAATGTGTTTCCAACTGGCCCATTCCAACAACCTCTAAGGAGTTATCATCATTTTTGGGCCTGGCATCATACTACAGGCGTTTCATTAAAAATTTTGCACATGTGGCTGCTCCCTTGCATGTTTTAATACACAAAGGAAAACCCTGGCAGTGGACAACTGAATGTACAGAAGCATTCTTTGAGCTAAAAAAAATGCTCATTTCTGCCCCTGTCCTCACGTTGCCTGACTTCAGTAAGTCTTTTGTCCTTGATACTGATGCCAGTGGAGAGGGTTTGGGGGCAGTTCTTTCTCAAACCATCAATGGCATGGAGCACGTAATTGCTTATGCAAGTAGAACACTCACACACACTGAAAAAAGATACTGTGCTACTCGGAGGGAGATGCTTGCATTGGTGTGGGGGTCTCGCCATTTTAGGCCTTACTTATATCGCAGGAAGTTTCTTTTGAGAACAGACCATAACTCTCTACGCTGGCTTCACAATTTTAAGGAGCCTGAAGGCCAGGTGGCTCGGTGGTTGGAGACCATGGCTGAGTTCCAGTATGAAGTTATACATCGCCCTGGCAAGCAGCATTGTAATGCAGATTCACTTTCTCGCGGACAGTGCCGACAGTGTGGTTTGGAGGTTGAATTGGAGACTGATGAGATGTTTCCTGTATGTGAAATTTCCTTGTTGCCGGCCTGGACAAACCAAGAGATGGCAGACTTTCAGAGAGCAGATACGGACCTAGAGCAAGTTATTACCTGGTTGCAGTCAGGATCAGTACCCCAACAATGTCCAAAGGATTCGACTTGGCAACTCCAATCCCTCTGGACTCAGTGCAAAAACCTGCTGTTGAAAGATGGCATTCTCTACAGACAGTGGGAGGATATCCCAGGAGGTGGTCAAGATCGATACTTGCAGTTAGTTATCCCTCCTACACACATACCAGGGATCATGGTTGGGTTGCATGATTCAAAAATAGGGGGTCATATGGGGGTCAGGAAAACCTTGGAGAAGATTCGTAGGCGGTTTTATTGGCCTGGGCAGAAAAGTGATGTTGTGAAGTGGTGCTCTAACTGTATTGCTTGTAACTCCAGAAAGTCCCCTCCAAGAAATAAAGCACCTCTTGAAGTCAGCCACGCAAGTTGACCTTTGGAGAGGATAGCGATGGATATAATGGGTCCCCTACCTGAAACACCTCGAGGTAATCGTTATATACTTGTGGTTGGTGACTATTTCACAAAATGGAAAGAGGCATATCCATTACCAGATATGGAGGCATTGTCTATAGCTAAGGTGTTGGTTAATGAATTTATCTGCCGGTTTGGTGTGCCTGATTCAATTCATACAGATCAAGGAAAGAATTTTGAAGCAAAAGTGATACAAGAGATATGTCACCTTCTTGGAGTCACAAAGACAAGAACAACACCCTATCATCCGCAGTCCGATGGACTTGTGGAGAGATTTAATAGGACCCTACTGGAGATGCTCAGCACTACAGTGGCTGATGAACATGACTGGGACCTTTCTCTCCCAACGTTACTTCTGGCATATAGAACAAGTGTCCAGGAAACTACTGGAACCACACCATTCCAGCTCATGTTTGGGCGCAACCCCCGCCTCCCTGAGGACGTTCTTTATTCATTACCCGTGGCATCACATGATTCAGTTACTCAGTATACCAGGGTTCTCAAGGGCCGTCTTGAAAGATCTTACCAGGCTGTGATTAAGCATGTTCAGCAAAAACAGATCCATCAAAAAGACTTGTATGATCGTGGTGTGAGAGGTAGTCCCTATGGTGTTGGTGATCTTGTTCTTCTTCACTCCCCTGCAGTACCAAGAGGCAAGTCGAGAAAATTGCACAAACCATGGCAGGGGCCTTATAGGGTGGTGAAGGCAATTTCACCAAGTGTGTATCGTATTGTGGATTGTGCTCGACCACGATGTAAACGTGTTGTTCATTTTAATCGCCTCAAGCCAGCACCTCTAGGCAATGTACCACCTGCTGAGAAGGTGGTGAATGAGGAAGAGCATATGGAGCACAGTGGGGACACTGCAGAGGAAAAGGAAGAGGAAGAACTTGAATTCACTGAGATGGACCAACCTGTCGTCACCCCCCGCAAGATGCAGTAGAGATCAACCAACCACCAATTGCAGTTCTTCCTACCCCACCTGTGATTGATGCTCCCCACCAACATGCCGTACCACCAAATGCAGCCCTCCTGATACCACCTGAGGCTAATAACCACAGAGATGCAGTGCCAGCCGGACTTCGACGATCTTCAAGGAGAACAAAACCACCTGAACGTTATGGGGACCCAATTACTCTTCCAGATGTGTGGACACATCTAATTGAAGAGGATGCAATGTAGCGTCCCAGGCTGGCGCCTGAAAACATGTGACTGTCTGATGATGGACTCTGACCTATATGTTGTGCGCATGTGCATATATGTGTATAAATGCTGTACCTTTGGTACTACCATTGTCTTTCTTACCTGTCACTACTTGCTGAGTCAGGGGTCACTACACTGTTAAAAGGCAGCGATATCAAGAGGACCTCGAGGAGAACCGTGCTGCTAAAAGGCAGCGATATCAAGAGGACGTCGAGGAGAACCGCGCTGCTAAAGGCAGAAATACGAGGACAATTCAGCTGCCATTAAGGCATCTGAAAGGAATCGGTATTGGAATGACCCCGCTGTCCGATTCGCTAAACGTACTGCCGAGAGGAAGCGGTATCGCAGGGGTCACCGAACTACCACTACCACCCAAAGGTATGTCATGGCATGTTGTATTGCACTAGCATTAAAAAGCTATAGGAAGATGTGCATGCAACATGTGTACAGCACGCATGTAAGGGATCTGCACAAAACCATTCACTTCACATGTAAAGCATGCATGGTGACCCAACTGTTGTGTACAGTAGTCCTTTCTCCTTTGTGACCTGTCTGTTGATGTCATCCTTAATCTGATGTACAAAACGGTATCGTAAAATAAAAGCTACTTTTGACACAATGGCAGCCCGCCTGCATGCTGAATTTAATTGTAGTTGCTAGGGTTGAGCACTGAAAATTACTGCAACCATATCCTTCTCTCATATAGCTACTCCTTGTATGAACCCAAATCTCATGCACTAATGGAGTATAATGGTGGTCTTGATAAAGCTATTCTTAGGGATAGTGAGCTTCTAAGTGAAGTAAATGATGCCTTTTGTAAGTCTCATCCATTGCTAGCTCAAAAGGTTGTTACAAGATCTGCCCATGCAGCAGTAAGTAAGATTGGTGCAGATGCATTGGTTTCTAAAGCATTGAGTGTACGAAGAGCAAAAGCAGGGTCATTGCTAAAAACTATCCGGGAAGTTAATGCATTGAAATTAGAAGAAAATGATATTATAGTGGGGCATGGGTATCATACTGCTGGCTCTCTGCCCCCGCGGCTGCTAGATGCAGTGCTGCCCCCCTACCACCCGCCACCAGCAGCAGCAGCAGAGCTGCCCCCACTGCCAACAGCAGAGCTGCCCCCACCTCCAGCAGCAGCAGCAGAGCTGCCCCCACCTCCAGCAGCAGCAGCAGAGCTGCCCCCACCGCCACCAGCAGCAGCAGCAGAGCTGCCCCCACCACCACCAGCAGCAGCAGCAGCAGAGCTGCCCCCACCGCCACCAGCAGCAGCAGCAGCAGCAGCAGCAGCAGCAGCAGCAGCAGCAGCAGCAGCAGCAGCAGCAGCAGCAGCATCAGCAGCAGCAGCAGCAGCAGCAGCAGCAGCAGCAGAGCTGCCCCCACTGCCACCAGCAGCAGCAGGAGCACTGCTACCTGCACCAGCCCCACCATTGGCACCAGTAATATTGGCACCATGTGCCCCCACCACCACTTTGCCTGCTGCCACCCTGGCTGCTACCACCACCACCCGCATGGCTCCCATGGCCGGAACCAGGCCGCCGATATCAGAGACGAGGCTGGGGAAGAGGAAGAGGACAAGGCAGGGGAACCGTACAGTACATTAAAAACTGATATACTTATAATATCAATTATTAAATTTAGTAACCTTTCTCCCTTTCGAAAATTGAATTGTGACCATGTATAAAGATGCGCTACTATGACAGAGGAAAAAACTTATGAAAAGATGCCTAGTGTTGCCAAAACAGAAGGGCATTATATGGGGTTACATGTTCAGCTGAAAACAATGTATGAGTGTTGCCAAAACAGAAGGGCATTATTTGGGGTTACATGTTCGGCTGAAAACAATGTATGAGTGTGGCCAAAACTGAAGGGCATTATATGGGGTTACATGTTCGGCTGAAAACAATGCCTGAGTGTGGCCAAGATAGTACTCTATGGGGTTAAGACACAGCCGAAAAATAAGCCTGGGTGTGATTGAAAGAGGCCCTTATGGGGTTAAAACTGTCCATTACATGCTTACACATGTTTAGGAATTCTGTTGTACATGTACAGCTGGTTAGTCAATCAATTGTATTGCTGCAATACACTGCTTGGTTCTCCCCTCCAAGCTAAAGGTCACACCTATGATTTTACACCCTTACACTCCTCACATTCAACGTTTCGAATTTGCTGGTGACAATATATGTATAATTGCAATTAAGCATACAAGATAAATGTGAATACAGCAATGAAAATGTTGAATATGAGCTATGTTATGCAGGTAGGCTTCTTAGCTTACGACATGCCCTAAAGCATCAACACATTTACCCCACAAAGGTTCAAACTGAAAAGGACTATCCCTATATTTGAGGAATAGCCCAAAGATTATTTTCTTCAGGTCGTTAAGGGGCAGTGCTGGATGGGTTCTTGCCTCCATGTCTGTGCACTGTTTTAGAATTTTCTCGCCAAACGGTGCTTCTTTTGCCAACTTTACAGCCAGTGTTGGAGCTCTGCACTTTGTCTGCAGTTTCTAATATTTTTTTAGAGTAGAGGTGACAGAGACCAATGTCTCTGTGATGGCAGCGGATGGGAGAGAGTTTTGTCCCTTTTGGATAGGTGTGGCCTTAGCAGACGAAGTGGAGGACTGCATCATGTAGCTTTCCGAGTGAGCATACAATAATGGAGAGATGGGTACATGAGTAATGGATGTTTGCTGATCATTGATGTGAGTGGAGAGACAGATGCATTGGAATTGATATGTATGATTGCAAAGGAGAGCTACCTTCCTCGTGCTGTTTGGAAGGAAATTGCAAGCTTTCTTTAAATCTCTGCATCTAGTTTATCGAAATAACTCACTACCTGGTCTTCTTAATAGATATAGCACTAACATTTAGACGGGTTTCCCATCACATCGCAGTAGCGCCCGTCGAAAATGTATGTGTGATTTATGGGAAGATGTACTCTATTCCAACAGTTTCTGACTCCTGCACGATCGTAGATTTATACGTAGCATACGTACTTGTAGGTTTAAATCTGCTGAACAGTGTATGTGCACATGCATGACTGTACATAGCGCGATACGCTGCATGTATTCAAACTACACTAACATGCACAGAGAATATGCATTAAAAGGCAGTCCAGTTAGGGGCATCGAATTCGAATCTCCGTATCTTGACTAACATCTACATGACCGTTGCGGAGAATATTGATGGATCGCTCGGTGTATTCCGGGTGCGGGTTGTTGTAACCATAATGGTATTAAAGCAGGAATGGTAGGCCACGAATCCTGAGACTGGCGTTTGCAATTTGCTGAGCACAATTGACCTTCAGTATATCGCTGCACGGAATTAGCCATGAGTATATAAACACGTACGCTGCATTGTTGCGCCCAACGGTAGTTATTAGGCCATCCAGCTGGTTCAAAAGTTGAGGTTCAGTATGATTTCCATTTACTGGTACTGCCCTTCTGCAATAGTTATTGCGAAAGGCAGCATTGACAGGCAGATTTACATTCGGAACCACACAGAGCCATGCAAACTGTTGCACTTTCGTTACAGTTTCCAAACAGAAAAGGGCTCTGGCAATAGTGTTAGCGGGAACAAAAGCGATAGACACGTCATGCTCACGATTCGGAACAATCCTGGCTCCATGGCTGACAGTACAGGTGATTAGAACAGCAAGCAAACAGCAAAGTGATAAACACTTCATGGTATATCAGATCCTTCCGAGAGCGCGGTGAAATAAAATAGAACGCTTTTTTCCACTTGTTGTCTGCTACAAAATACAATTGTTTTTATAGCAACGATGAAGCCTTCCGCGATAAGTCGTTCTACATCAAATTTTCCTCCTGTAGTCGATAGCTGTTTCCTGTTCCAAGTAATAGTTTATTTTGTGTTGTTTTATAGCATTGCATTTCCCCTGTTCAACGTGTATAGGGTCATTCTGTGCCAAGAGCTGCAAGAGTCCTATAAAATTGCCTCTATTTGGAATGTAAATTGTATAATCATCTCAATGTCCTCGCAAAGGTACATGTACGTTTTGTTTTCCACAAAAGATTATGCATTTTACAATCGATTTTAAGATACTGTAGCCTTCTTGCCATACATTAAATTTAGATACCTTATATGGCAATGAGAGCTGAGGATTCACAAAATAACATTGCAACACTGCATCCTTGTGATACTGCAGTTCATGCTGTGCCAAATAACCATCTTTTCCCATTACATGTTTTAGATTTCATAACTAAAACACATGCCTTTATTCATGAATTGAAAGGTGGAAACAATACACAATACATGTATCTGCAAAAACCACCCTACCGAGATGGGCTGTATGCTGAAGTGTAATCACCCTACCGAGATGGGCTGTATGCTGAAGTGTAACCACCCTACTGAGATGGGCTGTATGCTGAAGTGTAACCACCCTACTGAGATGGGCTGTATGCTGAAGTGTAACCACCCTACTGAGATGGGCTGTATGCTGAAGTGTAACCACCCTACTGAGATGGGCTGTATGCTGAAGTGTAACCACCCTACTGAGATGGGCTGTATGCTGAAGTGTAACCACCCTACTGAGATGGGCTGTATGCTGAAGTGTAACCACCCTACTGAGATGGGCTGTATGCTGAAGTGTAACCACCCTACTGAGATGGGCTGTATGCTGAAGTGTAACCACCCTACTGAGATGGGCTGTATGCTGAAGTGTAACCACCCTACTGAGATGGGCTGTATGCTGAAGTGTAACCACCCTACTGAGATGGGCTGTATGCTGAAGTGTAACCACCCTACTGAGATGGGCTGTATGCTGAAGTGTAACCACCCTACCGAGATGGGCTGTATGCTGAAGTGTAACCACCCTACTGAGATGGGCTGTATGCTGAAGTGTAACCACCCTACCGAGATGGGCTGTATGCTGAAGTGTAACCACCCTACTGAGATGGGCTGTATGCTGAAGTGTAACCACCCTACCGAGATGGGCTGTATGCTGAAGTGTAACCACCCTACTGAGATGGGCTGTATGCTGAAGTGTAACCACCCTACCGAGATGGGCTGTATGCTGAAGTGTAACCACCCTACTGAGATGGGCTGTATGCTGAAGTGTAACCACCCTACCGAGATGGGCTGTATGCTGAAGTGTAACCACCCTACTGAGATGGGCTGTATGCTGAAGTGTAACCACCCTACTGAGATGGGCTGTATGCTGAAGTGTAACCACCCTACCGAGATGGGCTGTATGCTGAAGTGTAACCACCCTACTGAGATGGGCTGTATGCTGAAGTGTAACCACCCTACTGAGATGGGCTGTATGCTGAAGTGTAACCACCCTACCGAGATGGGCTGTATGCTGAAGTGTAACCACCCTACCGAGATGGGCTGTATGCTGAAGTGTAACCACCCTACTGAGATGGGCTGTATGCTGAAGTGTAACCACCCTACTGAGATGGGCTATTACCATGCATCTTTCCACTTTTGCCACTCTTTATTGCCTGTGTGAAATAAGGGAACTTGTCAGCAGTAAAATGATGCTTAAGATACATAAATTTGTCATGAGAATTGATAAGGTGTTGATCTTTCCACTATCAATATTGCCAATATCGTATATGTCACAGAATCATTGACCCTTGCTGGCACTGTATTTCCAATGGAAACTGTAATGTGACATTAATGTGTACCTAATAAATATTTGTTTAGGATGCAAAGTGCATCTCGAGTCATTAACTTGTTCTGTTGGAGGAACATAGAATTCAGGAAGACAGATGTTTGCAGAGGAACTATATGCAAGCTCAGGTGTAGTGAAGCATGTAGCACCTGACAGGTTGAGTAGTTTTTATATAATTCCAAAATTGCATGCATTGTCAATTTCACCCATTACCAACATCGCTGGTTGAGGTGGAACAGCATGCGTCTCAGGAATGGTGAAAGTAGCTGCTGGTAGGATAGATTAAGCATCATTCCAAATTACATGCATTATCAGTAACCTGTTATTAGTTCTGCTGGTTGAGGTGGAACAGCATGCAGTCTCAGGAATTGTGAAGGTAGCTGCTGGTAGGATAGGTTAAGCATTACTCAGTTGCATTGTCAGTAACCATTACCGGTACTGCTGGTTGAAATGAAACAGGATGCAGGCTCAGGAGTGAAAGCAGCTCCTGATAGAAAGGTTACATGTCACTCTTAAATTTCTCAGGTAACTAACTATACGAGGAATAGTTTATGAAATCGAACTCAGTCTCGGTATCAACTCATGCGTACAATCAGCATCGAAATAACTGATACGTTATTCATGAATATCCAACTGAAAACGCCTAACATCTAGCACACAACTGGAACAGCATCGTACTTCTTATGGTACATGGTGTTACGAAAATCTGACCAGCCTTTTGATATCTTGGAAAAGTACGCAAACAGTGATACCGATCTCGAACGCTTCATAATCCGTTCCGAGGGGGAGGGGGGGTGTGGGTGTTCCAATCCTTGGCACCCCCCCTCCCCTGTATCGGCCACTGGTTCCTACATGTATGCGTCCCTCTTCCCCTAGTAACCACGTTTGACCACGCCCATTGATTAATGATCCAATAATAATTATTGAACCCGCACGTCGCTGAAATCCTGCGTCGAGTACTGTTCATTGTCCCGTTCAGAGTACCGGGCCCGGGTACAAGTGGGCCAGGATTGAACGTGTGTTGGCTGATCAAAGACAGGCAGAGGCGCGGCTATAAAGCTCAGTTGCCACCTCCGACTAAGAAGCATTTCCGCAAATGGTTATGTGTCGAAGACCGATCTGAGATCTCGTGCACAATCGTGCTTACATGTGTTAACTAGTAAAGCAAGACTTACTGCATTACGTAATGACCTCGACCACAAGTACTAATTACTTTTTCTTTGACAATATTTCGCACTGTTCTATCAGTGCAAATGCCATAAAATATGATTTTTCGATTTTTCTCTATCCACTGATGCAATCGGAAATTGTTTTTGACTTAAAATGCATAGATGTCCTTCGATGTGTATTGAAATTTCTGGAGCTGGCTGCCGTCGTGTTTCAGTGGCTGGGGACCATGTGCCCACTCCTACCTCATTTAGTACAGAGAGGCAATGCAGCCTGTCTTAGATTGTTTGGGCCCGTCTCAGGCAGACACCTGATTTGAAGCCATTACTCTGTTTCCTACATGGGAAAGGAATTGAATGTAAACTGTAACTATTACTTATAATTATGCATGTCTGTAGTTAATGTTATGAAGTTTTCTGCTCTTATTGTTTGTATCACGTTTACTGCTCTTCTACAATATAGAAAGCACAAATCATGTTCACTTGACTTCCGGATCCTCTTTTGGGACAACGGGAGCCCGTTAGTACACACTGCAGTTATAGTGGGCCCCTTGTTGTAGATTTGGATAGTTTACTAATCATTGTATTGTTTATCGTATATCTGTTTCAGTAAAAATAATAATAAACAAACTCTTGCACATGTTGTCTCATGGACTGTCATTACCGGATTACATACCACGGAACAACACTTGCGTAGGGCTTCTTTCCGTGTTAAAAGTGTGATGTGGCATGGAGAACCACAGAATTCTTCTGCCGCTCGAGTCTATGTTGGCCCGCAGGCTACTTCTGGTGAACGAAGCTGGGTTGAAGTCAGCAGAAAGACGTTATCGGGATATGCGTCATAGTACGGAGTTGTTGCTACTGGATGAGTTGCTGGAGGATATTAGGCGCTCTCGAGGTAGCAGTACGGCGTCTACCCCAACCAAGGCGAGCCCCGACCAGGCAGACCTGCGCTCCAGTGAAGAATTAGTAAATACTTACGCAGCTTCGGAACTCGAAGATTGTGGTGAGTGGTTAGATGGAAATTAATACCACATAACTAGCGCTTAACAGAGTGAATAGTTAAAGCCAAAGGGACACGGGCATGGTGATTTAACAACCTGCACAAGCCTGATACAACAAAGTTGTCGGTGAAAATAAAATGACGTTCAAATGTAAACTTGCGCACGTGCTGTGATAAACATGGATCCGCCCGACCTTGCCTACGCAGACGAGGCTTGGCTACAAAGCCGACTGGAGAACCTGGAGTCGGAAGTGGACAGCCAGTCAAAGCTCTTAGTACGCTTGCTTCACACCCGAGACCAGCAAGTTGCCCGCCTGAATAAAAATTTTGATAAGTTGACTGAAGTGATGAAGCAAATAGCTCGAGACACAGGTGTGTATGTGTGTGTGTGTGTGTGTGTGTGTATGTGTCTGTGTGTGCATGTGTGTTGTGCGTCGTGTATGTATGTGTGTGTGTCCGTAAGTGCAAATTGAGTGTGATTATTTGCTATTTGATTCTGTGACATCTTCACGCTCACAACACACAAACGACACCACACCCATATGACACCACACCCATATGACACCACACCCATATGACACCACACCCAAACGACACCACACCCACACTCACTCAACACAGGCATGTCTGATGACCTGGTGTTCTCCATAAAGGCACCTCTTGACTCAGCAGCAGAACACAGAAAGGTATACACACATGTGCATATGCACACACATATACACACACACATACACACACACACACACAAACACACACACAAACACACACAAACACACACACACACACACACACACACACACACACACACACACACACACACACACACACACACACACACACAGATGCTTCAATATGAAGTGATTCCTTTCCTGTCTAGTGGTTGAATGCTTGGAAAGTTCTGGTCAGGATTGGCATACCAAAACACTGGAGAAAAACGGTGTGTTACCATGGTGATCTTTTGTTCCCATAGTGATGTATTGTGATCTCATCCCAGTTGTGGTCCACGTTAGCTGAACATGGGACAGCTAGTGTGGACTGGGAAGCCATCTTGCCCTCCCTGTTCTGTGAGACTGTCACATCAGAAGATGAGGAGCTAGGGTCCCAGATAGTGAAGGTGAGGATGATGGACACATACTCCCAGCTCTTCTGGGTGTGTGCACGCGCAGTATGTACCATTTAGGAAGAATATATTCCAGTAACCTGTGGTGTGGTGTGGACAGTCGTGACACATGGTTGTGTCTGTACCTTGGCAAGAATAGGTTAACTGGAGCTTTGAATGCCAAGTGTAGGTACGCATGCACACCGTTCCACCATTCGTGCAGGAGTCAAGATTAGGGATGCTGAGTCAGAGGATGGGTGTGGGAGGAGAGGGAGAGGGGAAGGAGGAGAGGAGAGGGGAAGGAGGAGAGGGAGAGGGGAAGGAGGAGAGGGATTCCTTCCTTTCTTTTCGCTTTTCGTCTTCCTTTCTCTTGCCTCTTCTCTTCTCTTTCCTTCTCTCTTCTCTTTTCTTTTCTCTTTCTCTTTTTCCTTCTTCTCTTTCTCTTTTTCCTTCTTCCTTTTTTTTTTCTTCTCTTTTCTCTCTTTGGCTTATCCTGTGTTTTTTTCACTTGCGAGTCCCGTTCTTTTTCAAATACTTAAGTTGTTCACTAGTTTACTAACCAGTGCATGATTAGTGGCTCCTGCCCCTTGCTCTGCCCCTCTGCAAATCAACCACTGGTGTATCCCCTACTCAGGACCTATACAGAACTGGCAGTGCTGGGTTTACAACAGAAGAGGAACACGCTGTGTTGAGGCGTGTGCTCTTGGCATACGCCAGGTTCAATAAGTCCACAGGGTACTGCCAAGGCTTCAACATCATAGCAGCCATGATCCTGAAGGTGGTCCATTTCAATGAACGGCTAGCTCTGAAGGTACGAGTAGAGGTAGAGAATGGTTTTCCTCTTAGAGAATGTGAACTGAATGTTGGATCGGTAGTGAGCTCTACTGAATGTTGGATCGGTAGTGAGCTCTAATGAATGTTGGATCGGTAGTGAGCTCTAATGAATGTTGGATCGGTAGTAGGCTCTAAGAGGGCACAGTATCTCTATGTCATGGACAATATCAGCGTATCAGCCATTGGCACTGCTGCATGGAAGTTATGACATTGACTTGTTGTCATTCCAAAAGAGTGTCGTCCATGCAGGACGTGGGGCAACATGTACAGACCAATGTGATGGTTGAATTGAGGGATTGCTTAGCATGCCCTGGATTAGATTTGTAGTGCAGTACATAATGTGTGGGCGGGAATGCAACACAATGCTGTGTGCCTGTGTGTACAGACATGTCTGATGGACTCAGTGGAATGCTGTAGTGGTCCTTTGCTTACACATCCAACCCTTGTATCTTCTATAAAGTACAACCCTCACCTCCTCCCACCCCCACCCTGACCTCCACACCCGTACTCTCCACTGCTACCCTCACCTCCTCCCCATACCCTCACCTCCTCCCCACCCCTACCCTCACCTCCTCCCCACCCCTACCCTCACCTCCTCCCCCTTCCTACCTCCAGGTGATGGTCTTCCTTATAGACTTCACAATTCCAGAAAACTACTTTGCACAAAACTTGTATGCACTGTCAGCAGATATGACGGTTGTCAAGGAGCTGATGAAGCTCCACCTCCCAAACCTCCACGCCCACATGGAAAGATTACGTCAAAAGGAGGTACGAAACCACACCTCTTTCTCCTCGGAGGACACTCCTGTGGCTTCTGGCCCCGCCTACGAGCCTCCTCTGGCCGACGTGTTCACGGTGCAGTGGTTCCTCACTCTGTTCTCCATCAGCCTCCCCACCAAGCTAGTGAGGAAGGTGTGGGACACCATTTTGGTGGAGGGCTCAGAGATGATGATATACGCCTCACTGGCCATCTGGGAATTGTTGGAAAGGTGTGGTGGCCATATTTGTTATCAGGCCACACTTGTAGGTACCATGTTTTCTGCACCTGTAGGAAGCTGCTTCTTGTCGAGACAGCATCAGACTTCTATGTGGCCATGTCAGACCTGAGGGTTAAAGAAGAAATGCAGTCGTCAGGGAATTTCATCCAGGTATGGCAGGCATCATTTCCTTGTAGCCAAGGGAATGCGGAAGACTAGTGCATTCTAATATGTACATTGATTAGCATTTCAAGCATATCAAATGACTTCATTGCTAATGAGATCAACCATTGCTTTGTGCATTATGTCGCATTGATGTAAACGGCACTGTTGTTGTATACTAACGTGTTTGCATGAGATGTACACCTTGTGTATTTGATAAATGTTAATTTTAACCCTTCTCTTCCTCTGAAGGCTATGTATGCAGTGAGGGATGCCATGTCCTCCAGGAAGGCACCAACAGTGCAGCAGCTCAGGGACAAGCACACCTACAATGTGTGCCCGTGTCCCCCTGATGAGGGGGTCAAGAAATGTCCCCCGCCCACAAGGGGCGGAGCCTTTGGAACCCAGGAGAAGCCAAACAAACTCCAATCTAATCACCATGGAGACACACAGGACTCTGACAGTGACGGTGACGCTTGCTTGAAGGCCCGCCCACTTCCTGAACAAATCAAGGTGCTCCAGCACAGGTACTCCCAGGTCACACGTGCCCCCAAGAAGATCACTTACGCGCTGGGCATTGGTGCGGCCCCAATGGCGCGTGCCAGCTGTCCCCAGTCCATGAGACACAGTGGAGGCTACTCGCCATATGCAGCTGATGTACCTCTCATTGTGCTCAAGTCTGCTGGAGCCACACCTATCCTGGATGGACTGGGCACTAGGCCATTTATGTTGATGTACTCGCAGCCAGCAGTTGTAGATCTTCCATTTGTGATAAGTGATAAGCAGAAATCAGTGTTTCACAAATGAAAGCAATTGTTGTCAACTGAGCTGTTGAATGAGGTCTGGTTTGGGAAAACAAACAGCACAGCTAAACCACATGTTCGGGTCTTGTTTTCATAGTATCCATTGTATGCACTAACAAATGATGGCTTAGTTTGAATAAAAACCTTTCAATCAGTAACCAGCCGCTCTAAATTGCACATTCATGTTGTATCTTCACTGCTGGTTTATTTTGTGTATGGTGAAATTTAATCTATATTGGGAGAGGCACTGGTTGAATCCTACATGTAGCTTGTATCTTTTCTCCAATACCCTGCTACGTATGTCAACCACAACTTGCATTCCGAATACTGTCAATGTGTTGTATGCATATTCAAATCAACCCTCTTGTGTTTACCCTTAAGCAACAGTCTCATTAAAATGCATCTCCGGGAGGATCATGCTGTGCAGTGGGCAAATACCTACAATGTTGGTTTTGGTCTTTTGGGAGAACAGGGGCTGAATCAATTCATGCTTTAAATTCAAATCGCTTCAAATTTGGTGTACGTAGAAAGGTCCTGTTACTATTGTTTTTTACCGCTGTGGGAAGTTAATGTACATGTTGCCACTCGATTTTGAATTGGAAGTGGTTTGCCAAAATAATTGGTGCGAAATGAACTTTACATTGCATTGATATCAATAGCTGTAGCCAAATGTCGGTGAGTCTTCTGTTGGCAAAAACCGCTCACTGGGATTAACAGTTACAATTAAACTAGTCGACAAAGAAACATTTGAAACACAATTTAAAAATCAATTTTGGCACCTAGCAATATGACACAGGTAATTCATTAATCGGTTAAACACAGATCACAAAATTGAGGTAACTTGTGGTCACATGTGCACCCTACTTGCACTCATGATCACCTTTCTCTGCACTCATGGTCACCCTTCTCTGCACTCATGGTCTCCCTTCTCTGCCCTCATGGTCACCTTCTCTGCACTCATGGTCACCTTCTCTGCACTCATGGTCTCCCTTCTCTGCCCTCATGGTCACCTTCTCTGCACTCATGGTCACCTTCTCTGCACTCATGGCCACCTTCTCTGCACTCATGGTCACCTTCTCTGCACTCATGGTCACCTTCTCTGCCCTCATGGTCACCTTCTCTGCACTCATGGTCACCTTCTCTGCACTCATGGCCACCTTCTCTGCACTCATGGTCACCTTCTCTGCACTCATGGTCACCCTTCTCTGCACTCATGGTCTCCCTTCTCTGCACTCATGGTCACCTTCTCTGCACTCATGGTCTCCCTTCTCTGCCCTCATGGTCACCTTCTCTGCACTCATGGTCACCTTCTCTGCACTCATGGCCACCTTTCTCTACACTCATGGTCACCCTTCTCTGCACTCATGGTCACCCTTCTCTGCACTCATGGTCACCCTTCTTCTCTGCACTAATGTCGATCACCTTCTCTGCACTCATGCATGGTTGTTCTTTGGGCGCGTGCGAGGACTAGCAGTGGGAGGGCCATATTCATTATCACCAGTACCTACCGTGTACTGTTGCTGCAATTTACATGTACATATGCAGCAAAGTGAAAGTGTATTGCCGCTTTGAATGAATGTGAAGTAGTTTGTTGAGTTCGCTCTAAATTACAGGTCATGTTTTTTTTTACCACACAGCACATGTGGTCTCCCTGGAGGAGCTGTTCACTAGACTGGAAGTTGACCCTGAATGTGTAAGAACATGTGTTATGTTTTACTACAGGTGCAGTGCATATTGCGTGTGTGTGTGTGTGTGTGTGTGTGTGTGTGTGTGTTTACAGGACCTAAATATCTACATTTATATGATTACACTTCTATGTCAAATGCACTTCTGAAGAACTAAAGAAACCCATGAAACCAAGCAGGGGGGAGGGTGCAAGCTCCTTACGGACCCAGGCCACATAAAACCCCATGCTACACACACACACACACACACACACACACACACACACACACACACACACACACACACACACACATATGTATCGTCACATTCAGCAGTTAGAGTCTGGTGTATATCAGGTGGTCATGCAGTGTTTAAGACCATTATTTCTCATGACTGATCCTGCTGGTTGCTGCCTTGTCCTTGGGTGTGATAAAGTAATGTATTATATTAATGGTTATTGTTTGTCTTATGTAAGCATGTAATAAATACAATGACAATTTTCATGCTACATGATGTGACTTGATTATCATTAGATAAAAGATAATGGGTTGATAAATGAAGGAGTGAACTGCAATTCAAAGTGCCATAAGCTGCTGCAGAACTGCTAGTGACGTTCTGCCTGATTAAGCCATGCACACTGTGCACACAAATTCAAATAAGGCTCTGGTACTGCATCAGTGGATGGTGGTTCAGGTCGTAGTTGATATGTACCACACACTTTAGCAGTGATTTGTATGCCATTCATTGTACCCCAGACTCTGCGGGATGTGGCCAGTTCTATTAGAACACAACCTAAGGAATAGATGTCGGCTGGTGTTGATCGTTTTCCATCATAATACATCTCTGGGGCCTTGTATGGTACAGTCCCTGCATCACACCCCTTTGATGATTTGATAGTAGCTAGTACATCTTGCAACCTTGCTATGCAGTCCTAAGTCACATACATAGACATGATGACTTCCAGTAACCTGTATATAATGTATTGTGAATGCATGTAACGTTTTGGATTTACATAACCACATACCATGATGTTAGATGGCTTTATGTCATGTTGAATAACTCTGGAGTCTCGGCCATGCATATAGGTTAGAGCTTTGCTAATTTTCAAAGCCATGCTTCTTACAGTACTCGTGTGAAGTTGCGTTAATATCATAATTTACACATCATTGAAAATATACATAGTTGCTTACAGGCAATGCCTGTTTGAAGAAGATCACTTGGTCCAGATTGAAGCCATTAACCAGGTTCATGACTATTAGAAGTTTGCTCTTATTGTTGCTGATGCCCATGAGTGTAATGATGTTCGGATGCCGAAGTTGTCTTTTGTTTATGAGCTTTATATTTTGTTTGTCCCTTTTCTTTAGTACAGGCTAACCTCATGATCTGAACCTCTAGGTGTGTCTTTAGCTTCATATCTTCATCCATCTTGATCTTTTTGATGGCAACTTCTATATACACCTTTGATGACAACACCAAACATTCCAGTACGCAATGTCTCCTCTATGACCTCCAGTTCTCATACGGTATCATCAACTCATCTAGATAAAATAAAGGAGCAATTCAATTGACAGACAGCTTTCACGTATATGTGTTTGCTATCAAACCAACTGTGACCAATGATGCATGTACCTGCTCATATGCTTGCTACCAGTGGGTCAGCCAATATAATACCATGGATTCTAGCCATAAGCAGTTCTTGCAACTTATCTAGTGGGTAGATCATAAAGCTAACCACAAAGCAAAGATCACCTTCTGGAAAACCATAGCACATTTCTGGGGAACTCCTACTTTCTGGGGAACTACTTTCTGAGGAACCCCTACTTTCTGGGGAACTGAAACTTCAACTTCCTGGGGGACTGAAATATCTTCTCCATCCTGGGAAACTGAAATATCTTCTCCATCCTGGGAAACTGAATTTTCTTGATCCTGGAGAACTGATTCTTGACCATGGGAATCTTTATATACGCAAAATGTAAGATGATTATTTTATACAGTAACAACATGGGATCATTTCTGCAAAAGGGACCTAATGCATGAATTTTATATTGTAGAAGTCTAAACTGTCCTCTACACATTGCTTCATATGCACTGAGAATCCATGCAAGTATCTGTCATGCAGTTGTAAGGCTATGAATTTTTAATTTGCCATACATTTCAACACAAGTATTACATTTCTATTGCACATACTGGAACATTTATAATGCGGCTAGGTCATTTTTGCTGAAACGATTCCATACGTCTAACCTTCAGTGAGGTCAATAACATTTGTATGCAGTCGTTGCCTTTTACTGCCCTCTTGATGGTCAAACTCTGTAAATGCATGACATATGTTATGCCATGCTGTTACAGCATGCATGGCATGATTTACCCTTTTGAGTTGCTTCTTTTTGGTAAGATACGTGTTCTTTGCTTACATCACCTACAACCAGGAGTGCATACATTAAGAAAATACATCAATTATCACTTTATTTTGTACAATGATTTGATATAAAGCCTTAGATACACTGCTGTACCTTGTCGAGGTGAATCAGATGACAGTTGTTCTGAACATGTGTAAGTATGTTCTTTCTATAAATTTGCATGTATGCTTAGTGATGTATATGTAAATACATGTACACAAGTATACTCACGGGAAGATAGACTCCCATAGTAATCCTCCTACTACCTCCAAGTTCATCAAGGTAGTCACCTAGGGTCCATCATTTCCCATTCTGCAGTGGACAGTTAGCCACTCTGCCCATGCTAATAATGAGGGTGCCAGCATCTGCCTGTGCAGCATCATCAAAGCAACAAGTAGCCTTCCGCAGCGTGTCTTCATAGGTGTCAGTGGTCCTGAATCCCGATACCCGAAGGCAGTCACCTATGCGTTTGTAGGTTTTAT
Organism: Ephydatia muelleri; assembly: GCA_013339895.1. Lineage (NCBI taxonomy): Eukaryota > Metazoa > Porifera > Demospongiae > Spongillida > Spongillidae > Ephydatia > Ephydatia muelleri. Next base: position 34,372,369 of record JABACO010000001.1, on the reverse strand, counting down.
TGCGAGTCTTCTCCATTCTGCGCACTTTCATCTTGCCAAGCTAGAATAATGTAGGCGGTGAATAAGATTTGTGAATGCCGTATGAATCCTCTATCATGCTAATGCTTAAAGATTTCCAGTCCATGCTACCCCTCTGGGTCCCTGTCCCTCATGCATCTAGTTGACAGTTTGGCCAATACAATGGGACAAGGGTTGGGGAGAAGGGTTGTCTGAGGGAATAATTGCTAATAGGTAGGAGGGCTGACCTCCTAACCTTGGACAATGGGTCCATTCAATGCCCAATGCTCTATCTAAGCAGAGGGGTATGAGCACCACCATTCACATTATAAGATAAACATATCACTTTAAAATGTTAAACCAAAGATAAACATACATATAATTATATACGTACTCCAAACAGGCTCTCCTCTGTACATTTTTTTAATCACGATCTGATGAGGTTCTTTTTGCACTTGTGCGAGCCTGATAACTTAGTGTCGGTTGTTTGGTACTCGAGGATTTGAACTGCTGGTTTAGGAACTCTATCACTTTCTTCTGAAACACCTTGGAGTCGTTTTGGGACTTTAAGTTTTTGGTTGCGTAGCAGACGTATAATGGCCAAGGTGAGAGCGTGCCCCTCGAATGCACATAACTGAACTTCGCAGTAACGAGTAGGCAAGGCGGCATCTCAACCACATGATGGTGAGGCTATAGGCCTGGTTCCATTTAGTAGAGAGCAGAGAGGCCATGCAGACGCTTATAGCTTGTTGTGGCTTGAGGCCAAGGGTTTTGTAAAGCTCCTCTATTTGTGGAAGGATGTGGATGAAGAGTGCTATGAGTTAGCATTTTCTAGATGGCACACTGAATCCATGGGATTTGCATACTTTCTTGAGCCAAATACATGTGGTGGGATGAATATATTTGGCAAAGAACAATGCAGCAGTTGAAGTTGTATATCCTCAATCACAAAGAGGTTCTTTCGCCTGATGCTAATTTAGATGCTGAAGCAGTAGTTAGTGGAATAGGTTCCTTCGTTGATTGTGTTGTAAATGTGACAGGAGTGACCAAGGAAAATATTATTAATCACTTACGTGTCTTGCCTTCCAATTCTTAAAAAGAGGTGCCAAAATGACGGTAGGAGACCGCCAGCTGCCAAGCAAATTATAAGAATCGCGTTTAATTATTTATGTAGTATAATGTGGTATACAGATAGTGTAGTACAGTTGTACGTTCCAGACGATAAATATTAACAATTAATGAATGATCATCAGAAATTTCGGCTAGACTGATGTCATGAGAATCGTCTACGTGTTAATTGCTACCAGCCTTTGTCATTGTTTTCGTGCTGTTCGAACAGAGGGCGCAACGCAATGCTCTACACAACGGAAAGTTTTCGCCCTGTAACAGGCCCGTATTACATTACATAATGGTACACCGATCGTAATACAATCTGGTACGGCATCGGGCGTAGTATCAGATCGGAACGGTGTCGTTTATACAACCCGCTACTGATTATAATTACAGTGCGCTAGTGTATGTTTACATACTGTACCAGCTTCATTACTCTAATGTTCCGATCTGTAGACAGCTATGTACCCACATGTAAAGGATTATTTGACTTCCGTATTTCAGTTGGAACAGGCGGAATGGAATATTATATGATCACACAGCTCGTTTGCACAATAAATCACATTCGGACAAATTAAGTCATGCTTGACCTGCAGTAACTATTGCTGACTGCTGCACGCGGAGTTGCACTGACAGATACTGCCACATAGTCGAAGTCACTGTCATGTGCAGCTATATCATCCAGCTCTTCTGCATTTATTATTCATTATTTATTATACTACATGTAGCGATGACTCTGCATGGTTGCCCTTGCGAGGTCCCAGGTTTACCGCATTATGCAGCCAAACGATCCATGTTGCTGATCAGAATCAAAGCCCACTGAAAAACCGCCACTGTGCAGGGATGCAGCCACGCGCTCTGACGAGACAAATCCGCGGCGGATCCACGGGTGTGTGTGTGTGTGTGTGTGTGTGTGTGTGTGTGTGTGTGTGTGTGTGTGTGTGTGTGTGTGTGTGTGTGTGTGTGTGTGTGTGTGTGTGTGTGTGTGTGTGTGTGTGTGTGTGTGTGTGTTTGTGTGTGTGTGTGTGTGTGTGTGTGTGTGTGTGTGTGTGTGTGTGTGTGTGTGTGTGTCTGGACCTTCAAACTCTAGTAACAATATTATTAACGATTGAATACAATCTGATGAGCTTGCATGCATGCAGTTATTCAATGGCAGCACTCTTAACGAAGCGGGTTCCATTTCGGACTTTGTTGGAAAAAGACGTAAAAGTAAGTCATTAATCTCACCTAAACACACTGTATACTGATTATGAATGTTGTGTGACTATTATATGTTGAGCTTCTGGGGTGAAGTCCGACCCTAATGGGACCTTTCAGCGCTCCCCCCATATCCCCAGAGAGGAACCCCCTCCTCCTTGTAAATTATTCAATAAATCAGTCTACCCCCTCCTCCACACACACACACACACACACACACGCACGCACGCACGCACGCACGCACGCACGCACGCACGCACGCACGCACGCACGCACGCACGCACGCACGCACGCACGCACGCACGCACGCACGCACGCACGCACGCACGCACGCACGCACGCACGCACGCACGCACGCACGCACGCACGCACGCACGCACGCACGCACGCACGCACGCACGCACGCACGCACGCACGCACGCACGCACGCACGCACGCACGCACGCACGCACGCACGCACGCACGCACGCACGCACGCACGCACGCACGCACGCACGCACGCACGCACGCACGCACGCACGCACGCACGCACGCACGCACGCACGCACGCACGCACGCACGCACGCACGCACGCACGCACGCACGCACGCACGCACGCACGCACACACACACACACACACACACACACACACACACACACACACAATCCTGGGTCTGCTACTGCCGGCAGTTGGTGTGAATGAACAATTCCTTTGCTGTGCATCATTTGCGATAATCCTATGGCATCCCAGTTGCTCAACCATTTAGGTGGTTCAGCTAAGAAGTATTGTAGGTTGTGTATGGTACGCATTTCAGCGTATTGTACTGTGTGCGTTTAAACATTCTGTTATCTAAAATGTAGGCTGACAGAGATGCTAGCTTCTCCACACTTGATATCTACCGGAAGGACGATACAGAACTCTCTATTGCAGATGGAAGTGATTCTTTCTCAACCAACACAACAATTACAAGCAGATCCCCGTACATTGTTTGGTGTTAGAGAGGACAGCAATCCAATGTTGCATGTACCAGGTAATTATATACAGGTGAGATCATTATGTAAAGCACTAATGCTATGAACACCATTCTCTATGCACATATCTACCGATACAAGTATTACATACCATTCTAATGGGTGCTTGCAAGTATTTCTTGAAAGACGTAATGCCCACCTTGTCCAAAGTGCAAAAAGCAGAAATACTTACTCGCGGATCACAGCATTAGCTGTTCTGGATTTCGTGTGAAAATTCACGGAAATTTGTGCTATCATTACAAATCATTTGTTGGGAGAGACTACAAGGCCTGGTCTCAGATGGCTCTGTTTATAATAAGTCCGTACATTGGAGAGGGAGAACGGAAAGTGTTACTGGCTTTGTCAAAAGTAAGTACACAATGTATTCTAAGTGAATGTGTATCTCATATGGTACTTCATTATTTCTGGTAGGTGTTTCACATATAGCATATTGCGATTTCTTTGATCCTACTGAGGCAAATGCATGGCAGCAGATATGCATAGATTTTGTGCACTCCGTAAGAACCTTTATGCCAAAACTGTTGCACAAGCAGAAGGTTCGTTACCTTCTGCATCTTGTTGAGAGAATGAAGAACTATGGTCCTTCATCCACCTTTAGTGCAGAACTGTAAGTCCTTACATATGTCCATGTATATAAATGTATTGCCTTACTGTTAGGTGTGAATGATTTAACTCCACTGTATGTTTGCAAAACATCCACAGCAATAAGCAAGCTCCTAGTCGGGATAATGCAAATCACTTTGCCATTGTTGAGCACTTGCACTACATATGTAATGGATGCTATTATGACAGCAATGAAAGGTGGTCTAATATGCATGTGCATCTGTGTATAACTGCCACTTTATCACAGGTGCAGCAAAGGCCTTCAAGACCTTTACAGCTCAGACCAGGTTCAGAGTTTTTGAATTCGGTACCGAGCAAGGTTTTGAAAGCCAATAGAGACATTTATAAGCCAGGCACAGCACGGATGGTGAGTGGCTTTCTGTGTAAAGGATGTTATGTGACTATTGGCTGCCCATGCCATTTGCACCCATCATTCTGTCAGGTAAAGCTATGTTTGGTGTTACTAATCATGTTCATTTATTGGTTATTGCAGTTCACATATGGTCAGCTTGTGGCAACTATTAAACCCAAGTCAGAACATACATTGTGCCTTGTACAAGGTTTTGAAACCTTCAAGCTATCCAATGGACAGCAATGCTTGAACAACGTTGAACACTGTTCGCTCTGACACATACACTGTTCACTGTGGACAGCACGAGAATAACGATGGCTGCCTCATGAATGTCAAGACTCCTGCAAATTTAAAGACACTCAAGCTTACAATATGGTTGAATGGGAAGAGGTAGCAAATACCAATCTTGTGTTTGAACACGATTGGACACAACTGTTGTACTGTTGTAATATTTATTGTATATTAAAAACAAACAACTAATCATTAACAATAGTTACGGCAGTCAAAGGCCCATACAAGGAATTTAACGGCTTGTTGCAGGTTGTTTACGATCCCGTTCCAGGTTGTTGACAGGTTCTATACAGTCTGTGGTTAACAGTAGCCTATCGGGTGATTGCCCGCCGGGCCTGTATCGGATTGTTAAACATTTATCGTAACAAGGTCGTAGACATCCTGTTGCGGATTGTATACACTAGTGTACCGAGAAAAAACTTTCGGTTGTGTATAGTGTCCTTTTAGTGTATTCTTACTGGTTGTTGATTCATTTCGTTCGTGAACTTGAGTAGTTGAAAGACGTAGCGTACCCTGGTAAGCCGCACACACTATTTGTTCGATCTATTGGTCACAACTGACTATTCTGTGCTAAAGAATTTGCATTCAACTGACTTCGACATGTCATTGGAAAGGCCCGCTGGGGAGCCAATTGCCCCCCCGGCCACCTCACCATCAGTCATGGGGGATTACAAAGACAAGAATATTAGTCCTTGGTCCAAGGTGTAGGGACAATGGGAGCAGAACCTTACACGATTGAAGTGAAACCTGTGGCAAAACCTGTGAAACAGATCACAAACCACTTATGCCACTTCTGAGCTCAAAACACTTAGATAGCCTTCCCCCGCGAGTGTTAAGATTCCGACTTCGATTGATGCGATTTAGTTTTTCCATTGTACATGTGCCAGGGAAGTTCATGCATACATCTGATGCACTCTCCCGTTCACCAGTTGAGACTGCCGACAAGAACAGCACTGCACTTCAGGAGAAAGTAGAGAGTCACATTGCTGCTATTACTTCAGACCTCCCAGCTACTAAACCTCAGCTTGATATTTACCACATGTCCCAATCCAGGAACTCAATCACAAGAAATATACCAGATTTGGTTGGCCGGAGGAACATAAACTTCCTTCTGCAATCAGACCTTATTGGTCAGTGAGAGGACAGATTACATTGCTCCTTCTGTTTGGCAATAGAATTGTATCCCCGATGAAATACAAGATGACGTACTTGAGAAGTTCCATCGAAGGCACCAAGGGTGACTGTCAGTGTGGTGGCCAGGAATCTCAAAAGACATAAAGAATGGAGTCACAGAATGTCACATGCACCAGCAGAGGCACACACACATGTGTTGTAACAAGTGCAGCAGGCAGTGGAAGTGCTAGTGCTACAGTGTATGTGACTCCAACCATCATCACTCAACCCAGTGACATGCTAGCTGTGGTGAATGGCAATTTGACATTGATGTGTGAGGCAGAGGCCTTTCCTCCTCCCCAGTACTTTTGGGAACACTTAGAGGAAGATCCAATGTGATGGGGATAAACAGCAACAGGCTAAAATTAAATGAAGTAATGTTTGGAGATGCATGAAGCTATATATGCAAGGTTATCTCCAATGGTACAATAGTAACATCCAGAAATGCAACTGTTTCATGTACGTCGCTAATTGAAATGTTGTACTTTATGTCTAAGCACTTCTGGAATGAAATTAATTATCATATGACAGTAACATTTGACTCGCCATGGATTGTATGCGATACAGTTTTATTCAGGGTAAAATGTAATCTTTAAAGCAATTACATGTGATGCTTTGAATTTATGTAGTGGATAATCTTTATACAGTGTTTGTACAGTGTTTGTGGATGTATTGTTTGTATACCCTCAGTACACATTGTACACTTGCACCATACCCACGTGCACATACACACTCTGTATACATTTGGCAAAAACGTATGATGTATGGCTTTTACATCACCCTTCTCTAGTCAGTGGGAAGTCAATACAAATTCTTTTCTATTAATTTGGTCATGTCATTATTTATGTATCCCTCACATATCTAGGCCTATTGTATAACTTACAGTGACTTTGGTCTCTTATATTTCTCTCAGAGTACTTGAACATGCTCTCATGCTGCTAGCTCACCACCATAATGCACGTACACACATTGCCCTGTGCAAAATCGTGTACCCATCACATGTACAGTACACACATACGTGCAAAACATATTGTCATCCATGTAGCAAAAACAACTTATCACTATGATAAATTATGTGTTTTTAAAAACAACGGTATAACCATTAGCTTTCACATATCATGCACTGTTTTCCATATCATTTCTCTCTGTGGAAATTCTCCTTATTCATCGAAAAAAACCTGTCTGAAAAGTAATCAATATCAACCATGGACATCATTTGTTTGGCAAAATCTACAATATGTACTCAGCATTAATTTTGAACCATGTAGGAGGAATGGGGAATTGGACAGCAGATGGTTGTGAAATAAAGCATGAAAGGAAGAATACAACCATTCAAATTCAGTGCAGATGCTTCCACTTTTGCTGTGCTTGTGGTAAGTATAATCACTGGAGTTACATAACCTGCATTTACTGGTCACTCTGTTTTATTAGGACATATCAGCAAGAATTGGCCCACACAATACATCAAGTCCTACTCCCCCTGAAATAGATATCATATCCAAAATTGGAATATCACTGTCCCTTTGTGGTTTAGTGACTACAGTCATAACACTGTTATGCATAAAGTGGGTTAGCAGGAATTGGTGGCATGTCAAAGTTCTCCAAATTTTAAAATAGAAAAATTCGGCAGAAGGATGTCTCAAAGTATCATATCCAGCTGTGCTGTGCCCTCATTGGCATGCTTTTGGTATTTGTGATTGGGATTGACAGGACTGAACACTTCGAGGGCTGCGTGACTGTGTCAGTGTTGATCCACTACTTCACCCTAGCAGCAGTGATGTGGATGGGAGCAGAGGCTCTATTCATGTTCCAGAAAATTGTCTTTGTCTTTTTCCAGGCACTGACTGTTATGAGAGCTAACCAAGCATTCCATATTGCTTTCACGCTTACCAACTCATTTCAAGGCTTTCTGATATTCATTTTCTTCTGTGTCTTAAACAGTGAAGTGCTATTTGTCTGTGTACACAAGTTGCTTGACAAATACTTGTCCCAAAATCGAGTATCACTGGTAAACACGAGAAGTACAGATCTGATCAGTCAGAGTCTGTTATCTCTCGACAAAAGTGTCACATTAATGAAGTTGTGGAATTGAAATTTTGATGATGAAGATACACCTGCAAAATCACAAACATCAACCTCCTTGTTTACTGAACAAACAGATAAATTGGCAGGCTTGGCTGCACAACTTGTTCCCGCTGTAACAAGGCATAAACACAACATGGAAGATGTGGTGGAGAAAGGATTCGATGCAAAAGACAAAGATGGATTTGATACTAGTAAAGACTTGTGCGACAGCAACAAACAAGTGGAAGATGAACTGTAGAGCCATGTTATTAATTAAAGTGCTACTCAATATTTTTTTTGCTTTCTGTATTTTGTATAGGTTTGCAATACGTGTTTGTTGTTATAACTGTTTGCCTTATTCAAACACAAATGCAAATATTCTTTTCTTTCTCCTGCTGCTTCTCACATCTGGAGGGATGGACACAACCTGAGTACCCAACCCAAGAAGTATAAAGATTCCATTGTATGATTTGTGTTGTGCTTGATTTTCTTTGTGAATTATCTGTGATTCGTTTTCTAAAATATTCAAGAACAAGGTCTATTACATGTAATAATGTACAGCATACTTGATAATTACTAACTAATCCATGATGATACTTCACTTGCGGCAACGGATTATTGTAGTTCAGTATCTTCATTAGATTCTAAACACAATTACCCACTTTACATTGAAGGTTTTGGATCCTGGAGGCAAAATAGTGCTTTCCGTAGACAATGCATTTTCCCTGGCCTAATTACAGTATTCTACTAGCTATAAATCTTGATTCATGATTGATTTTTCAACCTGTGAGGATTTATATCATAATGGTCAGGCACGATTAGGTCGGGCTACTCTCAACTACTGTAGCACCACGAATACCAGCCACTCCCTTGGGGAAGTTCCTGATCAACCAATTTCCGCAACGAAAGACGGACAAAGCGGGCCCAGACTCCTAGTCAAACTTGCGTCCGTCCCTGCAATAGAAAATCCGATGCACTGTATCTGCAGAGTGCAGACCTAATGCGGGCCAATAATTTTTACTTTCTCCCGGCCTTCAGAGAAACAATAAGCATGACGCATACATGTACATGTGTAATGTGAATTTTCTAAATAGACACTTCGTGAAGCGACCCTCTTCTATAGAGGTACTGCACTCCTGGGATAGAGGTCAAAGGATGCCGTGAAGCACTATATATATTCCTATGTACATGCATGTTGTGGATAAGAGATTGACAGCGGTTACTTTTAGATCGTATTACATTGGTAGCAGAGAATGGTTGATCGTCACGTAAGTGTTCTTGGTCGTTTTACCGGAGGAGACTTCAGTGAGTGGATCCAGCGTTTAGAGATTTGCTCTGCGGCAAATGAATTGGATCCAGATGCGATGGCGCGGAAGCTACCAACACTGCTGGAGAAGAAAGCTTTGGTATGCTGGCTGAACCTACCTGCAGAGACTAAAAAGATCTACAGGGATGTGAAGCGTTTACTAATTGATAAGTTGAGGCCAGCGGATTCCTCGCTTTTGCAGGCATGGAAACTACGAAACAGCACTGCTGTATGTGCATGAATTGATGCGCCTACTGGAAGATGCTATGCCTAATCTTGTCAGGACAGGATCATGTTTCAACAGCTATTAGCTGGGCTCCCTGATGACTGCAGTCGCGCGCTAAGGGTAGTGTTGGCATGCTTTACGTGAAGACAGCGGTGAAGTACAGGAAACTTTACATTCTTTACGTAAACTTTACTTTACAAGTTTACGTAGACAAAACAAACACAATCGACAAAGGAGTGGAAGCAAGTGTACACAGCATTTAGAACTCAAGACTAGAGCTGTCAGCTATCATCACCAATCACCACATCACTATCACCTCCTCTCATTATCCCTGTCAGACAAAGATTCCTCCATCATAATTCTGGCAAAGTCAGCCTCCTTCTTTAACAAAGATGCCTCAATAGAAGCATTTGCATACAATGAACAGTTTATCAACTTTATCAGTATTGAAACGATTTCGTCGCTTGGTATGTATGAAATCATACACACTCCAGATACGCTCACCAGATGATGTAGGAATAACAAACAATCGTGAAGCAACTTTCAAAAGAATAGGAAACTTTTCTCTACCAATAGTGTTCTACCAAACCTTTCCTGGGTAATTAATAATATTTTCCTTGGCCACTCCTGTCATATTTACAATACAATCAACGAAGGAACTTATTTCACTAACTTAGCAACTAAATTAGCATCAAGTGAAAGAACCTCTTTGTGATTGAAGATATATAACTTCAACTGATGCATTGTATCATCTTTATCGTTACCATACATACTCATTCCACCACATGTATTTGGCTAAAGAAAGTATGCAAATCCCATCGATATAGTGTGAATGAAAATGCAAACTCATAGCATTCTTCATCCACTCCTTCCACAAATTTAGGAGCTTTACAAAACACTTATAGACTTCTGCAAGACTTGCTGAATTGGATTCAACAATACCAATTACCTCAATAATAGGAGCTAACTTCTGCTCTGCAATCATTGCACTGGACCAGAAGTTATCATCCCCAATCATATCACAAAATGCCTGTTTATCGTGGCCTTTAACCCTTGTAACAACGGCATGAGTAGCAAGGCAACAGAGCACAACTTGATTATTTAGAACCCTGCGAAGACATGCATGCTGAGTATACCACCTTGTTTCACAAGGAAACACAAGGTTGGTTTTGTTGGTACTGAATGTCCTTATGCTGGAAATGAAACAATTGTAGTGCCCTAACCTCTCTATAACAGCAGTCCTAGATCTTACAAAGTGTGGAATAAATCTGCACTTCTCTAGTATGCCACTACAAGCATCAGTATCACAGATATCTTTCACAAGTAGGTTAATAAAAGATGTGTGGATACTCTGCTTCTAAGATAACCCAGGCAGCTCTCATGTAGGCAGTATTATCTGTGATTACTGCTGTCACTTTACCACTGCAATAACCTCCTTAATAATCTTCGCAACATTATCTCCTGTTAGCTGGGTTTCCCCGTTTGATATAGACTTAATAAAAACACGCTTGTTCTCGAGGTTTGGAATGGACACTATAAAATTGACTAGATGCTCTTTCCTAATATTCGAGCACCCATCTGATATTAATGCAACAACATTTGACTCAGCAATATACTCAGCCTCATCCAACTAAGGCGGAGGTCACCTGGAAATTAACCATTTGGGTTGACCACATGGATAGTGCATTACAGCAGCGATTGGATGAGGCATTTGCTTCTTTCTTCTTCCAAACACGCCTTCTCGATAATGCATTTGAGAAGCAGAAGACCGTTATTGGTGAGTATATTGCAGAGTCAAATGTTGTTGCATTAATATCAGGTGGGTGCTCGAATATTAGGAAAGAGCATCTAGTCAATTTTATAGTGTCCATTCCAAACCGCCTGTTTTTATTAAGTCTATATCAACCGGGGAAACCCAACTAACAGGAGATAGTGTTGCGAAGATTACTAAGGAGATTACTAAGGAGGTTACTAAGGAGGTTACTAAGGAGGTTATTGCAGTGGTTGGTGTCAATAAAGTGAATACTGATAAAGTTGATTAACTGGTTTCATTGTGCAAATGCTTCTATTGAGGCTTTGTTAAAGAAGGAGGCTGACTTTGCCAGAATGATAATGGAGGAATCTTTGCCTGACAGGAATAATGAGTCCAGGTCAAGAGGAGGTGATAGTGATAGTGATGTGGTGATTGGTGATGATAGCTGACAGCTCTAGTCTTGAGTTCTAAATGCTGTGTACACTTGTTTCCACTCCTTTGTTGATTAATTGAGTTTGTTTAGTCCACTTTACGTAAATGTGTAAAGTAAAGTTTACGTAAGGAATGTGTCCTTTAAAAAGCATGCCAACACTATTCAGCTCATAAATACTCGGCGACGTCCTTATTCATTGGCGGTCTCCTGATGAAGGATATTTACGTTTTCTTGTTTATGCCCTTTGCGATTTGCCTTTTGAAAATGGCATACGCGGTCGTCAATTCTACTTCTCCATTTCTCCAAACCACACCAGGCCGGGAGTGGAAAATGGTCGGCTATCTGGATATGACCGATCCAACGCAGCGATGTCCCAACTCATGGCAAAAGTTTACATCACCTAGATCATCGTGTGGAAAGAAAAGCAGCGCACCTTGCGACTCATTGAATATACCCACTTCTGGAGCCAGCTACCTGACCGTGTGCGGATGGTTCCGAGGTTATCAGATAGGAACACCTGACTCTTTCACCAGTTTTGCAGGCCTAGGATTTGACATCGAAACTTACTACGTGGACGGTGTCTCAGTCACATATGGATCACCTGGAAACAGAAGTCACGTGTATACTAATGCCGCTGGCTACATGGAAACGAATTATAAAGTTAGCTGTCCATGCGCAGGCGGAGATCCTCCACCTTCGTTTGTGGGTTCTGATTACTATTGCGAGTCAGGCAACCCAGGACCTGACTGGAACCATACCGAGTTTTACTACTCGGACGTTCTATGGGACGGACAGCAGTGTGGAGGAAATGAGAGCACGTGCTGCAATCCACCAGACCTCCCGTGGTTCTGTAAGACATTCCCAACTCCCATCTCTGAGGACTTGGAGGTGCGGATATGCATGGATGAAGATCTCGACAATGAGAATGTGGCGATTGAATCATTTGCACTGTACATACAAGGTGAGATAAGCTAACTTTAGCACGCAACCACCCAAGATGAATAGATGAAACATGGTAGTATAACCGGTTGTAACAGGTAATAAAAACAAAGGTCAGTGAAAAAGAACCGCTGTTCGTTTTTAAGTTATTCCCGGTTTTTAAAATAACTATGGATTAATTGTAAATTACGTACTGCATTGGCTACACGCCCTCTATGAATATAAATTTAAATGTACAATTTTATTTTTCAAGTGCCGAAACATAAACACGGAGCGGCCGTTTAGGCTACATGTAATGTAAATGATTCGAGCCAAGTAGGAAGAAACAAACCCATTCGACTTACTATGTGAAACGACTCGTCATTCGCTGTCGACGCAATTCCTTTGCGCGAAGGCCTTACATTGACCTAATGAAGGAGGTCATACATTGACCTAATGAAGAAGGCCGTGACCTAGTTGTTCTCGGCGTTCAATATCAGCTCTGTGATATAATGATTTGTGTGTTTGTGTATGTAGGGGGCGGGGCTCTAAAAGGGAAGGAGATATATAGGGGCGGGGCGGTCTTTTGTTTATAGTATTCCATTTCTCCTGCACGTCCGGCTCTGGAGATTGAGGATGGGGGGGGGGGGGGGGGGGGGGGGGGGGGGGGGTGCTCCCCCTTAAGCTCCCCATCGAGAAGTTTTTTAACAATCGGTGAATTATTAGCTTTATAGCTACTTGGGATTGTGGCCTCTATTTCGGGGTTATACTGTGGTGGTGGTGAAGATGTCCCTTCCAAGAAACATGATACAATGAGCATGCACCAATATGTTATGCAATCAGTGCTTTGCCGAAACTGGAAGAATGGTTACATTTCCATGTTCTGCTAACCTCAAAAATATTGGAGTGCTAATTAAGAAGTACATGTGGCATTGTAAGGACTGCAAGACTCTTGCTTAGTACAACTGATCTTGAACGTACATGTACGGTGGTCCGGTAGGTCGTGCGTAGGAACAATTGTACGAACACAATTTTAGCGAATGACGTAGAGTAAAAACGTTAAATGTTCCAACTCAAAATTGGGGTCTGAGTGACGTATATACATAAGCTGAGCGCAAAAATGGATAGTGCAGTTTGTAAAATTAGATCATATGATTGGAATTACGGTATTTCCAATTCAAGGTGGACTCAAAGCTCATTAACAAACACCTAACATCGGAGACATTTTTCACTACTGCATAGGCGACGGAACCGCTACGGCCACTCCGGCCATGGCCATACCACTTTTTACAGCTGAAATCAATAATTCATTGGTTATTCGTATATATAGATGTAGAGTATACAACATGTACATTGCTGGCCGCAACCATTAGCGGACGGCGCTCAATTACCACTTATTATGCCAATTTGAGCCAGCTGCTCTAGAGTTCATTGAAATCAAGAGGATGCCACTAGGTGTTAATACCGGCATGAGAACGTTTGACTTCCTTTTTGGCATAATATTAGGCGAGCTGCTACTTTGTCACAGTGACAACTTGACTTCAATCTCCTCACACGTCTGCTGCAGAAGGGAGAAAGGTTGCAGCTATATCAGTAAAGACGTTGAAGTCTGAAGACGGACGAGAACTTTCAAGCATTCTGGGAAAAAGTGCAGAGAACTGCAAATCAACTCCAAGTGGTAAGTCCATCATTACCCCGAAAGCGAAGAGCTCCAAAACGCATTGAATCTACTCGTAACGAAGTCGTATTTCCTGAGCAAGTTGAAGATTATTATCACCCAATTTTCTTCGAAGGCATTGACAGAATTGTTAATGGAATTGAAATGAGATTTAACAACACAACTTAACAAAACAATGTTTTTGTTCGTTGGCTGCAATTTAACAGATCAAATCAATTTTATATTAGTTGACTTAGGTAATGAATTTATTCGCGGTTCTGCCAAACATTGTTTGGCAAATTTACTATTGCTGATTAATTTTTCTATATGATTTGTGAATTCCTTTAATGTTGCTCGCTCATTTGTGATTCATTGGCCCGCACCACTGTTTATTCGCTTCCGTCGCCGCTGCTATATACTTGTTGCCAGAATACAGGGTTTTATAGTTGAAATAGGCTAAGCACACAATCTACTTCACACATCATCTATGACGCATCCTAACTTCGAACCAGAGCTCGCGCATTTAATGACAGTTCTCATGGTGGGATATCGTATCGTCTTTGCGTTCGTTATGTACGAAATCGCGCTTATAATAGTGGCTACTATTAGTTCCAGACTAACAAGCTAAGCCTGGGAAGCGATGATTTGAATTGTATTTACCACACGCTTTCTATCAGTGAACAAAACCGATGGTTTAACGATGAATATTTACGCACTGCTCACGGTACCAGTATCCTGGAAGATCTTTTGTAGAGTTAGCGGGTGCAAGCTTTTCGTAGATCACAAGCAAGCAAAGGTCAAATAATCATAATCTATGCACACACCAATGCACCTCCTACACGAAGGAGATTTTGAAAGCCTGTCATATCGACAGCCCTCCCTAGAATTTATGCTGCTTAAAAGTAGACACCTTACAAGTGCTCAATGGAGCCATATGACTGGTTTAGCCAATCCATGGAGAGATGCCCATAGCTTTTCATGGCTTGCTTATCAGCTTGTATATTTTATATAGGGGCTGTAATGGTCATAAGCCATTTAATACACTGCGGACAGGAAAGAAGACAGGAAAGTCTGGTATGGGGAGTACTCCAGCAAAAATTGTGGAGCACATAAAATCAGTAATGCTTCAAAGATGATACTAGCTATACCACATGCACAGCTGCTATGTGCCATTGAGGAGCGGCAGTGGCCTATTTGCTTCGGTGTGTTGCAGCTACCAATAAAGCTCCCTTGCAATAGGTTCATGTGTGCCACCTTTCTGATAGAGTAAGTCACTTGGCTGATACCATGCATGGTCCATGTTGTTACATGTCTTCATGTCCAGGATGTGCACTCATTAAAGCCTGCCTGTAGAATGGTGCAACTGTTGTGGGCATGATGTATTGGTGCTATCTGCATCATGTAAAAGAAGCATCAGTGTGGCCATTGAGCATGATAGACATTGTTGCAGTCAAGTGAGGAAGCAAGAGATGCACTAGTCAGTAAGGTGGTGCACTGGATGCTTGATGCAACTGAGGAGAACTGAAGAGAATATCAATTTTATTCAAGGGCTACACACTGAAATTGTATCTTACTGGAGACCTTGAGTTTCTTAGTAAGATGTACGGACTCTCTGATGCAAGTGGTATTTGAATACAAAAGCCCACTTGAGAACAGTACCTTTTTGCTCTTTTCAAATTGCCTCCAGCTTCAATGAAACTTCTGTGATCAAGTACAATGCAATCCAAGGAATGGGGTACAAAAGAACTCCTACTATCAATAACTGGCCCAGTGTTATCAGGCAACAGGCATGGTTGTTTCCCTACAGGTTTTGGGATATGAGAACGTATTCATTGGGGGGGTGCTGAGTACATATTAGGATCAAGACCTTGTAGCAAAGATGAAATCACATTGCAAGATTACTATCTTAGCATATCACCTCGTATGAGACACCTGCATTGCCATCCCTAGGAAATGAAATAAATATGTGTCATTTGCCTACCAAAATTTATTCAACTCAATCTCAATTTGCGTGCAATTCAAAGCATTAAAAGAGTATCAGCGGACTCGTGTAGTAGCGTAGAAACAAATTAAAAAGGAACATCGTACCCTCCTCATCGTTTTGAAGCTATTTATCTCGAAAAAATAAGCGGGATTCGCGGAAAACTGAAATAGTTCAAACCGCTTCCCAAGTGATATCGCGCATTCTAGACCAGTTCTCAATGATGAAACCTGGAAAGCTTGGTATCTTTCTATTCAGCTACACCTTAACCTGCACTGTCCGAGCTAGTTAACAAGAGGCTATAGTTAATTGCCTGTGTGCATTCCTCAATGCAACCGTGTGCGGTCAAATCTGTATGGTGTCAAACATACAACAAAGGAGTGGGCCACTAGATGCATAATCGTCGTGCGCAGGGGCGGCGGAAGCGTATTATTTTGGGGCTAAACGGAACAAAATGATAACATATCCAGAAATGGCCCATACATAGGCGGTCATCTTGCTTTTTATTTCAAATTGAATTGTAAACAAGTTTATAATGTACTATAAATCGGTCTGATTATGATATATGTACTTCGAAAAATTATTCCATTAACCATTCTTTAACTAAAATCAAGACAAAAATTAATTTCTACCGCGCATAATTTATTCATATAAGTATGCCATTGCGTCATCTGCCAAAATTATTGAATAAATATTGGCAATAATTGTCTAATGGTGAATAAATGTGCATAATAAGTTAATTCAGCTGAAGATTAACGAGGCTGCTGGCGATGATCTGAGCCAATAGCAAGCCAGGTAGCTAAGTGGAAACCTTTTCCCTAGCCTCCTCCCCCCAATTCCCATAGGTCTAGACTACCAGCTAGAGGGACACCCACCACCTAGCTCACTGCTAATGCATTATGGTGAAGCTATTATATTTATTGTATACAAGACGTCGTCATGGACACTTTTGACCTATATAGTGGGTTGTTTTCACTTGAAGTTTATTGTAACAGTGTTCGTTTAGCCTGCATGCAGCTCGATGAATGAAGCGCATAGGCTAGGCACGTGCACTGATACGCTTACACGCAGGGAAAAAAATGATTCGTTAGCACTTTCCAGTACAGCTACGACCTACGTAGGCTTCTCAGTCTTACCTACTAGAGATCGATTAACATCAAGTCTGAATGTGCCGCATTTTCAATATTTGTCTGCATGTGTGCGTCGATCAATACACGTAAAGCGCTTAACTGCGAAGCACTCTCTGGGACTTCGCCAATGGAAGAGCGCTATCACAATATATACTTACATTAAGGAAAACTTTGTCTACACATCGGGGCGCTGCTCAGTCTACCACTAGGCCAAAGCCCTGCATCAGGGTACTCCACCCCCCTCCCATGTTATGGCATCAGGCCCAACCCCTGTCTCTGCACACAGTGTGTGGTTTGTGTGAACATAGATACATGTAATGTGCAGTTAAAACATGCACAATTTGTGCTATTGCTAGTTAGCAATTAGAGTTTACATGTACTGTGGCTGCACCAATACGTATGTCTGGTATGCTTTGCTTCACCTCTTCCGAGGTTCCAAATGGTGTCAGTGGGAAGGCCTGTTCTGCATGGCAGCTACTGTACATGGCTGCACCAATGTGGGTGTTATATTTGGCTGGATTGTAGCCACATAGCTCCACCATACCAGGGGTAGAAAGGTGGAGCGGAAGCTCTTAGATGTGAGTGTTCTCCCATCTTTGAAGTGGAAGAGGGGTGAGGAGTGAGTGGAACAGTGACAACATTCTCTGTAGGCCTCCATTGCTGGAACTGGACACATGTGCCTGCCTTTGGTACGCTGAACACACCTGCCCATCTGGTTGGTTTTGGACCACTTGATGAAGAAGTGCATGCCCTCCGGACCAGCAGACATCTTGCCTGGTAGGTTGGAACCTAGTGTCAAAACTCTGATTGAGTAAATTCACTGAGCCTGCATGAGGTGGATGACTCCAGATGGTCAGTCTCAACATTGGGTTCCTGGACCCTGCTGTTCTTCACCAGTACAAAAAAAATAGATACAGGATTGTCATCTCCATAGAAACAGTCCCAAACAGACTTTTAAAACAGAGCTCTCTTTTTGAACCCTAGAACAACAAAGTACCAGGACATTATGCAACAGACTAAAATGCCTCTACCACTAGGCCAAAGGCTTTGCATCAGGCTACTCACCCCCCTCCCATCATGTACTTGATTGTGAAGTTTATGGCATCAGGACTAATGCTCCCATGCATGCCATCACCATCGCTGCACACAATGTGTGGTTTGTATATAAGTGCTACACATATATAGTGTGTGCTTTTAAGACATAGGTACACAGTTTGTTCTCTGGAAGTTACCAGGCAGCCTAACATCAGATTAGCTAACCACAGTTTACATAGCATACAATGGACCTACCACATAATGAAATTATCTTCAAGGGCCATACAATTGTAATTCAGTACATGCAAGTACTTGTGCAAGGGTCCAGGTGTTTGTAGGTTTTAGTCAACTTCAATTCCATCTGAATAGTTATCCTCATCTTTACTCTCCTCATCTTTGCCTACGTGTTCATCACCACCTGTACCACCCTGGACCTACAATGTACCTAACTGTACATAGGCCTATACTAGTACCCTGGACCTATGTAGGCCTATCCTGGACCTACATGTACATGTACCTACATAGGCCTACCCTGGACCTACATGTACCTACATAGGCCTACCCTGGACCTACATGTACCTACATAGGCCTACCCTGGACCTACGTACCTACATAGGCCTACCCTGGACCTACTGTTCTCAGAGAAAAACTGCTACATGTACTTGTACCCCAGGCAGTCTAACATTAGATTAGGCTAATCACAGTTTACATAGCACACAATTGTAAGGTCAAGCTAGGTCTATACTAGTACACACTTGTAAGCAACACACACACACACACACACACACACACACACACACACACACACACACACACACACACACACACACACACACACACACACACACACAACACACACACACACACACACAAACACACACACACGCACACACACGCACACAGTACAAACACATACACACACTAACAACACACACAGCTCATAGTCTTACTCTGTTCAGGATTCACAAACAACTTAGTTTTGCATTCAAGCAAAGGGCTCCTGAATTGTAGAAATTTTGTCCATAGTATTTTACAACTGAGGGAGTGGGTGCCATCACGCGAGTTCGTGTCTCGAAAATGTCGCTTCGCGCCACGACTAACCTGATGCGTGTGAAACACAAGTATGCTCGAGTCACGCACGGGTATCACTCGTGACGCGCGCACGCGTGTGTCAAAAAGCTACGTCTGGATGGTACTGTATGCGCGATTTATACAAACGATCCGATCGCATCGGGTAAGATCGCATAGTAACTCAACTGGTAGAAAACCTTTTTGGGCAGCGCGATGAGAGGTCTGGGACTGATTTCATGCCATCAAAAAACTGAAGGAGGGCCACACTTCAACTACACAGCATTATCTGTATGGTACTATCCGCACGTGAGTCAATTTGAGGGCACGAGATGGAGGAACGTACAAATTCAACATGAAATGCTTCTCCCGGGTATGGAAGTCGATTTTTCAATAGGAAGGCCTAGTTTTTAGTACATTTTATAGTTCTTCGATGTACTAGCTATATTATTTTCAAATATCAAAATCGCAAATCGTAAAGGTATTGACACAAATGACCGTGGAATATTGTAATGAGAAACCCTTCTCATTGACTACCTGTACATTTGGGGACAATGTTATGACAATCCTAGGGAAGCCCCAGCTTAAATAGGAAAAATACGGCGACACCACTAAAAATCATAACAAATGTAGTGTACTAACATTTTCAAATTTCAAATCCTGGGAAAAATCTGGCGTCCTTGGTATACAACTAACCCATACATTGGTATGGGAAGGTATACGGGAATATTCGGTGATTCGCAAACCGCGAGTAAATTATTCTGACTTTTGACCGCTCATTTCTGGATATGAATTATTTCATTGTTACTGATAGGAAACGTACGTATCATATTTGGGAACAAGATGATAATTATTTGATTGCTACTGAAATTACAAAGCACTAGTAAAACTACCAAAGTATCTGGTGCGTTCATCATTTGAATTCTACAGCAACATCAGTGACGTTAATGGAGTCAGTCAACTCTTTGTGAACATGCAGCAGGAAATAGCTGTTCAGCCTTTCTCAGTCATAGTCGATCTTAGATATGTAAGCAGACGTCTAAGAGCAGAGAAACTTCTGCATGATGTGATGGGAATGGTTAGATACCATCAAAGTAACTTATGTACCTGAGAAAGCAAATTTCTGTTTGCATGCTTGGCCAAGGCATCACAAATTGAGTAACTTTTTTAACTTCTGGCAGCTCCACATGAATGACATCCACAATAATTCCTAGTTGCTTTTCAAGCTTTTCTACAGTGAACTCCTGTCTATACACAGAATCATTGAAATCGTAAAGCTCCTGTTGCATTCCTCTCCATTTGCAGACTTCAGTAATAATGACTCTAAGGTAACAATTGGTTTCATTACTTCTCTTTGCCCAAAACGATCATGCAGTTCCTGGATTAAAAGGTCACTGCTTCAAAGTACTTCTGGCGATATAGAATGAACGAGGATCGCTGAACTGAACATGTGGTGCTCCATCGTCATACCTCTGTGGGGCTTTACGGTACCTTGATAATACAGGTTCACCAATTCCAACTCCCTAGCTCCTTTTAGCACAGAATCGTAGAACGCATCATCTTGCCTTTGGCGTTGGTAGAATGCTCGTGTAACATTCACTGCTGACATAGCCTTCTTGTATTAAAAGGTCTTTGGCCTGCAACACTTTCGAAGTATTCTCAGCACACCCAAAGAGTAGATGTCCTAGCTGAAGATCAAACAATGTATCAAATTTCTCAAGTGCCGTTACAATTCCACCAGCTTTCAGCCCATATTCATCATGAGTGGTTGAATGTACTTCTTCCATCGTTTCAATTATAACCTTGCATTGCTTGAGTACAGCATCCAAAGCCTCAGCCCTTACAGCCCACCTTGTTGGACACAACGGCTTTAAACCTTTGTGTACACTTTCATGATTGGTAAGCTTCTCAGAGAAGAGATGTTTACGCTTAGGTGATTTGTTAATCAATAGGACGATTTCGCGAACGATATCCAATGCATCTCTGAGTAAAGTAATCTTTCTACCAGAATCTCGCAAGCAAAGATTCAACGAATGAGCTAGGCAGTGTACTGGAAGGGCTTGAGGAACGTCTTTTCGAATTCTAGCAGCAACACCACTTAGTCTTCCCTGCATTACAGCTGCTCCATCGTATGCATGCTTGTCCTCTAAACAAATCAATTGGAAGAGTACAGCGCAAGAGAATATCTTTCACTACAGATGTAATGGTCTCAGCACCAGTGTTAGGTAGGACAAAGAGACCTATAGGGTTCTCATGAACATTATAGTCAATGTCTACATACCTCATGGATACATTCAATTGTTCACTGTAGTTAATATCGGTGGCTTCATCCCCAATCAAAGAATACCATTCTGGACTTTGATTCTTCATTCTACACAGAAGCTTTCTTAAAAAATTGTGACCCATTATTGTCACTAATTCGTTTACTATGTCATGAGACATGTACTTTCCCTCCTTAACCCAATGTTTCAGTATAGCGCTATGTCATGAGACATGTACTTTCCCTCCTTAACCCAATGTTTCAGTATAGTGCTATGTCATGAGACATGTACTTTCCTTCCTTAACCCAATGTTTCAGTATAGCGCTATGTCATGAGACATGTACTTTCCCTCCTTAACCCAATGTTTCAGTATAGCGCTATGTCATGAGACATGTACTTTCCCTCCTTAACCCAATGTTTCAGTATAGCGCTATCTCACGAGACATGTACTTTCCCTCCTTAACCCAATGTTTCAGTATAGCGCTATGTCATGAGACATGTACTTTCCCTCCTTAACCCAATGTTTCAGTATAGCGCTATGTCATGAGACATGTACTTTCCCTTAACCCAATGTTTCAGTATAGCGCTATGTCACGAGACATGTACTTTCCCTCCTTAACCCAATGTTTCAGTATAGCGCTATTCACAGTCCACGCTGAGAGCAACTGAGGTAAATTGCCTTCGTTTTCAGAATGTCCTCTTAATGCAATGCCCTGACGCAGAAGGAATTTCATTGCTGACAGCTGGTTTAGTAAACCCAATTCTTCGATCTGCCAAAATCTTGGCCGATTCGTTACTCAGTTGCTGGGCTACTGTTGGTCTGCTAACAGTACTCCATATCATAATAGCTTCAGTATGGGATGCTGAGATATCATGCGTTAAACATTTCTCAAGTGCTTTCTTAAAGTTATCAAATCCCCTTGTAGTAAACGCATCGTCACGCAGCTTTCAAAAATTTGTTATGTTTGTGACAATATCGGCAATATTTTTCGTACCACGAACACCTGCCATGTTTAGAAATTTGCTGAAAAATCGCTTTCTGTTTAGGCTGATACGCTTCCATTTCATTACTACAGCATACGACTGAGCACTCCAAAAAACCCGTTGTATCGTAGTCACTTATTGTTGCAGCACTGTCCAGCCCACTGACGCATCAAGTGACTTGAGCCACAGGTACACATGCTGTTTCTTGTTGTGCAATCTTACCGATACTACATGTTGTACGCTGACTCCTTTTTGGTGTTGCTCCTTCTGGATTCTTTTCAACTTCCGACCAGGCATCTCTCAACAATACTTCCTCTTCATTGGCAGAAAATTAAAGTAATGCGTCTCGGGAACAAAACACAGGTCAGAATCACAGCTGTAGATAATGTGCCTTTCAAAGTCTACCAGTACGATAATAGAATAAATCGCCAAATCCCAAGCAATGAACTCCGGGACAGCAAATTGAATCTCGCACTTCAGTTGACAAACTGGACAAAAACACCTCAGTACTACTCCTAAATGCAGCGGCGAACCAGAACAAACTTAACAGCTAAAGGAAAAGCAGAACGAATCTCACAGAACTTAACACCGAACACACGAGCGATGGATAAATCAGAATACGGGACGTTTTTAACACATTGCCCGTTCACTCGCACTTCACTTCATATGCGCACACCGCATACGCCTTTTTAGTCAATGATAATTGTAACTTTGTTATGCACTGTGTACTAGCTTTACCTATGAGAGATGGCATGTTATTTGTAATCCCCATTATAAATTGCATCTTAGAACACTTGTCTACACTAGGAAGGTAGCTAAATGTGACCCATGTGTAACAATAGGAATGACGTTATGTCATTGTTGACCACTGATCATCCTGTATTTATGTGTGTGTACATCCGTTGACTGTTTGTGTGTGTGTCTGTTTATTCATAAGATGCACATTTCAATCCTAATGAAATTGCTGTAGCAAAGCTATCAGTCTGACGAGTTGTAGCTTAATTTGTTCCTTGTTTCTATGTATTTAATGCTTTGACATGTTAGATTATATTTTGTCCGTTGCGGATTGATATCGAGTGACAGACATGGGGGGACACGTGACTCGAAGGTGTGAACAAGGTGGCTGCGCGGACAAGCGCAATTGTTGTGATTCAAGTGAAGGCAAAGCTTTAGAGCATGTTTGCGTCGATGATAGGGGGGTGAGTCCGTGCCCTGAAACGTGAGACGCAAGGGATGGCGTTTTTTGTGGTGCGGTAGAGTTTGACGAAAGAGAGCCGTGCGGTGCGGTAGAGTTGGAGGAAATGGAGCCAACCAAATTACAACAGGACCGCGACTCGAAGGCAGACAGCATTCACAAGGTTGATTTGCCTTAACCTTTAATCTCCAGAGCCAAGTCCTACGCGTAGGACCAATATTTGAAAATTCATCAAAAAAAGAAATGCAAGTTTTTATCATCCATGTCTCTACTGTTGTTTGATGTGTCTATCATGCTTAATTTACCAATTGTCAATCTATTTTTTAAATCACACCCTTGGTTACACGATGCACAAAAAAGGATGCGGTTCTTAAAACGGTATTGTGTGTAATATTTAATTGTCACAGAAAAATGTATCACAAGTATAACTTTTATTGGATGTTTTTTGAAGCTTGATGTGTGTGCTACTTAATACATTCTATGGCAGTGTTCTAACTCTAATCGGTTTTGCCACTTTTACTGAAAACACGCTGTGCGTTTTCAAGATTTTGTCCATTCACTTGGCTATTCCAGCCACATGCATCTGACAAATACATATTGTTCGTATACTTGTGGAGCTAGCAAATTCCAAATCTAAAATTTACTTTTTTATTTTCCTAATGCCAAAGACTTGTCTTACTATCCCCTTTTTTGCACGTCGTTCTAATCTTTCCAACATTACTTGTTGGTACTTGAAGTTGCTTCACGATAAACCGAAGACGTATCTATTGGCAATCCAGTATTGACTGTATTTGACAGTCTTTGAAGAATTGCAAGGAAGTACAGTCTATTCAGAATTGTTAACCATTTCTACAGTACAATGAGTTTCTGGTTTGTTCTCTGTTCATATGGGTTTGCAAAAAATTAATTTTAACATGCGTCCTACGCGTAGGACCATCATCTTACGCGTAGGACGTCTGGAGATTAAGGGTTAACACACGAACAATGTTTGCATCAAGCAATAATACCGTTACAAGAGCAGCACGCTGAAGAACGTGATCCTCCCGCCATTTAATAATAGTATTGTGTACATATCTTGCACATTTTTTGTTAAAATTACATTTGTGGATGTATTGCGGTAGGAGATTTTATTACTCACCAGGATGATTAGCTATATTCTTCACTGAATATTATATTTTATTGCTACAGTGTATGTGACTCCAACCATCATCATTCAACCCAGTGACGTGCTAGCTGTGGTGAATGGCAATTTGACATTGGTGTGTGAGGCAGAGGCCTTTCCTCCTCCCCAGTACCTATGGGAACACATAGAAGGCAATCTAACAGGAAGATCCAATGTGATGGGGATAAATAGCAAAAAGCTGGAATTAAATGGAGTAATATTTGGAGATGAAGGAAGCTACATATGCAAGGTTATATCCAACAATATAACTGTCGCATCAGAAATAGCCACTGTTACATGTAAGTCATTGAATGAAGTATCAGCATATGAAATTTAAATCCCAATAACAGCATATCAAAAGGTCAACTAGCCCAGATGTAGGATATTAAAAATACTTTGTTCCACAATATGGCGGATATTAATGGTTACATTGAAACACTTCTCTAGCGCTAAGCAATCGATATATTGCACTTTCCAAATTTATTACATAACATGTTGCTAACGACCCTAAGTGCTTTGAGCTGGGGTGAAGCTGTGTTCCATTGGCTGTAGAAACCTATGGGAATTGGGGGGTGGAGGCCCAAGAGACATTTTCCCGCCTAGCCTCTCTACTTGCTGCAAGCCACAGTGTGTCAAAATCAAAGGCAACAGCTGACATTTATGGTCGCTTAAACCTGACCCTAACCAGGTCTGTGGCCAGGACTATCCTGGCCAGGGGTCCAAGGCCAAAATAGACGTTATGGCGTCCAATGTGTTGTTTAATTATATGTTATGCATTTTGTTTATTAGTAAACAGTGTATAATTACTTTTATAAAAATGCTACATGAATACTTTTATGATCACTACACTATTTATTCGTGTTGTAGTGTCTCCATCGACTGGAGTAACAGTTACTCCATCATCAACCACTGTGGCTGTGAATGTCACTGTCTTTTTGAACTGCTCTGGTCTGGGTGGACCTGGCAACATCTACCAGTGGTCAACTGGTCACATTACTCCTACCCTGGAGCTGATTGTAACCAATGGCACCTCTGATGGAGGCACATACACATGTGTTGTGACCAATGCAGCAGGCAGTGGAAGTGCTAGTGCTACAGTGTATGTGACTCCAACCATCATCACTCAACCCAGTGACGTGCTAGCTGTGGTGAATGACAATGTGACATTGATGTGTGAGGCAGAGGCCTTTCCTCCTCCCCAGTACCTATGGGAACACATAGAAGGCAATCTAACAGGAAGATCCAATGTGATGGGTATAAATAGCAATTAAATGGAGTATTGTTTGGAGATGAAGGAAGCTACATATGCAAGGTTATATCCAACAATATAACTGTTGGATTAAGAGAGGCCACTGTTACATGTAAGTCATTGAATGAAGTATTAGCATATGAAATTTAATTCCCAATTACAGCATATTGAAAGGTCAACTTGCCCAGATGTAGGATATTATTTTGTTCCACAATATATAGCGGATATAATAATGGTTAAATATTTATGACCACATTGAAACACTTCTCTAGCCCTAAGCAATCGGAATTTATTCTGAATTTAACTGCAATTGATGAGCATATATTGCACTTTCCACTTTTATTACATAACATGTTGCTAACGACCCTAAGTGCTTTGAGCTGGGGTGAAGCTGTGTTCCATTGGCTGTAGAAACCTATGGGAATTGGGGGGTGGAGGCCCAAGAGGCATTTTCCCGCGTAGCCTCACTACTTGCTGCAAGCCACAGTGTGTCAAAATCAAAGGCAACAGCTGACATTTATGGCCGCTTAAACCTGACTCTAACCAGGTCTGTGGCCAGGGCTATCCTGGCCAGGGGTCTAAGGCCAAAATTAATGTTATGGCGTCCAATGTGTTGTTTAATTGTATGTTATGCATTTTATTTATTAGTAAACAGTGTATAATTACTTACATAAAAATGCTACATGAATACTTTTATGATCACTACACTATTTATTCGTGTTGTAGTGTCTCCATCGACTGGAGTAACAGTTACTCCATCATCAACCACTGTGGCTGCGAATGTCACTGTTATTTTGACCTGCTTTAGTCTGGGTGGACCTGGCAACACATACCGGTGGTCAACTGGTCACATTACTCCTACTATAAAGTTGATTGTAAAGAATGGCACCTCTGATGGAGGCACATACACATGTGTTGTGACCAATGCAGCAGGCAGTGGAAGTGCTAGTGCTACAGTGTATGTGACTCCAACCATCATCACTCAACCAGTGACGTGCTAGCTGTGGTGAATGACAATGTGACATTGATGTGTGAGGCAGAGGCCTTTCCTCCTCCCCAGTACCTATGGGAACACATAGAAGGCAATCTAACAGGAAGATCCAATGTGATGGGGATAAGCAGTAAAAAGATGGAATTAAATGGAGTAATGTTTGGAGATGAAGGAAGCTACATATGTAAGGTTATATCCAACAAATATAACTGTAAGATCAAGAATGGCCACTGTTACATGTAAGTCATTGAATGAAGTATTAGCATAGGAAATTTAATTCCCAATAACAGCATAACGAAAGCTCAACTTGCCCAGATGAAGGATTTTACTTTGTTACATAATATAGCGGATATTAATTATGACCAAATTGACATACTTCTGTAGCTCTAAGCAATTGGAATTAGTTCCGAATTTAACTGCAATTGATGAGCATATATTGCCCTTTCCAATTTTATACCATACATAAAAATGCTACATGGATACTTTTATGATCACTACACTATTTATTCGTGTTGTAGTGTCTCCATCGACTGGAGTAACATAGTTACTCCATCATCAACCACTGTGGCTGAATGTCACTGTCTTTTTGACTGCTCTGGTCTGGGTGGACCTGGCAACACCTACCAGTGGTCAACTGGTCACATTACTCCTACCCTGGAGTTGATTGTAACCAATGGCACTCTGATGGAGGCACATACACATGTGTTGTGACCAATGCAGCAGTGGAAGTGCTAGTGCTACAGTGTATGTGACTCCAACCATCATCACTCAACCCAGTGGACGTGCTAGCTGTGGTGAATGACAATGTGACATTGGTGTGTGAGGCAGAGGCCTTTCCTCCTCCCCAGTACCTATGGGAGCACATAGGAGGCAATCTAACAGGAAGATCCAATGTGATGGGTATAAACAGAAAAAAGCTGGAATTAATGGAGTATTGTTTGGAGATGAAGGAAGCTACATATGCAAGGTTATATCCAACAATATAACTTTCAGTTCAAGAAAGGCCTCTGTTAAATGTAAGTCATTGATAGCATGTGACATTTAATTCACAATAAAAGCATATCGAAAGGTCAACTTGCCCAGATGTAGGATATTACTTTGTTCCACGATATGTTAAATTTATAGCGGATATAATAATGGTTAAATATTTATGACCACATTGAAACACTTCTCTAGCTCTAAACAATTGGAATTCGTTCTGAATTTAACTGCAATTGATGAGCATATATTGCACTTTCCAATCTTATTACATACATAAAAATGCTATATGAATACTTTTATGATCACTACACTGTTATTTGTGTTGTAGTGACTTCCTCCTTCCTTGCCTGTTGACCACTGGTAGGTGTTGCCAGGTTTACCCAGAAACCTGGAAATACCTACAAGTGGTCAACTAGTCAGACCACACCCATACTTCAGTTGATTTTAAACAATGGCACCTCTGATGGAGACACATACACATGTGTTGTGACCAATGCAGCAGGCAGTGGAAGTGCTAGTGCTACAGTGTATGTGACTCCAACCATCATCACTCAACCCAGTGACATGCTAGCTGTAGTGAATGGCAATGTGTGAGGCAGAGTCCTTTCCTCCTCCCCAGTATCTATGGGAACACATATAAGGCAATCTAGCATTAAGATCAAATGTGATGGGGATAAACAGCAACAGGCCTGAATTAAATGGAGTAATTTTTGGGGAAGAAGGAAGCTAGATATGCAAAGGTTATCTCCAATGGTACAATAGTGACATCCAGAAATGCAACTGTCGCATGTACGTTGCTAATTGTAATGTTTTACTTTCTTTGTAAGCAATTCTGGGATGAAATTAATTACCAAATGACATTAACACTCTGTATACATTTGGCAACAAAGTATGTGCTATACGTAACACTTATCACTATGACAAATTATGCGTTATTAAAACCAATGGTACAACCATTAGCTTTCACATATCATGCCCTTTATTCTGCCTGTGGAAATGGTTTGGTGCCTACACGTATTCCATGCAGTGAGTTCAAAATTTACTAACCCAACAGGTTAGAATTCCAATAGTATCTTGGTGCAGATCTAGATAAAATCTACAACTCAGAAGGATGATTTTGCTAGACACTGTATCATCTATAAGAAGTACAATCTTCCTGTTAAGTGTTCCATTTATACTAATATTTAATTTTCAGTTCCCAGTGGAGCTCCAGGCAATGTTGCTGCCATCACCATTGCGCCAACTTCAATCAATGTTAGTTGGAACCAAGTTCCAAATAATTGCATTATCATTGCTTATGAAGTAAAATACTCATGGCCATTGGGCAATGGACAGTTGGGAACCATCTATGTCAACACCTCAGGTAATTCGAATCAGGTGATACTGAATAGGCTCCAAGAGTGTGTGCAGTACAACATTTCAGTGAGGGCATACACTAGCCAAGGTCCTCGACCCTTTAGTGGTGCAGTGTTTGATTCATCCCCCAATGGTGAGTCCTCAATAATCTTCACAGAGTGCATACCAGTTTCAATCCATTCTATCATGACCCACAGTGTATGCTCAAGTCCCACAACCACCAGAAGTACTGACCAGTGCACTCACTGCTACCTCTGCGAATCTTACCTGGAGTTGTCCTCTGGAAAAACACTACACAGTCCTCTCCTATTCTGTTAATGTCACTGTGGAGGACGCCAGTTCAATTAATACAGACTGTATGTGTGGACAAAATTTGAGTTACTACATGACAGTGCCTGGGTATCAAAGGTACATTCAACTGCAAGATATGTCACTTAGTAAGTGAATAACCATGACATACATTCTAAACCTCAACACTACCATTTTTGACACTACAGTTCCTTTCACTTCTTACTCATTTGAGGTTTTGGTCAATACAATGGAAGGAAATGGAGCTGTATCCATGCCTCGTTTATTCACAACCCTCCAAGCTCCTCCCACTTCTCCCCTCAACATTAGTACCAGTGTTATCAGTTACAGTAGTGTGCTAGTGTCATGGAGCCCACCAACCTGCAGTAATGGAATTGTATTAGGATACATGGTGAGTACGAATGAAGTATAAAACAGGATGTGGAAATTTATTTTCAACTAGGTGACATACACTCCTTCAAGAGGCTTTCCACCCAGTCCGTACAACATTTCAAATGCTACCACAATTTTGCTCCAAAACCTATTGAATAACACTGAATACTCTATTTTTCTGTGTGCTTTCACAGATGCGGGTTGCAGTCTCAATGTAACAAGAAATGCAACAACATTTCCTGGTAAAATGCAACCTGAGTACCGAGTGTTTGCAAATGACAACAAATGATTTTATCAGTATCATTATCAGTTGATGTGTAATTCCGTAGGCAAATGTTTGTGTAAACAAATTCAGATTATCATCAACGGTTAAATAAATGAAGGCTCATTAAATGAGTTGAGAAGTGACCTATAAGATGAATTAACAGTTATACCAAATTTGAGCACCAATTAAGTCTTGACTTATTATTTCTCTTTTTAATTACTTAAGTATCATCTAATTGTATCTATTTCATGTTTTTTAAAGTATTGTCCATCGTTTTATTGTAGGCAAAAAAAATAAAGTCTTTAAATAATCTAATGAAATCAATTAAATGACCTCCAAACTAAGATATTAAAGCTCATGTTTGTAATTTGGATTTGTTTTGAAATTCAATATGTTGGCCTGTGTCTAATTACGGTGTTAGGTAAAATATCATGATATCTGGTATTTTCATTTGTTACCTGTCTATGTGTTCCAATAATGGTAGTTGTTTATGTCTATTGATTTGTTATTTTCCTTCTGTATGTATTAGTCGATTTAGTATTAATTAAAAATCATACTAAATCAACAAACATATTCTGTAGTATAATTGTTTCAAGGAATGATATAACTTCGAAGTTTTATACCTTTTTAAAAAATATTATGTCTGATTTGCAATGCATAAGGCTCAATCATCCAGCTATCCAGCTTTCAGAAAACATAAAATGTGGTACTTTGTCAATCATAATTCCATCAATAATGTATGTAAAAATTGTGTGTACATTAGAAACATGTCCCAAGAGTATATTATATAACTTACTAGAACATAACTTATGTAGAAGTGTTTTTATATTCTATAGCTTAAATAAAAGAAGTGATGTAGGTACAATGAAATCTATTTCTGTTCATTGCATTTCTCCATGGAAATAAGAGAATTGCATTATCATTAGCTTCCGAAAGTGAGGACCGTGAGCTGGAGATTAAACATTAACATGAAGTAATATCTTCTATATCTTCCTGTTTGCAAACACCACGTACATCATATCAAACATCAAGGTGTAATCTTACTCTTCTTCTCCCCCACCCACCTTCACATCCCAATAATGGTATTTACATGTAGGACCACCACAAATCCTACTGTTTTGTATATAAGAGTGTCTACATCAACAAATGTAGAAAATCACCAAAATGATGCAGTTCTCTCACAGTTTCAAGATGAGGGTGAGCACCGTTAAACCTCAGGTGCAGTTTTGAAGTACTCCTTTATCTCTCAGGTCTATTATGCTGTGAATAGTAGCAGTTATTATTTACAAAAGTCAAATTTTGACGTAACATGTTCCAGTGTATCAATGTAAGAAAATAGAACGCAGTGCATTTTATTCAAGTATCTTTATCAGTATACACATCAATGCATAGGTGTCAAAGTGGATTATACAGAATTGAGTGTAAAATTTCAATTTATCTAAACGTATTTCCAATTACACTGCCACTTAATTTTAAGAACAGTACTATGGCTCTCTGATTCCTCTGATGGACACTCAAAACATATCAGGTTCT
The DNA here is from genome assembly GCA_013339895.1 of Ephydatia muelleri. Lineage (NCBI taxonomy): Eukaryota > Metazoa > Porifera > Demospongiae > Spongillida > Spongillidae > Ephydatia > Ephydatia muelleri. Next base: position 34,340,405 of record JABACO010000001.1, on the reverse strand, counting down.
TTTTTTTACCTGGTTGGTAATGCACACAGTTGATACAATACATGCTTCCACTTTAGCAAATGGATTTTGCAGTTGTGATCTTAGTGTCAAAAGTGATCGTGGAAATATATGACTGGCAAGAAGGAGTGCCTGGAGACAAAATGTATCTCAAATGTGTCAGTATGGCATCATAGGGACAATTACATTACAAGACACTGCGATGTAAATCTGACTTGGAGGAGAAGACGTTTCTAAATGTCCTACAGTTGTGACAGATCAAATTAATCAACTGAATGTGGCATTAAAAAATGTAACGGAGTGCTAAATTGCTAAATTGTGAAATGTGTAGTTGTAATTATCTCTTTGTTCATTAGCAAAATCTGACAGCCAAAAACATAGTAAATGTTAGCACACAGCTACAAGATGTGGTGTCCCAAGCAACACAATTGGTGGATCAGAGTGCTTCCAATCTGGCTGTTGTGACCACTGTTATCACCCAGATATCCAATGTAACACTATCCTCACCTGATGTACCTGTATCCAATAATGTAAGTGCATTTGAATGTAACTGCACCTCTTGCACCTATGAAAGCAACTCTCTTCCTCAGACCGTCATCAATGTTGTGTCAGTACTAAGCAATATCCAAACATGGCCTTCAATAGTGTTAAACACAAGTGGCTCAGTGTAAATGCAAACGTGTGATGCCTTGCCACACTAAATATTTAATGATGGCACCATTTTCACAGAATGTTCAGTTGTTTGAGGAAATAGCACACCAATTTGTCCAGCAAGATACTTTACAAATCTGGATTTTACACACGATCGAGCAGGAATTGTTGCTGAAAAGGTAGTTGGTGTATAAGGTGGGAATACAGTATTAATGACTTTATTCCTTTCAATACTTGTAGGGTCTCATTAGTCACACTTGTGAATGCTGGAAGAGTTTTAGTACAGAGAAAAGTGGACCAGATATCAGCGAATAGTTCACTGTCCTAACAATGTCTAGTTTATCTGAGCTGAGAGCTTCAGTTGAATTACCACCATCATTATTCAGTTCCATATCATCCAATATAAACAGACGTTGGTATTTTCTTACAGTCTACAAAACTGCATCACTGTTTCCAATAGTGGATTCGTCAGGTGGTGTTGAGGTCTCTCCTTTGGTTATTGGTGTTACAGTTGCTACAGAAGAGCAGATAACAAATCTAACTGATCCTGTTGTGCTAAATTTCTCCATACCTATTACAGTAAGCTGCTACAATATATAAAATGACTGAAGTTTCAACAACTTCTTTTGCAAGGCACAGAAAAAGGTGTATTTGGAATTTTCATGCGTGAGCTGGAATTTCAAGGCTTCAGGTATGATAGGAAGGAAAACCTGGTTGGTAGGAGGATGATGAAATGAAATCATTATAAATCTGAGTTAAAAAACAAAGTCTAGGGAGCTTTCACACCTAAGCCAGTGAGTTCAAGGATTTCCCTTTCCCATCCTGGAATTGAGTATCCAGGATGGAAAACCCTTATATTGATTGACAAAAACCCATCTGAAAATTAATCAGTTTCCACATCTTTTGTGTGGCAAATCTATGGTATGTTCTCAGCTTTTATTTTGAACCATGTAGGTGGAGTAGGGAATTGGACAACAGATGGTTGTGAAACAAAGCATGAACAGATAAACACAACCATTCAAGTGCAGTGCAGATGCTTCCACTTAACCAATTTTGCTGTGCTCGTGGTAAGTATAATCATTGGAGTTACATACCTGCATTTACAAGTCACTCTGTTTTATTAGGAACATATCAGCAAGAATTGGCCCACACAATACATCAAGTCCTACTCCCCCTGAAATAGATATCATATCCAAAATTGGAATATCACTGTCTCTTTGTGGTTTAGTGACTACAGTCATAACACTGTTATGCATAAAGTGGGTTAGCAGTAATTGACATCTATATGTTTTCTTCATGGTTCTCCAAATGATTAAAATAGAAAATTCGGCAGAAGGATGTCTCAAAGTATCATATCCAGCTGTGCTGTGCCCTCATTGGCATGCTTTTGGTATTTGTGATTGGGATTGACAGGACTGAACGCTTCGGGGGCTGCGTGACTGTGTCAGTGTTGATCCACTACTTCACCCTAGCAGCAGTGATGTGGATGGGAGCAGAGGCTCTATTCATGTTCCAGAAGATTGTCTTAGTCTTTTTCCAGGCAACAACACGATACTTTGTTGTGCTGTCAATCATCTGTTGGGGTAGGTATTCATACATTTTTGGTGGGGAAAGTGATGGAGAGGGGGACAGTATACAAGAGATTATAATTTTTCCCCCTCAGTGGGTCCACTGATTCCAGTAGTCATTCCATTATCTATTGACCGCAATTTGCTTGTGAATAACTCAACTTCAGGATAGTAAGTTTTCTGATTACATGACAGTGTTTGAATGTCTTTCTTTATGGGCACGTGCTTCATCAATAACACTGTGGCATTTTTTGCAGCATTTTTGGGTCCTATTTTATTAGTACTCTTGTTTAACATGATCGTATTCATTGCTGTAATCGTGGTGGTACTTGTGAGGCATCAATGGAGACGTTCAAAAGAGCATAAGAGGAAGTTTGGTACTCTGCAACTAATGATAAATGTCACTTCCATCGCATTTCTCTTTGGCCTCACCTGGATCTTTGGAGCACTGACTGTTGTGAGAGCTAACCAAGCATTCCAAATTGTGTTCACGCTTACCAACTCATTTCAAGGGTTTCTGATATTCATTTTCTTCTGTGTCTTAAACAGTGAAGTGCGATTTGTCTGGGCACACAAGTTGCTTGGCAAGCACTTGCCCTCAAAATCGAGTACCACTGGTAAACACGAGAAGCGGCATGATCAGTACAGATCTGATCAGTCAGAGTCTGTTATCTCTCGACATAAGGTCACATGAATGAAATTGTGGAATTGAAATTTTACAATGAAGATACACCTGCACAATCACAAACATCAACCTCCTTGTTTACTGAACAAACAGATGAATTGGAAGGCTTGGCTGCAAAATTAGTTCCCGCCGTTACAAGGTATAAACACAATATGGAAGATGTGGTGCAGAAAGGATTCGATGCAAAAGACAAAGGTGGATTTGATGCTAGCAAAGACTTGTGTGACAGCAACAAACAAGTGGAAGATGAACTGTAGAGCCATGTTATTAATTAAAGTGCTACTAAATTTTCTTTTTGCTTGCTATATTTTGTATACAGCTATATGGTGTGCAATACGTATATAACTGTTTGCTTTATTTCAAACACAATCGCAAATAATTGATACTTCTCCCTCTCCTGCTGCTTCTCAAAAATTTCTATTGAGAAAGTGATCTGTGAAATGTAAAATTGGTGGTGCTAAAAGCAAGGAAACAAGGTGCAGTGGGGTTTGATAGGATCCACATCTAAGCAGCCGTACATTAGCAAATACAGAAGCATAATTACCAAAATATAGGACTGTTCATTGCATTGTAGGATCCTATCAAACCCATGGTAACAGCACTGTAACTTGTTTCCTTGCTTTTTGCACCACCAATTCTGCATCCTGCAGATCACTTTTACTAATCAAATAAACGCATTGCCCATCACCGCCGCTTGACATGCACTGCCTATGAATGACCCTGCACGACCCGCACGACCGCATCTAACAACTTTCTGGCACTTACGTGGGACTCACTTCTGATGTCATTACACATCAAAAGTGAGGGTCGTGTCCTTGTCATGATTAAATCATTTCGAGGAAGCTGATACTGTGACCATCAAAGGAGCGAGTCATAATTGTTTATGTGCAGTGGTAAGCACTTCAAATAACCTTTGCATTTTGGATTCGCTAGTTGTCACCATCTAGTACACATGGTCCTCGAATACCATACATCGGACTCAGAGGATTCCGAGCCACAATACAAGCCTCAAGAACATTAAGTGCATGCATGAGTTTTCGATCTAGCTGAATTCCTATTATTATGAGTCAAGTTATTGTTGAAACGATTGTTAGTTATGCAATTTCATTACTCAAAGTGCTACTAGTATACATACCTCATTGTTGCTTGCTATGTTGTTTATACATGTACATGTATATGGTGTGCAATACTGTACATGCGTTAGTTGTTACGCGCTTTACCATAATTGCAAAGTTAACACACCGCATATACAAAAATTTAGTCTTCTTTCTCTCCTCATTCCTCCTCCCCTTCCTCTTTCTCCTCTTACACTTCCTCGCGCACGCTTGCATACTAAAGATAAGGGTAGATACATATGTACGTGAACTTATTTGAGACGTGCACTGTGAGTTAGTGCATGAGGTTTACAATGATTTATTAATCACGATCTTAATATGTGTGTCTTACATCTGTCCACAGAGACATCTACGATTTCCTTAAGTTGTAGCTGTGTACATGTAGATTTCACTGGTGTATGCAATAGGTGATAACTATGTAATATATCATAAATGTTAGAAAAAGATGGTCTAATAAGCATACTGTTGGTCACTTAAGATTATGTACTACTTCTCTGTTAGGTCATCTAGGAATGTATTTATTGAAGAGCTGAATCATTCATTGTAGAAAATTAAACTATCATGAATGTGTAATCTGTTCTTTGCAAAATGCATATGGAATATTTTTTATGGGTGTCATACAATTCCTATATTCTGTTAGGTCTGAGTTTGAAATTGCCAGTTTACTCCTACAAAAACTTGAAAAAGCACTATGTCATATATTTGTGTATTACAATATGGGACAAATTGCGCTTTGCTTGAATCACTATAACTTCAGTATCATTAATGCTACCAATGTCTTGTTTTCATAACTTCATACCACACCGTTTCTCTATGGTACAATAAATTTGGTATCTTGGCGGTATCTCCATGCCGATGGTATGAGGTCTGATATTTTGTGGGGTTCAAAACCACATCTTCAGGTAGCAGCATATCGCTTCACAAGTTGGAATGTAGGTAGTAGGGTCCTGTCGATCGCTATTGAATTGTTCCATTTGTTAATTTTTACTCTATCCATTACAATGATACAGTTGTGCAAAGTTAATTCACATTTCCCGCTCGATTCGCGCCATTCATTACCTTCCTTATGCATGTTTGAGGGGCCACTAATTGTATTCGATTTCTATACTCTATTGGGACTGGGCATTTGTACTCATAGTGTGTCACTCTGTATCATTGCGTGTATTGACAACTCACTGAACTCCATGGTTTTCGGTAGATAATGTATGCAACCTGAGACGTTTAAGGCTTTAACTTCCTACACACTCACATTACCCTTCTCTGAAAGGTGTGAAATAAAACTTTCCTATCAGGCGTGCTAAACTCTGTGTTCATGATGCTCAGCATTTGTTCCACTTGCATGACTTTGGCCTCTTATTTCTCAAAGTTTTCAGCTCACATTAAGTACATATACACACACAGTAAAATATAACACTCACTAATGATGATGGTACACACACACGTACACACACGCGCTCACACACACACATGCACACACACACACGCATGTACACACACACATGCACACACACACACACACACACACTGCACACTAGCTGGAAGGGGGATGGCAGCTACCAGTTTGGGTTCAATGCTTAATAGATGTTTATTAACAATACATAGCAATTGTCCACTCTATCACAGATTGAAGCAATTACCAAGCCAAGTCTATAAACTTGGCATGAATCGATTCAGCCCCCTGGTCTCCCAAAAGTCTGAACCCAGCAAGTTTGGTAGGCATTTGCCCACTGTACTGCATGATCCTCCAGGAGATGCATTTTAATGGGGACTGTTGCTTCAGGATATGGTATAAGGCCATCAACTCTTGAATAGCCTTGGAATCCACCCTCACTGGCAGGTATAAACCCTTCATGCCTGGTAACTGCTACTATGATTTTAAAAGTAAGAGCATTTGTATTTCACCTTAACTTTCATTTTCATTTAAGAAGTGGGCAACCTTATCTACCAGATGGGGAATGTAAACTAAAGGGGCTCCTTTGATTTCATCTCCATGCAAAGGAAGTGGAAATGTAAAGGAGGCAACCTCTCCTTCATAATGTGGCTGGAGAGATGTGACACATCCTTTCCTCCCCAGCCAGATGAATCCCTATTGATTTCAACTACCAGTGAGTGCTGCATGCATTTATGATATCATACCGACTTAGAAGTCTCAATTTATTCCAAGGTACAGCCTTCATTGCCAATATCTGAGCTGGACCAATCTCAATGGATGATGAGATGCTTGCATTAGCCAACAAACATTGTCGCTCTTTATCACTGAGGGTGAGAACTTCTTTTTGGTTGTGGGCAGATGCTTCTCCACTGACAATACTTCCATGTTCTCTGTATTTCAGAGCATCTGGTCCTTGATCAGGCGGCTGTGGTTTGTTGCTTGGCTTTGGTGACTTGCATGAATGTCATTGGTTAAAGTGAGTGTAGATATTATGTAACCTCAGTACCAGTCAAAACACTTCCTTAACTGCTTCTCCTGTAGCAAGTTGTACAACACCTTTGTCGGGACTGGTAGAGATGGCTCAGCTCAGCAGTTTGCTTCACTCCTCAGGTGTAAGTGATGGTACACACTCATGCCCTTCATAATCACTACTTCTAATGTCCCTGTTGACCAGCACAGTCAAAGTCTTCAAAGATCTGATAGCAGCAGAGGAGATAATCGTCTGAGCAACAGGGACAGCTCACAGCACCAGATGCTGCTATGCACTCTGTGAGGCACTTGGTGCATACCAGTGAACTGCACGTCAATTCTAGTGGCTGTGAAAGAATGTTGGAACACAGTGCACACTTCAGCTTCTCTAAGATCAACAGGTTTTTCACGCTGGCCAAAGGTGGACTAGGCTCATGCAATAAAGCTGGTGGAGATCGAGGCAATCTTCTGAAGATGAGCTATTAGTAGTGTATTAGGTGCCTGGTGATTCTTTTGGCCTTTTCATGTGTCCACCCACGCACATGCACTGAAGTGCTTGCACCATGATGTCATATTATTGAATTGTTCAAAAAAAGTACATTTGTATGTTTGTGCCACTGAAATACACTTGTGATGCACCCCCTTCATTATGGCACTGAATGTTCCCCATCAAATGCTTATCAGAGCAAGAGAACCTTTCAGGATGTGTGTTGACATCATCCCTCAGAAGTGTTGATGTCAAAAGCTATTTTCACTGTGAATGCATTGCATTAATAGCTGATCTTTAGCTTTGCTTTAGATTTCCACAGTTGCTCAATGTGGTACCATATCTATAATCATGTACCAGGTACTTATACACGTAAGGGTTAATCCACAACTTGTATCGATTATTCATGAAATACACTACTCTTGTTCGTAGTGATAGAAAATGCGTTACCACTTTAGTTCGTAAATACGTATTGCCACATATCTCCTGATCACTACCGTAGTATGCTTATACCTTCCAATTTTGTTCCAGAAGTTAACGGTCATCTTATTTTGCAGTGGCGGATTTGGGGGGGGGGGGGGGGGGGGGGGGGGGGTGGGGGGGGGGAGCGTGGAGGGCGCACCGCCCCCCCCCCCCCCCCTAACATATGGATGACAAAAAAATTATAATAGGTTAACCTTTGCGGGCATGTATTTTATGATAACTCAAGTATGTGAAAATTAAAAAGCTGCTGCAGCACTGCGCGACTGAAATGCATTAGCATTTTGCGGCAGATCTTTATTGTTCTGAGTTTCATGTCGCGGGCGGAACTTGCGAAGCTTCTTGGACCTGAAGTGGACAGCCCCCCCCCCCCCTTAATTTTTTGTATGGGGCCTGACCTTAAGCCACCCCCCTCGCTGAAATCCTGGATACGCCACTGGCGCCCCCCCCCCCCCCCCCCCCTAACTCTAAATCCTGCGTCCGCCCCTGTTTTGTAATGGCTCCTCCAAAATACCTGCCGCGTGACGTTACAAAACGGCCTGCGCGTATTGTTTATGTGTCATGTAGACTACGCGTATAGAGTGGGCATGCTAAGAAATTAAGTACAGTGCGTGATTTTGATTTCATTTTCTGATTTGCAGTTTCTGGTACGCTTTGAAACATTGACACACTTCAGAATTATAGAGATACCGTAAATTATGTAATTACACCCAGTTTCCAGCCGCATACAGCCGTAAGTGTACTCAGCAAACGCACCTGTGGTCGACTTCTCCCCTAGAATGCACTGTTTATAAGCTCACTAAATATTTCATTTCCTTCTCCGTTCCTGCCTACCTGTACTTCTTACATGTACTTTCATTACATGTATACGACCCTTCGTGTACGTAATACCAACTTCGTAGTCAGAATAAAATCTTCAACCTTACTTTGTTACCTCGCTGGAGGGACGCAACACTTTCCATACTGGAATACATTTTTTTTTAAACCAGCGTGGAATTTGTTCGACAAACCAAGGATCCTTTGTAGCTGCTTTTTTTACGATGGAACTCAAACAATTCCTATGAAATTTCTATATTGGACATTTAAAAATTTTCCTGTTAAGTTCAGATTATGATAATCGGTTTACTAAATCAAGGTCCTATACCCATAAAGTCAGTTGAGAACTTGTCCAAATAATCAAGATGACCAAAACGGTTTACTAAATCAAAGATTTAGCCTACATAATGAGTTATTGAATTGGTTTCATAATTCAATGTGTTGGTCTGAGTGTTTTAAAAGTACAGTATTAAGGTGCTGTATAATGGTAGTAGTTTATGGCTATGATTTGTTTTATTTTCCTCATGTATGTATTAGGTGATTAAGTATTAAATAAAACTCACTATGATAATGGCGTGCTTTGATACTAAATTAACGAACAAATTTCTTTGGGTGGAATTTATGCGACAGATCTGGGTTTTCATGATTTAAGTTATTAATTTTAAACCAACTTTTATTTTGCTTACACCATTAATATTTGTGCAACAAGTACACTAAGTGGTGAAACATAATCCAATCATGTTAATGAAGTAATAACTTTTAAAGCTATATCTTCATGTTTGCAAACACCAGGTATATCATAGGAAGCATCAAGGGGTCATCATACTCTTCTTCACCCCCACCCACCTTCACATTCCAATAATTTTATTTACATGTAGGACCAACACAAAATCCTACTGTTTTGTACTAAAGAGTGTCTACATCAACGAATGTAGAAAATCACCAAAATGATGCAGTTCTCTCACAGTTTCAAGATGAGGTGAGCACCGTTAAACCTCAGGTGCAGTTTTGAAGTACTCCTTTATCTCTCAGGTCTATTATGCTGTGAATAGTAGCAGTTATTACTCACAAAAGTCAAATTGTGACGTAACATGTTCCAGTGTATCCATATAAGAAATTGATGCAGGGCATTTTATTTAAGTACCTTTATCAGTATGCACATCAATCCAAACTTCTTGGTGATAACAGGTGCACCTTTTCCAATTGGTTACTCTTTCCTCTGTCATTGTGGATGTGAAAGTAGTCATTCGATATCATGAAGGTAACTTTAAAATTGTGTATTTCTCTGGTCTTTTCGCCATGCATATATGCACTTGGTGTTCAAAGAGTTAATGCAACCTTTGCACAGTGCAGAAAGGTGGTAGAGAGTGGAGTAGTGGTCCTGGGTATCATTATCTAGCTGGTCAGATATAGAATGATTTTGTCCTCATATATTTATTAGCAAACATAACAAAGCTGACCTGATACACAGAACTACACAACCGTTACTTCATTTATGGATTGATTTAAAATCTTACGCTAAGTGCAAAATGTGTTTATCACAACTCCATGATGCTTGCAAATGCTTGCTGTACTAGTAACCTTATAAGTACAAAAGCAATTATGAGGCCAATGAACCCCCTTATTCAGATGACTTCACTAATGCATCCCTTCAGTAATCCCAGAGCAGGAATGCGTAACCCTCATCAGTGTAGTATATCAAGTTTAACAAGCCAGTTCACTCCCCCTATTGCAAGTTTATAAACAGGTGGGGAGGGGGGGGGGGGGGGGGGGGTTTGAAGCAATATGGTGCCAGAATGTTCTTACACCCACATGTTGTATGACTATAACATCCACATGGGTTACATACATGTTAACATAGTATTGCACTTGCATGAAGCACAATAGTATTTTATATAACACAACAGCACTGCAAGCATATGATGGCACAGTAAATTATGATTGTGTGTACATGCACAGCTGTTTACACACATTGAACACTTGAGAAGTAGGCCCTAAGCACAGAAATGAGTTTGATCATATAAATCACGTGATCTTACCGTACATGTATAGTTGATCGATCAGGCCAGCCGTTCCACTTTGACTGACCCTGTAGTACCGTCGGGCAGACTTCCCGACGATCAGATCCACTTCTGACACCAAATGTGATAGAACTGTATACCCCTTAGATTCACTGTTTCTGAACTCTCTTCTTTACAACAGTCACTTGCAAATTTATACACAACAGGTCAATAAGAGTAGGTCCATGACACCCCTTCAGCCTTGTAATATTTAAGTTCAGTACATGTCACAGCAGTGTTACCAAACGCTTTTTTTGTGTACATGTCATGTATGTCTGTGAAATTGAAATTCAGCATTTGTATCACGTTACACGATCAAGAGCTAAAAATAAAAGATGAAATCACGTGATATGACCAGAAGATGTGGTGACAAATTTCAGGTGATTTGCATTCGTTTGTGCACGTGCATTTCACTCGTTTGCGCGCGCGTGCATTTCACTGTAGGAAAATAGGTGACAATCACTCTGGATAGCGAGTGCTACCTCTAACGCGAGCATCACCCGACGGCGCCAGTGAACGTCGCTCTTTCGTTTTTGCGGTGCATAATACCACAGCTAGTCTGTTTTAGAGCCATTCCATAACCACTAACATTAGGCTTCAATCATGATAGAACCTGTTATCCGATGAAATCCTATCCTATCATGCAGATCCGGAACCTGGAGGTGAAGAAAAAGAATTTTTTCTGGCTTCCAGAAAGCGTTTTCTCTGTTGTCTTAGCTTTATAACCGTCGGCAGTTTCGCTATATACGTTGTAGGTATTACCCGGCTCTATTCTATAGTACTCCAAATGAGCGCTGCAGTGTATTGGCACATTGGACTCTTACATTCTGTTAATCGTATTATCTTGATATTTCAATTCCTAAGGGAGAACTACGCGCGTACTAAATCGCCCGTGGAATTCGTGTCACGATATTTACTTTTCAAGGTGTGTTTATCAGGGAGAACCCCGGCCTCATCATGAATCATTAATTGCATTTTTACATAGGCTGAGCGTATAAAACATTGTACATATCCAGATTTCAGTCTGTTTGGATAGCGTTGTCTAGCTGCTTGTGAGCCTCTGGGCACGTGCTGGCAATCTATATCCTCAAATGGCATTCTCAGCGCAATATGAACTCGACTCTTACTCCGAAACGACAATTTCGCGAAAAACAAACTGTCGTGGATTTCTCGTTGGAGGCTCAATAATCCTCGCCATTGCTGTCACTGCAGTCATCATCATCGCTCTTGCTGTGCCTCTTGGAGTGATCAATGAAAAGTATCGCTCCAGCTCGGCGGGCTCGATGGCGACTTCTCCGACCACTACTACCAATAGCTACACCACCACGATGTGTCTAACACCTGAATGCGTCAAGCTGGCGGCTTCTGTATTGGCAGCGATCGACCAGACTGCAGACCCGTGCACGGACTTTTACAAGTTCTCTTGCGGCAATTGGATACGGAATACGATCATTCCCACTAGTGAGTTTATTCGTGTACCTTATTTGCTGTACATGCAAAGTTTTGGGGCCGAGTGCGATTTGTAGCTAGCTCAAAGGGGTTAAACAGACAAAGAAATATACAATACAGTGGATTTCATGCATGATAGTTGTCCAAAAAAATTTTTTTTTGTATTTGTTTGAATGTAATTGAATACTAAAGGAAAATCTGATTGAACAAAAGTATTTTGTTATTGTCTGACAATAACACAGGAAATGGATGATAGTTAATTTACTTTAATTGCTAAGATTTGTTAATATTTATTGACCCCTCTCCAAAAATGACATTCAAACAAATACCCAAAAAAATTTTTTTGGACAACTATCAGGCTCTGAGATTTTAATTTACCATAATTTCAACGCAAGCGTTATACATTTCTATTGCGCGTACTGGAAATGTTATTATGTCTGCCTTTTCGCGGAAACGATCCCACAAAATGATAATGATAAAATGCGTATTATAAAATACACTGTTAGTACAGTACATTTAAATGTCGTACATCGTAGACTGTACACTCATACCATTGTAGCAGACCATCTGTGCATATTAGCGATATTTGCCTGCGGAATGCGCACACACAGATATATGTATTACTATAGGCCCTACGTCTAGGCTGCTTTTACAGTGGATAATATACCTACCACGCCCAGGATAGATAATGTCATCTCCTTGTACGGTCATCAAATGAGGAATTAAAATATACCCTCACCTCTTCCATTTTATGACCGTACATGGGGATGGAGGGAAACCCCAATATATCCCCCTGGACATATTCCATTGGACAATAGACTGCATGTCGGAATTCCTGCAGCTCCAATGGGGTTACAGATATGCCTAATTCGCATTCCCATCGTCTACATGCGTGATAGTGACATGGTTATGAATAAGGAATATAGTCGATATAGAAGCCACTCTAATCGTCCCGGGCTGCAGTACTACACGTATCACGTATGATGCACGAGCAACGTTTATCGCTGGACGGCATTTGTCGCGAAGTGACGCTATCGTAAGGCTTTCCCACATGCAGTAGCATATTGTGTACGGCAAAGTGAGCGGTAGTGTCTCAGACGAGCCATAATGCGGTAGAGCGACCATATTTCAACCTCTACGTGAAGTCTTGTACGTTTTTAAGAGCGCAACGCAAAAGGGCGATGCTAACCTTAGAGGGTCTAAATGGCGTCTCAAGTAGCATAACACCTTACCCTTTTACCGGGTATAAAAACCGACTCGGCCAAGCGATAGGTAGTGTTGATCTCTAGTTATACAGTGAATTCGTTTCAATTCATTTACTGGGCAGGGAGAAATCGTTCTAAATGTCATTTTTGAAGAGGGATAATAAATCTTAGCAATTAAAGTAAATTACTATCATCCATTTCCTGTGTTATTGTCAGACAATAACAAAACACCTTTATGCAATCAGATTTTCCTTGGTCATTTTGCTGTTCAATTAAATTCTACCAAATACAAAAAGTTGATTTATTGTTTATATTGGACAACTATCATGTAATCCACTGTAGACAACTCCCTAATTAAATTCACATCTAACTAAAACATTCACTGTCCATGAATTTGTGACAAGAGATACCAGACCCTATACCAGACCCTAGTAAAGTACATGTAATATCCATCCACCCTGTAAACCCGGGGCCGACAATAACTGGACAATAAATAAATCTCATGCTCACATGTATGCGCGTTACTACGCACAGTGTATGCACACAATGTATGCGCGTTACTACGCACAATGTATGTCACTAATTATTCTACATGCATTTTAAGGTCTATATGTAGTACTAAAGCGATGCTATAAATAAATACTACCGTAACGTGAGAGGAAGCTGTCTTAATTCCTCCCCCTTCACTCTAGTCCACGTATCAACTATCTTGTTTCCAATATTATGACGAGTCACTGACGTCAGCATACATACATTCAATACTGACCATGCTGTTGTGCTTACACTTGCACATTGCTTTATTACTACATATCTCGCCGAAATTTCATCAATCTTTCTCACCTTTTCATACAGACTCACTATTATACGACAATTTCTATACACTGACAGCTCTCAACAGCCAAGATCTGGCATATGCTGTTTTGAACCTGCGAGGAGGCGCAAGTGTCCAAGCATTACAGAAATTGAGCAACATCTATGTGTCCTGTATGAACTCCAATATCAGTGATTCTCAAATATCACTGAACAGATTTCTGTCAAAAATAGGTCAGTGCAGTAGGGTGTGTGTAGATGTGTACCATATGTCAAGAATGGTATCAATGGTTTAATTCATCTCGTGAAAAGCTATTGGATGTATTATTTTGATGCGATCCCAATGTTATATGGTGAAGGGTCTGTAACAAATAGGAAATTAATTAACACCAAATTCGGTGCACAGACTGATATATGTACAAAGGCATCTTCACTCCATCACATTGTTAGACAAAACTGAATGGGCCATTGGATCCAAACATTCAAGAAATTAAACTGGTTCTTACCAGGGCCAGATTACATGTATCTGGTCTGGGGGTGGGACACGAGTGAGAGGCCAGTTGCGCCATGTTTTCTTATTTAGCTTCAGCAACTCAGCACCCATAGGTGTATTCCAACATTAGCATTATGCCTTCATGTTTCGCTGCCACCTAAATTCTGTGAAAGTAGTTGAATGATCTGACGGATATTGTCAAAGGCAGTTGGCCACATCTCAGTGTGGGAGCAGGACATCAGCTTGTTGTGCATGATCTTACTGATGCCCAAAACGACTTGCAGCTTCTACTTATGCAACTAATGTAGGCCTTCTAGCTAGACTCGAGACATGTGTAATAAAGACATATCAATTGATTTCACCAGAGCAATTTGGATTTATGTCTAAACGGTCAATTTGTACCCAATTACTGGCTACCTTGAATGGCTGGACGCAATAAGATCTTTAGAATTGATACTGTATGTTGATTTTGCTAAACCTTTTGATACTGTTTCTCACAACAAACTGTTCATCAAGCTTGCTGGATATGTTATCATAATGAGGTGGATGTCTTCCTTCTGAAAGATCACTGACACTCATCATCAGTGTGTTTATATGTATATAGAATCAGATATGTCCTCTTTTCTGTTTTTAGTGGTGTACCTCAAGGCTCAGTTCTTGGACCATTTTTATTTTCTGCTGTTCATCAATGATCTACCAGACTGGAAGTTGGAGTCAAAATCGTTGCCAATGATACAAAGCTGTACTTTGCTCATGGTGATTGCGATATAACTGCTGCTTCCAATAGGTTGTCTCATTTGTGTTCCTATTTAACTAGATGGCAACTACAAGTTGCATTTAGCAAATGCAATGTTATTTCCATAGGAAAATGTCTTGAATGCTGTGAATTCTATTCGAGACATTGACGCGTACCTACAAGTATGATCTGACTTAAAGCCTAGCCCACAGACACTGCAAAACAATGACACACATCATCATCAAAGAACGTGAAGGATAACTAAATAGAGTGAATCTTTATAAAATGCAGCAGAATCATATAAGCGCTAAACCTTCAATTAGTTGAGTATCTAACACACGTTTTGAGTGACAGATTTAGCACAGAAGATTAGGTTTGCAACGGGTGTACTAAGTATATGTAGGGTCAATTGGACCTGTTCATCTCCCATGGATTGGTACTACGTTCACCCAGACCGATAATTTCAGGTCTATTATAGAACGCCAACAAATAAAATAAAGGCAAACGTTATTCTATATACAGTAGCGGCACATTCTCACATCAGCAAAAATAACTAAATTCACCTGGAAATAGTAGGCACTGCAGCAAACCTTATTGATTTTTGCTTCTTGCCATCTAATGAGATTCACTATTTATACGAGCCTTGTACTGTCGAACTTGGATATTCAATTAGCGTAGGCTCGCATAAACAGTGAATGTAATTAGACGGCAAGCAGCAAGGTTTATTACGACAATTAACAGTTTCTACAATTTCCAGGTGAAGTTACTTATTTAGCGAATGTGCTAATGTGCTGATGTGCGAGCCACTAGTGTACAAATAATAATTCAATTTATGTTTATATGTAGCTTAGTAATTGCAATGAAAATCAATATTTCCACAGGTGGTTGGCCACTCATCAACATAAGTGATGGCACTGAGTGGTCTCTAAATGGAGAGCAGTTTCTTCAGGAAAAGCTACTTGGCAGCAAAGCATTCTTTACTCTTGGTGTTTACGTCAGCCCAACAGACAGAACAAAGAACAATGTATACGTAGGTTTTTCGTGAACATGAAAAACTGTTATATTGATTCCATGATGTGATTGCACTATGCAGGTGATCAACTCAGGATTGACACTATCAAGCCCTCCGCTGTACACTAGTTCCACAGTAAGTATGAACTACAGTTATATCAAAGTGCTACAGTTGAATTTTATAATTCACGCTTTTCTCACAAGAAGTAAAATATTTCACAATTGCTCCATTGTTGCATGCAGTGGTCACATGCTGCAAACTGATGTTACTTGGTGTGATAAATTATGCCCCAGAATGGACTACAGTCTTCATTGCTCATCCACACAATGTCATAACAGTATATCAGCTGTCTCTTCCTTGACAACCTTGCATGTATTTGCTCTTAATTGAGTTTATTATTACTTGAAACAAATTAACCTGGATGCAGCCAGTAGCATCAAAGAGCAGATAGAAGTGAAAAGGGAAAACACTTGAACAGCCATAATAGCCTATGCATGCGTTACTATTCAGACTTGCTATTAGTCATACATTGTTATGTTAGCTATCATGATATAGCAACATAAATACAATGACATCACATAATGACATTACACATAATGACATTTATGTCTTAGTAGCAAAACAGCCTCTCACCAATGTATCTGGGTAAATTAAAATTAATTCCCTTTCCGTTTCAGATACAGACAATTTTGCAAAATTTCATTTCAAGTACATTGCACAGTCTCAATCCTAATAACAGTTTATCATATTACCAAGTGGCAGCACTTCGCATTGTGGCAATTGAACAGGCTCTTGCTAAGGTATGGTAATTTATCATGCAGTGCTTTTGAAAGTCCTAGAGTAAACTGCTAGACTTACGAGTGTGCAGATTATTGTGTAACGCAGCCGAAAAGCATTGCACATGCATTTTGCAAATAGCAGATTAGATACTAATGTGAGTCAATTGAAGGTTTAAAATAATTTTTAAAAGAATGGTTGAACTTTTCAACAAATCATTTCTTAGGTGACTAAATCTGTGCACTTTAAATGACCAATAATATGCTTAAGTGTCGAGCAATCCAGTGACATGCTACCAATATTAACTTTAGTGTGCCATCTTTTTTAAAGTGACATTCATTATAATTTTACATAGATAACACCCACCAGTAAAAACTACACAGTCACCACTTTAGGACATCTTGGGCTCCTGTGGATAGATGTAAGACATCAACAATTAAGAGTATTTAGTATGATTCAAATTCAAATCATGTCTGCATTAGTACCACTGGATTCAACAAATAAGTACTCTATTTATGAGAATTGGAGTTCATGACATTGGTTCAAGTGAACCAATTGTTCTATATGGGGCGGAATACTTCTCCCAGTTGTCCCGTGTTCTTAGCAACTTTTCAAATATGTAAGCCAAAGCATTTGTGAACCATAAAGTTACTCATAATGATTGAAATCTATCTCCACAGAGATTTGCTGAATTATGCTAAGTGGCAGCTTTTCTACACCTGGATGCCATACTTACATGAGAGCATGGTTAACGCATATTATAAATTCCAACTGTTGAATAACCCCTTAGGTCAAGTTCCAAATACAAGAAATGAATTATGTATAGATTTTATTCACAGTGCAATGCCTTATGCGCTTGGACGAGTCTTTGCTGAAAGTCTTCTTCCAATAAATACGAAGGTAAATGTCCTTATATGGGTGTATCACAGCGCAAGTCCTTATGGTAGAATCAACTCTGCATAGTCATTACACTACATAGCTTGTTATTATCTACAACACCTTCGTTGCTATGACACTATGTATCTCTATTCCAGGACACTGCAACGCAAATGCTGACTAATATAATGCAAGCGTTTCGTACCAGGATTGGATCCCGAACTTGGTTAGATCAGCAGACGATATCTGTTGCACAAAATAAGGTAGTATTGCTTATGGTTATTAATAACTTACTTGCACTACCCTGTATACAATCAATAACCCTTATTAAGTTTATCTCTGTTTAATTAATACTAGCTAATTAACTATTCCATGCTGCAAACGATTTGGTAATTTATTTTTATCCAACCGATTATGTGCTGAATTGTAATATTTTTATCATTTTTCATGCATGGTATCAGAATACGTCCATGGAGAATTTCGCCCGTTTTTTGTGATCTTGTGAGGTTTCGTTTTGCAATGATCGACGTGAACGCTTTTGAGCCAGAGATGATCATCATTGATGTCTCTGATCGAGCTATGCATATATGTAGTTATGTATGTACATGCAGCTGGTAGGACATAGCCTTACTCTGAGTGGACTAGTGTTGATGGTTGTACGCTGAGTGTACTCTGTAATGTGTTGGTAGCCGTGTATGTGCGCTGAGTGTGCAGTGTCAGGTTGGAAGACCTTATCACAGCGCTGCATCCCTCCCCTACATGAAGACTGTAAGATATAGCTATTTAACTTTTGGCACAGACCCTGTTAGTAACAATTACTCATTTACGGCCGTGTATACGCAATAACCACTGGCAATGTCGTGGAGTACATCAGTGCTATCCTAGGTGCTATAAGGCCAGGCCTGCCAATGCAAATTTGCGTATAATTGGTTAAGACATCACGCACTGAGTGATTCGAAACAGTTCTAGCTGCTGGGCTCAAATACAATTTTATTTCATACTGCTGTATGTGAGTTTATTTTGGATTTGCACATTCCAGGAAAAATCAAAATCACTGGATTTGGAAGTTTCGTACATCTCTGTTTACGCCCGTGCACCTTTATTTCACACTGTATACAGCAGTGGCGGATACAGGGGGGGGGGGGGGGGGGGGGGGGTCGATGGTGTCCGGACCCCCCCCCCCCCCCCCCCCCCCTCAGACCTGATGATGAAAAAATTAAGGATTAATACTTTAATTCATTAGCGAAACCAATTAACAACATCCCACGTGATATTCATTGTTCTAGAGAGCGTTATGGCAAGCAAGCGTGTTCACTCGGGCTCGGAAAGTATCTTGAATTACTTTTCAAAGAATACAAAAGGTAATTAATGCGTACAGGAATCGCGCGCCTGTCATGACTTCACCCACCCGATCGCGTTATCTCATTACGTGAATGCAGCTGCGTGAATGCATGAGGGCCCACATGCACACACCACTTAGACTACTCCTCCCTCCCGCAGTCCTATTAGAAATCGATCCACCACCCCCCCCTGTCCCCCTCCCTTTCAGACTTACCTCGCTACGGGCCCGGAGTTTCTTTTTTATACTTCAGTTATTTATCTTTTTTGACACATGCAGATATGGGTAAGACGAAAGATGAGGATATTGTGCATGCCTATAACTTGATACACAGTGTCATCAGTGATATTGCAATTTTCAGAGAGAACATTGACAAAGATTTTCATGATTGGTTAATGGATGCAAGCAGAATTGGTGGTGAGTTAGGCATAGTACTTACAGTTCCACTCTACCTGGAAGAGAACAACACAGGGCTAATGCAGGTCCAGAATATCCAGATCCTGAAGTTTATTACAGAATTAATGTGGCAATTCCATTTTTGGATCACATGGAACAAGTACTAAACAATAGATTTCATCATGACAGTATGGTTGGTAGTCACTTATTTTATCTAGTTCCATCATTAATAATTAATCACAGTGATTTACAAGATCTTGCAAAATTTTTGTTGTTTTGGGAACGTGATTTGCCTAGTGGTTCATCACTTCTATCTGAATTAAAACAGTGGCAATGTTTTTGGAAACTAAAATCTGAATCCCTTGATAACATCATTCCTGCAGATCTGGCACATTGTATCCATGCAGCTGATAAAGATGTTTTTCCCAACATACGAGTACTATTAATTATTGCCTGCACTATATACCTGTGTCTAGCTGTGAAGCAGAAAGGTCTTTTTCAGCATTGAGGCGTATTAAATCCTATTTACAAAGCACAATGAGTTCTGAGCGTTTTGCTGGATTAGCACTGATGCATTTGCATAGTGATGTTGATATTGAGGTGTGTGAAGCTTTTATCAGCAAACACAACAGAATAATGTTTCAATCTTGTATTTTGTACCAATAAATGATTTTGTAGTAATTGTATAGATTCATTGTACTGTTTTATTAGTTCATTCAGTGTCAAATGTGAAATGGCGATAAATACGTATTTTAATTCCACAGCTATCTGCCATGATAGGAGAATAAGTCTGTTAAATAGGGATTACTCATTAATTTAGGATACGCAGTTTATGAGTTGCACTGAGACTAGAGTCCCCCAAACCGAACCACGCACAGTATTCGCTGCCCTTTCCAAGTTTCTATAGAATGTCACCAATTATGTGCGAGATGACGATCCGTCAAAAGCTTCCGCGCTTCGCGCGGGAGGGGGCACATCCCCGTCCCGCACCCTCCCCCTATTAATTTTCATGTCGGACCCCCCCCCCCCCCCCCCCCCCCCCCCCCTTCCAGAATTCCTGTATCCGCCCCTGATACATGTAGTTTGCAATTAATATGTAACTTGTCCCGATATCGCTACTTTCAGAGCAAGTAGAGTATAATTAAATACTGATCCTATTTTCCGGGCGCTTGGTTATCGACATTCAATTGTTCAATTATTACACGCGCCGTGTAACTTTTGAGATTTTTTTTTGTGCACTCAAGCTGATTCGATTCACATTGATCAAGCTATGACTGTTGATACATGTAGAAAGTACCTGAGCACCCCGGATCTCGATTTGCATCGAATCAGGAAGTCTTTTTTTTTTTTTAACCTGATCTGGCTTTTAATGGAAGTACCTCAAACCAGTTATTATCATTCTTTGTAACTAAAAGACAAAGACAGTGTTATGTGTTTTGCTAAGTCAGGAAATGTTTAAAAGAGGACACTAAACCACGTGCTGTTCTCATGCCGACACCAATTTATCCTTCGACTTCTTTTCCATCAGATAGCATTACCCGGGAGAGGAACGCCAGCTATACCAATGGGTTTAGCAGAAGCGTGAGGGGCATTAAACTGGCTATGTAATAATGGCACAATAATTGAATACCAATAGCGTTTTATTACTAAACTTTTTTTTTTAACTATCCATACTAAAATACATACACTACCAAATCACATACCAGATAAGGCTGATACCAGGCCACACATATCATTAGTAATAGCATCCGAGCAGACCCAAAGTGCGATAAAAGCAGTGCATGTCTGGAAGCGGTAATTAAGCTCAGAGCAGGAGAATTTAAGAAAGGAACGTGATTCAAAAAAGGCGTTAGCACTGTCCAGGATCATTGCTATACGAGAGATGTACATGTAAGTCCTTTAACTTTACAAAGAATTATATGGTAAACTTCAGTCCTTACCGTTTTAATACTGCATTTCAAACAGGCCTCGGCAGTTTAAAGAGCTGCGATGGACCACAAAAGATGTTGCTAAGATGATACTGTGTCGCTTGTTCTGTGTAACAGCTCTTACAACTGTGCTAGCTTGTCTGTGATTTTGTACTGTTTAATAGATCTATGTTTAACTAGAGCGATTCCATAACCATATCCTCAAGACAACAAACTAATTAAACAAGTGATGAAGGTCATTCCCCCTGAGAATAGGGATGGCGTATAGGATTTGAAGCCAACGGTGATGTAAAAAGAAGTTCAACTATACAAAAAAAAAACATAATTTGGCAACATAAATGTAATTTCTACAGGGAATTGATGCTGAATATAGGATTATTCAGTTTTTTCCTTTATTTTTACCACCATTACCATCGAATCCTGTGCCACTACTTTTCTCAGAGAGAATGTGCTTTTATCCCTTGTATGGAATTAATCAATTAATGTATTGCATTTAATTCTTGGCTTGTACTTAATTAAAATAGTCATCATGTGATGATGACGGATAATTATTTCTCACAGATTGACATGATGCTTGCCAACATTGCATACCCTGACCTCACGTTTAATGACACATGGCTCAACTTGATATATCAGAATGTGAGTTTAAAAACACAGTAAATATACTGTATGGATATGGTATATACCCTTCATTCAATCAGCTCTCTGCATCAGCTGATAGCTTCCAAAACAATGTTGACAGCTACCTGACTGATGGAGTGCCTAGTGCGCTAGTGCTACTACGGCAACCATTCAACATCTGGAATACAATCTTTCCTACAGAAGTCAATGCATTTTATCAACCTTCGATGAACAATATATGTAAGTATAGATGCAGCACTGGAAGTCTGTTACTAAATGGCTTATTACAGATATCTTAGAAGGAATAATGAGGCCACCCTTTTTCAATCCTGAGTGGCCATCGTGAGTAAACAGAATGCTATTGAAAGAGTTTTAATATGTACAATGATACTTCCTCTATTCAGGTACTTTCAATACGGGAGCTTGGGATTTGTACTCGGACATGAAATCACACATGGCTTTGATAACAATGGTACATGTACAATATTAATTATAGTATCCTTGTCACTTTGCATGTTGGAAATAACATAAAGAGTAGTATTTATTGGTTACTTGTATAAATAGATCTGTAATTATATTGTAAAATGCATATTACATTTAATTTCCCGCAGTAATCCTCCCTTTGTTGTTCATTATGATTGAGTATAAAATTATAATACTTAGGATATAATCAGTTCTTTTGAATCCTGTTATGTGCTGTATTCATAAATGTATTCCTTAAAAGGCTGATGATGTTGATGAAGAACTTTCAACAGGGGTACTTAAACATATACTGACTTAAGCAGTGTTTGTAATGTCAATTACTAGAAAATAACTGCCAAAATATATATATTTATCATTCCAGGGCGGCTATATGATGCTACAGGACAGCTTG
Source organism: Ephydatia muelleri (assembly GCA_013339895.1). Lineage (NCBI taxonomy): Eukaryota > Metazoa > Porifera > Demospongiae > Spongillida > Spongillidae > Ephydatia > Ephydatia muelleri. Next base: position 34,317,629 of record JABACO010000001.1, on the reverse strand, counting down.
ATAACCTGTGGACTCAATATTCAATTCACAATTTTGTATCTCGGCAGCAATGCTACATCAATGAGTACTCAAACTTTACTCTGTTTGGAATAGCTGTAAGTGTCATGAAGTTTGATATGTGATTGTTTATTTTTAATGAAATAGAAATGACACTTATATGCATTGACTAGGCATGATAATAAACATACTTAAGAACAAACATGCTTAATGACTGTATACACATTTCTATTCTTAATATTGCATTTAAGAAGTTGTAACATCGTGTGATAATAAAATTGCGCAACACAAATACATGTAGTAGACACATGAAACGTATCAGTAGCATCTAGCTTCTGTTTCAATACTCCCACAAGTCCTCACAGATTGTAAAAATATAGAATCTTTTTCCCAGAACAATGGAACAAATACTCTACCAGAGAATATTGCTGACAATGGAGGACTGATATCGTCGTACATGGTATGTATACATGATGCATACACGGCTACATTTCTATTGCTGTGATAATCAAACGCACTCGCATTCCAGGCATATCAAATGACAAAACAAAGCAACGGGGCAATACAACTTCTACCTGGTCTTAACTACACAGATGATCAGATGTTTTTTCTTGCTTTTGGCCAGGTAAATATAGGCGACATGTTCTTATAAATCACATTCAGTGCAGTATTGGGTATCATTTTTGTACCAACATATTGGAAAGCACTATACTCATTTCTACATGTCATTGCTTAACATTTTAATTTTCAATTTTCCTGAGGACTATACTTTACTTGCATGGTGTAGAATGATAATTAAATTCACTTCATACAATGCATATATACATTTGGCGATGACACCACAATGTTATGTAATGCTCTGAAGATGGACTATGTGTTCTAATGGTGGTGCACGCCACATTTATGCACATAACAGACCTGGTGCAGTTATCAGACTGAGGAAGCAGTACAGTACCTTGTGATGACTGATAAGCACAGCCCTGCCCCCTTGAGGTAATTGCTACCTTTTAAATGTACAGATAAGATGTACATCTCTATCCATAGTAACATAACAGATCGGGTTAGAATCTGCAGTGTGATTTTGAAACATGGTGCTCGTGTAATAATTTCATTTATAACCCTCAATATGAATTTACACTTACATGTGGGGAAAATGCTAGGCAGAAAACAATGCGAGTAAATGGTGGCACATGGGCACTGCATGATGGTCTCAGTTACATGTATGAATGTGATTCAGTGAACTGATGACTAGCATGTAAGTAACTGTTGGCTCTGGTACTCTAATTGTGCATAACTCAGCGCATGAGATAACCCAGTTCTAGTTATTTATAAAATGGTTCAACTTCCGCAGTATGTAGCATCATCGATGGATTACATAAATGCAATAGTTACATTAAGTGTGATCGTGTGATTGTTGTAATCGAATCTTTGCTTTCTCTCTCTCTCTCTCTCTCTCTTACTCTCTCTCTCTCTCTTACTCTCTCTCTCTCTCTCTCTCTCTCACTACCATCTTAAATACACATATACTGCAGGGTGATTGGAACTGTAATGAATAGTGCTGAGTTTGCTGATGCATTCAAGTGTCCTTCTAGTTCACCAATGAACCCTCCAAACAAGTGCAGCCTTTGGTAGAGCTAGTATATAGAGATTGCTGCTTTCTGCAGTTTCGATGACTAAGATTATTGTATGACGAGTTTATACACATGTAGGTTTGATTATAGTGTATGTGTACAGTCTGTAGTTAATAGTTCAGTTGTCTTTTTGAGAATGCAGTAACACAACTAAAACTTGAATGCTAGCAATGTCCAAGCCTTGGATCTTGTCAGTTAGTGGATGCAAAAATGATATATTTCTGAATGGCATGCCATTTAAGGTTATGTGCGTAGTCACTGATGATATAATGGTAGAAGCAATTCTTGGGTTGGACTTTGTAAACGCCCATAATGGTATTATTGATTGTGGTTCAAAGAGGCTCACCTTTCCGTCCAGAAATCTTTCCGTTCCACTTCAAATGCAGAGTTGTCCACTGCTGCAGAATCCCATCGGACTTATTGTCAAAGAGAAAATTGTCATTCCAGCAGCGAGTGAGGTAGAACTTATGGTTGAGCTGGCAACACCAGTCGCGAAGGGTACATGGGTAGTGGCTGGCAATACCTCTGCTCAACATGGAGTAATGGTGGCTCATGCAGTGGTGTGCCCTAACGCCAAACTAGTCCCTGTGCGCATGGTCAACCCTCGAGAAGAAATCGTTGTATTGAAGAAAGGGACGGAGATTGCTCATATGGAGCTGCTGGAACAGGACCCAGTCATATTGAAATCTCAACTGTTGCAGAAAAGTTAAACATTTCAGGGAAAGATCAAAGCATCTTATGGGAAATGGTATCGAGGGTTGGGGATGATGTTAATAAGGATGAAAAAGAAGAACTTTTTTCGCTGTTGTTGGAATTTGCAGATGTTTTTTCACTCAGCACCAAGAACCTAGGTCATACAAAAGTGCTCCAACACCGCATTGACACTGGCAATGCCCAACCAGTGCACCTCCCACCCCGCCGGATCCCTCAAGCAGGTAGGGAGGAACTGAAGGAAATGTTGCGAGATATGTTGGACAAGAATGCCATTGAACACTCTGATAGCCCATGGTCCTCCCCGATAGTACTGGTCAAGAAAAAAGACTGGACAACAATATTTTGTGTGGGACTATAGGAGGTTACCAGGAAAGATGCCTATCCGCTACCCCGAGTGGACGATACACTTGACACGCTGACCAGCTCCAAATTTTTCTCCACACTGGACCTTACTACCGGCTACTGGCAGGTCGAAGTCACCCCTGAAGATCAGCCAAAAACAGCTTTTACCACACCGGAAGGTCTGTACCAATTTAAAGTAATGCCCTTCGGTTTATGTAACGCTCCAGCTACATTCCAGCGACTGATGGATAGGGTATTGGGTGGTTTGAAATGTTCGAGTTGCTTGGTTTACTTTGATGATATTATTGTTGTGGGTCGTACATTTAAGGATCATTTGCACCATCTTAGCAAGGTTTTGGCCCAGTTGAGGGGGGCAGGGCTCAAATTGAAGCCAACGAAGTGTAGTCTGTGTCAGCAGCGGGTTGCATTTTTGGGTCATATAGTATCAGCTGAGGGAATCGCTAAAGACCCGAGCAAAACCGTAGCTGTGTCAAAATGGCCCACCCCGCTAAGTAAGAAGGAGGTACAACAATTATTAGCGCTGGCAAATTACTATGGGCGGTTTGTCAAAAATTTTGCGTCTATCACGAAACCACTGCACCGTTTGACGGAAAAAAAAACGTTCCCTTCGATTGGGCAATACACTGTTTGACGAATTGCGTAAATGCTTGGTTTCCTCCCCAATTCTTGCCTACCCAGATTACAACCGACGTTTTATCCTCGATACGGATGCGAGTGACACAGGGATTGGTGCCGTGCTATCGCAGATCAGCGACGAAGGGTCAATAACTAATCAAGAGTAGCCAAAAAAATGTTCTGCCGTTTCTCTCCCCCCGAACAACTTCACAGTGATCAAGGACGTCAGTTCGAGTCAGAGTTGGTAAAAGAAATATGTGTGCTTCTGCAGATCAGAAAAACGCATACACGCTACTACCACCCCGCCCCTGGATGGTGCATGGAGCGCTTTAATAGAACTCTGTTAGACATGCATGCTATAGCCACAACAATTGACAACCACCAGGCCGATTGGCAGCACCACATTCGTAAGCTCTGCCTGGCGTATAATTCGAGCATTCATTCCACCACAGGTTTTAGCCCGTTCTTTCTGATGTTTGGTCGCCAAGTCAAACTACCAATCGATCTTATGTATGGAACTAACCGGACAGAGCCGGGTACCGCAGCAGGTTTTGCGCAGAAGTTGAAGGAGGGGTTGCAAGAAGCATACAAGCTAGTGAGAGAAAAATGCCAAGCTGAACATAGAAGACAAAAGGCGCTATACGATGAGAGAGTCCACGGGAAACCGTTCAGCCCCGGTGATTTGGTATGGCTTCATTCTGCAGTTCCTCGCGGACGATCCAGGAAGTTACACCACCCCTGGAAAGGGCCACTGAAGGTTATTGAACGCCTGGGCGAAAGCAATTACAAAATCAAAAGCCTTCAGGGTCGAAAGAAAACTCAAATTGTTCACTTCGACAGGCTGAAACCATGTGTGGCTTCTACCGCTGAGGATCGACAAAATAGTAGACCGCCTACAACGCCCGAGGCTCAAATTGATCTTGAACCAACAGGAAAAAATGTAGAGCTGCTGGACAGCTATGATGACGAGCCAATGGCAGAAGAACCAGCCCCGGAAGGTGGCCCCCCCTCCACCGCAAGAAATTAACATTCAACCACGGTACCCAGTATACGAAACAGACACCCTCCGGATCGCTATGGAGCCTACGTAGAACACTAAAAGAGAGGGAGCAGTGTAATGCAAATATCTCTTTGCGCATGTGCACGCATGCGCCGGATGGGCTCGAACTTGCCAGAACATTTGCATGTGACATCGTGTGCGCACTTGTATGCATAAATACTCTCTTTTTGTGTTTTTAGTCAGTCTGTACACGTGTTACTGCATATCCTTTGGCCACTGCTACAACCAAATGACAGGATCATTATATTAGCCATACGTAGTATGACGTTCAGTCCATAAAACCCTAATTTGTTTGTAGAATATATTGCTGCAATTGTATCAGAATTAATTGATGACGGTTTTGAAAGAAATTGTTCGTTTAAAGCAGTGATTCACAGCTAGTACAGGCGAGGAAGAGGAACCAGACAACAAAGAAAACGCTATACTTAACTATGATTTGCAGAGCGATTGAAACTCTCCACACTTGTTGGCCGGCAATTCGAGACAAAAGAATGTGGGGTGAAGCGGGTTTAAAATTGAATCTTTGACAGGTTTTTTTTTACGGGTAAGGTAATGTTAAAAGCAGCTCAACATGAACACAAATGTGCACACAGAAATGCACAGCAATTATTAGCTACATTAAAAGGTGCTTCGTTTGATTTGCATTTGTGTAGTGCATAATCTTTATAATGTCGTACATTGTACACTGCACATACTATTATAGCAAACCACCTGTACATATTGGCATCGATTTTGGACTGCGGAATGCACACAAACATATAAAGGTATTACTAGGCCCAACGTCTAAGCGGTTATTAATAATCCTAACACGCCCAGGATAGATATTGCATTGTGTTATTAATGGTGGGTAAAGTACTAGCCTCGTTCCCACACCGTGTTTTTATTGACGTTAGGGCTAGGGAGGGCAAAAATGCCTAACCTTTAATAAAAATACGGCCTAAGCATACTAAGAAAAGTTACTCGATGCTGATATTGGATGGAAGTAGTCAGCACAAAGTGAAGACTTGTTCAAGAAATTATCAGACTATATTTGGTGGGTTAATGGAGTGAACAAACATTACAAGCCAGTTGATGAACACTCCGCGCGACGAGCGCCGATTCCGATCCTGATCTAAACGGACGTTTACAGACAAAGACCAAATATCGAAAGAACTCTTACTGACATGTATACTAGTATACGGTTGTGTACGGTTGACGTAATAATTATAAACGGCGGTTAAATGTATCACGTGAGGATTTGAGCGCGGAATCACTGAGGAAAGAGAGTGCGCCACTTACGTTTAATCTGTACCACTCTTCTTACCTAGTGACAATCAAGTTAATCAAAAACAGTGGATTCCACTAGATTTTGCGAGTGCTATATCTTTCTGGTATAGCACTCAAGTGTAATACATCATTCTGTTTTTGCTGTGAACGCTCGTAAATTTGTCGTTGGGCACGCCTAAGTATGACCCCAGGCGAAGACCAATTGCAATACGAATGGTTTCGTTAACGTTGTCCATGCAAAGGCCCATAGCAGAGATAGGCTAGGTATAGCATGAAGCCAGACACCAATAGGCTTCAATCGTGATAAAGATATAATGAGCCTCTTATCCGTATCTTGTCAGAACGAGGAGGAGAAGAAGAATCTATTCTCTGGGTTCGCGTGTGGAGACGAGTGGATGTATTCTCGGTCGTCTTAAAATTCTAAGCGCCGGCAGTGTCACTACGTTGTAGATATTGGCCTGCTCTACCCCAATTGAGCAATCTTTCTTTTAATCGTATTCATGATACTTCATGACCTCCTGTACTCCCCAATACACAATCCTTGAAATAGAAATATCATGATGTGAATTCAACATTAGTACGACCTCATGAATAAATTTGCATTTGCTCTTCAACTACATTCAATTTCCTGTTTTGCAGGAGCCTCATGCACAGAAAGGGGTGTATGAACATGTACTATATGTGCCGCGCTTGCGCAGTGATAGGTTTTGTACAACTATTATTATTATTAATTGATTATACATGGCTACACAAATAATTCCACACTATTACCATCACCTTTCTCACACCTCCAGTACACATGATACACGCACTACAACGATAACATGCACAGTTTACAGAGAGCGGGACAGGATGGCTCGGGAATTCGCTCACACAAGGGCCAAACTAAACCTTCCATACATTTCATTGCACACGAGTGACTTGGGACGGGCCTGCCGCGTGGACAAGCGAGTGGCAAGCCTAGAAAGAGCTTAAATGGCCTCATACCCCAACATCCATATGTTTCCACCACAAGAGGAATACAAACCCAGCCCAGTTCACTGCACCTTTCATCATTTAGTCCATGCTTGCGGTTCTGAGCAGCCAAGGCACCTGAACCTGCTGTCACACTGGCTTCTTGAAAAACTTGTACGGTGTGACAGACAGGTCAAATGCCTCTGGCTTACCTATAGGACCCAGTTTGGGATCAGAACATCAGCTGGACGAGTATGTTGCCTAAACCACCCACCCATCTCTAGTTGTGGAGCAAGACATGCATGGTGACAAAGATCATTGAAGATGTCTCTCAACCTGTTGTGACGTGAGACGACCTCACCCCCCAACTTGCAACAAGTGCATGATGACCAAAAGCATCCAAGGCAGCATTACATTGAGAACAACTTTGGCCTTGAGCAACTGGGATACCGAGCCACCATTTATTGCCACCTGAAATTCTGAGGGCTCCAGATGAAGGCCCACACTAGGGGATGGAGTAACTGATAAAAAACCTGAAGCATGAGGTGATGAAATAGAAAGTAGACGAGCCCTGTCAATCAGAGTGAGTGGGGAAGAGCTGTTATCGACAGAATCAGGAGTTAGTCGGGTGGATCAACAAGGTGGTGATATAGGTCTATAGAGTGGTGTAAGTAGTTACAAACCTCAGAAGATAAGCCTGAAATGATAACTGAGGAAATATGCAGCAGAAGAATGGTAGGAGACACGATGCAAACCTCGACAACTATTATTTATTTATTTTTTAAGTGATCATTACAATAATACATAAACATTACATGTATGCATCTACATTATTATTTTTCTATTATTCTCATACATACATATTCAAAAACAACACAAGAGTACAATCTATTATTCTCTAAGGCACAGCCTAATAGCAGTTAGGAGGGCGGGAGCTCCCTGGCCAGGATGGTTCTGTCAATGGAACGAACCAGGGCTATATTCAATCAGCTGTAAATTTCTGCCACAACTGCTGATATACTGGTGAATGCAGGTAGGATGCCAGCCTGGAGAAGGTATCATGGGCCTCCTTGCCCTGATTGCCATATGTCTCCATAGCTAATGGAATGCAGGACCAGCCCAACTCTTGGCATTTGGGACCATTTGAGTGGAGCTTACGGGCCTCAGCTGCAAGGGCTTCTGCACCAGCCTAGTGACACGATTCACTCTAGATGGCAGAGCAGAGTGGTGAAGTGATGGTCAGTCTAGCACCGCAGGTTTGCCTCTGTCCCAGCCAGCAATAAGGATGTCAGCGGGCCTGGTGTGGGCAAGGTCTCTGGTGTGACCATGACCTCTCTCCACACCCACACTTAGGTGGGCACGACGACAGAGTACCTCATCCCTTAGACGATTATGGGGTATGACCACATCTCCTTCATGCCTACAGGTCACAGCATGGTGACCAAGAGGATGAAGACCAGGGCAGAATGGGCACATGGACTGACCAGAAGTATCCATGCAACCCCAGCCCCACCTAACGGCCATCTGGTACTCAGATGCATGGATGGGACGATTAATAAATTCCACTGGACAATAGACTACACGTAGTACTACACGTATCACGTTATCGTTGGACGGCTTTTGTCACAAAATGACTTTTTCGTTAAGCCTTCCCACATGCAGTAGAAATAGCTGCTTCTGATGTAGGCTAAGTGGCAAGCTTAGGGGGCGGAGCAAGCTCCAATATGTTCATATCACTTCATGTCACTCAAAAGTATTTCAAGTGACAATAGAAGAGTGGAATTCACTAAATTTTGTTCTTGTGCAGTCATTAAAATACCTCACTAGACCAATGCAGTCACTAACATAGCTAAATTTAGTGATTGTCACAATCACATATGCATATATACCAAAGTGGGGGCGGGGGGGGGGGGGTGTAGTGTGCATTAAATAAACCAGGGCGCTGTATGGAATTCAACTTTTGTAATCGCCTCACTATCATAACACCACAAGACGTGAATAACTTACCTACGCCTACTGATATTCTGTTAATCGTATTCATGACACTTCATGTCTAATTGTACTCCTCGATAAACAATTATCACCACCTCATGAATGGATTTGCATTTGCTCTTCAACTACATTCAATCTTCTGTTTTGCAGGAGCCTCGTGCACAGAAAGGGGTGTATGTACATGTACTATATGTGCCGCGCTTGCGCAGTAATAGGTTTTGTACAACTAGTATTATTATTAATTGATTGTACATGGCTACACAAATCGACATAAATCCACAGTATTACTACACCTTTCTCACGCCTACAGTACGCATGATACACACACTACCTACAACGATAACATGCACAGTTTACAGAGAGCGGGACAGGATGGCTCGGGAATTCGTTCTCACAAGGGCCAAACTAAATCTTCCATACATTTCATTGCACACGAGTGACTTGGGACGGGCCTGCCTCGTGGACAAGCGAGTGGCAAGCCTAGAAAGAGCTTAAATGGCCTCATAACCCAACATCCGTATGTTTCCACCACAAGAGGAATACAAACCCAGCCCAGTTCCCTGCACCTTTCATCATTTAGTCCATGCTTGCGGATCTGAGCAGCCAAGGCAGCTGAACCTGCTGTCACACTCGCTTCTTGATAAACTTGTGTGTTTAGCGTCGGTGTGACAGACAGGTCAAATGCAGTTGGCTTACCTAGGACCCAGTTTAAGATCAGAACATCAGCTGGACGAGTATGTTGCCTAGACCACCCACCCATCAGCTACTCCATCCCTTGCTCCACAACTAGATCGATCTAGTTGTGGAGCAAGGAATGGAGTAGCTGATAACAAACCTGAAGCATGGGGTGATGAAATAGAAAGTAGACGAGCCCTGTCAAGAGTTATCAAATAGTTTTATAAACGGGCAATCCTCAATTTTGTTTGACAAGAACTTCTGAGTGAGTGGGGAAGAGCTAATGTTGACAGAATCAGGAGAGAGCCAGGTGGATCAACAAGGTGGTTATAAAGGTCTATAGAGTGGGTGTAAGTACTTACAAACCTCAGAAGATAAGTCTGAAATGATGGCTGAGGCTAAACATGCAGCAGAAGAATGGTAGGAAACACGACGCAAACCTAGACTTTTTTTTATTACAATAATACATAAATATTACACTACATTATTATTTTCTCATACATACATATGCAAAAACAACACTATATTAAGAGTACAACCTATTATACCCTAAGGCACAACCTACATGTAATAGCATGCAGTTAGGAGGGCAGGAGCTTATATTGGATACTTCTGGTTGGTCCTTGAATGTTTGTGGTGGTGGTGGTGGTGGTGGAGGAGGAGGCGAGGTTGCAATATGAAGTGCATATATGTCTGGAACTGTCCCGTAAAATCTCCAACATACATATGCGCACATTTACACACGCACACATTGGTATTTGGGACCATTTGAGTGTAGCTTACGGGCCTCAGCAAAAGAGCCAGAACCGCTGCCTGAAGCTAAAATAGCAGATGGCGCTATACGTGGATGGAGCGTTTTGATAAATATACTCTCTCAGCTGCCCTACAGATCAGATAAAGCCTTGCTAATTAAATAAACCTGGATTGAAATTTGTTCAACATAACTCTTTAGTTCAGAAAGACATATAATACCACAGCTAGTCTGTTTTAGACCCATTCCATGACTGCTAACATTAGATGTAGGCTTCAATCATGATAGAACCTGTCATCCGATGAAATCTATCCTATCATGCAGATCCTGAACCTGGAAGTGAAGAAGAAGATTTTTTTTTCTGCCTTCGAGAAAGCGTTTTCTCTGTCGTCTTAGCTTTATAACCGTCGGCAGTCTCATGATATATACAGGTTGTAGGTATTGGCCGGCTCTATCCAAATACTCCAAATGAGCGCTACAGTGCAATGGCATAATGGACTCTTACATCGTATTCTCTTAATATCTCAACTCCTACGGGAGTACTACGCGCGTACTAATTTACTTTTCAAGGTATCAGGGGTACTTTCCCCACCCCCCGGCCCCATCCATGAATCATTAATTGCATTTCTACATAGGCTGAGAGTATAAAACATTGTACATATCCAGATTTCAGTCAGTTTGGATAGCGTTGTCTAGCTTTTTTTGAGCTTCTGGGTGTGTGCTGGCAATCTATATCATATGGCATACTCAACGCAATATAATGAACTCGACTATCACTCCGAAACAACAATTTCACGAAAAACAAACTGTCGTGGATTTCTCGTTGGAGGCTCAATAATCCTCGCCATTGCTGTCACTGCAGTCATCATCATCGCTCTTGCTGTGCCTCTTGGAGTGATCAATGAAAAGTATCGCTCCAGCTCGGCGGGCTCGATGGCGACTTCTCCGACCACCACTACCAATAGCTACACCACCACGACGTGTCTGACACCTGAATGCGTCAAGCTGGCGGCTTCTGTATTGGCAGCGATCGACCAGACTGCAGACCCGTGCACGGACTTTTACAAGTTCTCTTGCGGTAATTGGATACGGAATACGATCATTCCCACTGGTGAGTTTATACGTTGACACAGACATGCATGGTTGAGTAACAAGTAAGTATGTATTTTTTGAGTGCAGCTTTGGAGTACATACATGTACAAGTCGAAACAGCAGTGAATCCAGGTTTTGGGGGGCGGAGGGGGGCACGGGAGATTTGTGTGGAATGGGGGGGAGGTGTCAGAGGGAGCATCCCCCGACACAGCAAAAAAACGCGTCGAATCAATTATTGATGGATTTTAAATCAATTGTTAAATCAAGGCATGATTTCACAGTAAAATCAAGTGCTTGATTTTACTGTCAAATCAATTGCGAATCAATAATTGATTTGACGCGTTTTTTTCACTGTGCGAGCGAAGCCACCAGAAGCAGTTGATGTAGAGAGAGTATTAACAGAGCATTTGCTACCATATAACATGTACCGTCGCTCTGGCCGCAGTTTAATCACTCACTCTTTCGTTTCATACATGTACAGACTCACAATATTACGGCGTTTCCCATGTGCTGACTGCTCTCAACAGCCAGGATCTGGCATACGCTATTTCGAACCTGCAAGGAGGCACAAGTGTCCAAGCATTACAGAAATTGAGCAACCTCTACACATCCTGTATCAATTCCGATATCGACGAGTATCAAATATCACTGGACACTCTTCTATCAAAAATAGGTCAGTGCAGCTAGCAGGATGTGTCTAAAGATCAGGAAGTGTGCAATGGTTTTATCTCACAAAAGCTTATGAAATTAAGGCGGCTTGCAATAAGAATGGATGCAATTTCTATGTACAAATTGTTCAAGCAATTGTATACATACTACTATGATTTCAATTACTGCAGATCTATTCATGAATCAACTAAATATATGTTACTCCCTATATGTCATTATGAACCCCATGCAACAATGAATAAATATATTACTTTATATGTACAATGTATCATGTGGATACCTATACCATGTAGTATTGGTGTCTGTTTGAACGATGTGTGTAATACTTTATTTAGTCTTGCTCGAACTTTATAATAATGGCTTAACTCAGTCAAGAATATACCACACAACACACCCATCGATACACACAATCACTGTTTAAATAGTCTTTCGAAGTCCTGTCTACATGTAGGTGGATCCGTCCAATAGTATTGTATTAGTAATAGTATACGAAGGGGTTCGGGACACGGATCAGTCGTTCAAACCAGCTGTGCAGCAGTAGTTGTCCCGCCAAGCGCATATACATTAGAACATAATATTGACGTCAGCTACAAGTCCCCAGACTAGATTTACGTGGCATTACAATGTGAATGTATGTCTCTATAGTAACTGAAGTACTAGCTGATGATATTATGATATGCATCACTGGCTCATAGAGGGGGCGGGGTGAGGCGTGCATGTAGTTGAGTTTTGCTTACATCTTACATTTGCATTCCAAACAATAAATTAATTAAATTAGTACAACAGCCATGTATATGTATACATAAACGGAGGCCCAACTTTAAGGCATGTGATCTGGGCCTGGGCCATAAATGCCTTTTCATTGCTTGTAAAATGGCAACTGAACTTTTTATTTTGTCATGTAGCCTCAGTTTCACAGGTCGATGGTTGTCAAGGTCCAAGGTCATAAGGGTACTACGTTGTCATTTCAATATTACTTACAATGGACGCAAATGGCGGTGCTTTCCTCGCAATCACGATTTAACGATTAGGACCAGATATGCAATCGCCGCAGCAAACAGACCAATGCACAAGTGATCAAAATGTCCATGTGGCCCAGAGGGAATTAATCAATACCTGTATTTAGTGCATGAACGATACATGTACATGTTCAAAGGAGGCATCGGTTCATCACATTTTTAGAGCTGAATGGGCCAGAGGTGTCCAAACGTTGGTTCTCACCAGGGTCAGGCTGAGAAAAACTGGAGTGGCATGAGAGGCCAGTCGTTAGTTGGTTCTAATTTCTGCTATCTGTGTTTTTTTTAATAACAAAATACTGGAAACTCAACTCAAATTCAAACAACAATCAAAGGAGAGGGGGTTGGAGGCAAACTTGCCAAAATTGATGAAGCATGCCTCCTCTGAATGGCAACAGAAAACTTTGCAGAAGGTATGCAAGAGAACCTTTGTCACCAGTAGTGTTCACAATGCGGCAACCCAAGTCTGTCAAGAAAGACATGGAGTGAGGGTGATACTTGAATGCAGTAATGTCAAAGGCAGTCAGCCACACACCAGTGAGGGAGCAGGACATCAGATAATGCCAAAGACAACTTCGTGCTTCTACTTTTGCACCATGCATGCATGCAGGCCTGCCTGAAATGTTATAAAGTCAATTGAAAATTGGAATGACTCTGGCCCTCAACTTGTTAAGGAAGCAATGGTTGCAGAAGAGTCAGCAAAACCATGCCCACCTTTTCTTGTAATGTTCGACTTGTTGCCATGCCTAGAAGGCTGCAATACAAACATCGTGCTTCAGCAAATAAATAGAGAGGTGACTATTGACAAGTGCAACCTTTTTGTCAAATTTTCTCAGAAGAAGGGCAACTTCAAAGAATCAACTTTTAATAGATGTTCGAATATCATCGAGACACACATCTTTAAAGTACAGAATTAGCACAGAAGATTAAGTTTGCAGTGATCAATTTGGACTTCCTCTGGGTTCAAAATGAGACATTGCTAGTAATGAGTTCAATTCTTACTATTGGACTAATAAGAGCATCAAATAAATGAGAGAATAGCTTTTTTTATATACATGTACATTAGTATTAAGATACTTTTACAAGCAATTCTAGATGTTTAAAGTATCTTAAAAACTACAATTCAAATCAATATTTCCACAGGTGGTTGGCCTCTCATAAATATAATTGATGGCACTGAGTGGTCTCTAAATGGAGAGCAGTTTCTTCAGGAAAAGCTACTTGGCAGTGAAGCATTCTTTACTCTTGGCGTTTATGTCAGCCCAACAGACAGAACAAAGAACAATATATACGTACGTTTGTTCGGGATATGAAGAATTGTTCCATTCATTCCAGATGTGATTTCACTATGCAGGTGATCAACTCAGGATTGACACTGCCAAGCCCTCTGCTGTATACTAATTCCACAGTAAGTACTCACTACATTTAGTGTTAATAATGCAAAATGCTATGCGGTCGCCTTCATGTATAGCTGATTTACATTGTGTGGGTGGATGGAAGATGGAGATTCCTATAAAAAATAACCCATTCTTGGGGATAATATCGCACACCATGTCAGGTTGTAGCACGTGACCACTGTTGTGGCGGTCATTTTCAAACATTTTATTTCATGTGAGGATAGCTCTTTTGATCAATTATATAATTGAAATGGAATATTTGAACACATCATGTGAATATTAGCAATCAGCGTTTTGGTATTCAAATTTCCATCATTACATTTCCACTTATTCTAATATTTTATCTGAAGTGATGGTGGGTGGAGTCTACAGCCCAGGCACCAACACATCATGGCTGTCAATGCTTGGATTACACTATTAAGTTCTTTTTTTTGTATATGTATTTGTGTATAAGTACAAATAATATGTTGACAATGAGAGTACTAGATTGGACAAAACATTGCAGTCATGAATGAACAATAAAATCAGATATATTTTGTCTCACAGTGCACTAAATACTTAGCAGATCGAGTTCTACCCCCTGGGCTTGTTTGAATCATAATAACCAGCACCTTATGGAGCACTCCCTATATGGAGTTTGAGATCTCAAGGTGACGGTCAACAAAACCTCTATTGTGTTTAGCTCAAACAAATTGATGCTCTTTCATTTCCTCTCTCTTGACAAGCCACATCACTTAATGTATACAAATAATGGACGGAAGGTCACATATGCCTGTGCAATGATTGTCACGCAGCCACATTGAGCTTGGCGTGTGTTTTTATTCTGACCTGTTGTTAGTCTTGCTCAGTGATCTTGATATTCACCAGCTGCAACTTAAACACGACATGACACATAATGACCAGTTCATTGCAATGCTAAGTTATTATTTATGTTATTAATTATGTTATTATTTATGTTATTATTTATGTTATTATTTTAATCTCATGTAAGTATAAATTAGTAGCGTCAGAAATGCAATCGGGTATCAATCATGGGAGCATATTTTATTTTGCTAGATCTATATTTGAGATGAATGTACATGTAGCAATCAGTGGTGTGATCAGGATGGTCAAACTAGCTATAGTACCAATATCTTTTAACTTACAAATAAAATCAGTATCAGTCTGTATCCATGCATGTGTTGCCTTATACGAAGTAAGAGACCCACTTTTCTTCAGATTGTGATGGATTAAGTACGCCTGTAGCTCTTGTTTATTCTAGGTCCTTCAGCATATCACAGACCTTAGCCTTCTTCCTCCCAGAAACACCATTACTGAAAGGTCTTCCACGCTTGTAACTACCAGCAGATGATACCTGTGGTTTGCTGCCAATACTTTTATACACTGCAAGTATTTGTATTTTTCCTGTAAGTGGCAGCTCACTAAGCTTAATGGTCTTTTGCAATTGCAATCTGTCGTCATAGACACCAGCAGCTGAGATCTTTACTTTGCCGAGTTCTTTGTTTTCTCCAGCTCTCCAGCATTCATAGATTACACTTCTTACTTTTGTGGTGAGTTCTGGGTGCATGTTTTTCATCGTGTGGGCCCAACCAGCAAAAAAGTTCGGCTCAAACGTTGCATATGGGGATGTGTCACCATCATCTAAAAACATGCTTGCAGTTTGGTCAATAAGTACCAGTGATAGAGAAGTCCATCATGGAAACGGGAGGGACTTCAAGATGGACAGTCATGGTGTTTTCCATGCGTAATTTAGACCTTACGGCTGCATGGTTCAGGCTGCTTTATAGATACCTTAATTTCTCGGTCGACCGCGCTTGCGATTTTGGCATTTACAACACTTGGTGCAATAGTAACCTGCATTGTACTTGTCACACACTGGCTTTCTGTGTTTATCATACCACGAAAGTGGCATCCCGAACGAGTAGTATACCGTGCACATTGCGTAATTAGTCTCGTTCCCAGACACTGGTCTATATAACATTTTGCAAGAAACATTGCGTCATGTTGTCTGGGAACGAGACTAAAGCGATGTCCGGGGACCAACGTTCATACTACAGATGCAAGTTATCACAGAAAGAGGCTAAATACGAGCTTGATACTACCTGGGTCCTTTGTTTATGCAAAATGAAGTCTCATGGGCAAGCCAGATTCAAATACAATGGCCTAGGGAAAAAAGTGTACTACGCAATGTTTTACCGCACTAAAAACGGGAACGATTCCACTATAGATCAGTATGGCTTATTACTGGAAATAGATACAAACTTAGGAATTGCTCGTTACAGCTTAGCGAGAGATTAGTTTTCTAATGATATATATTATAGCGCAAATGGAATCAATGAGACTAATTTTCTGAATATTGAGTTCGACGAAAAAAGTCGTCTAATTTCACGGACACGGTGTTAAGCATTTATCTGTCACTTTCAGATGCTGACCTGTTTGGCAGATTTCATTTCAAATACACTGTACGACTATTCCCCTAGTAACAGCTTATCATATTACCAAGAGGCAGCACTTCGCATTGTGGCAGTTGAACAGGCTCTTGCTAAGGTATGGATAAATACAATAACATTATATTACACATTATACATTTAAGATAATGCTGTTAAAAGTTTTGCTAACTGAGACTTAAAAGAATGTACATCACCAAAATAATTTTCAATGGATTTGCAAAGAACAGATGCAAGTTTAATTTTGTACAATTAAAAAGTTCAGCACTTCAATTAATACATTCTTAGATGATTAAACAAAGAAGTAGTATGTGCACTTAATATTATGCTTTGTGTCATTTTCCAAGTCTGTTTCTAACATTTGTTATATATATAGATATCACCCGCCTATAAAAACTATGCAGTTACAACTTTAGGAAATCTTGGGTCGCTGTGGACTGATGTAAGTAGGGTATTGAATATGATTGTCCTTCAACTCATACAACTCTGCAATAGTACCACTGGATTCAACAAATCACAACTCTATATATGAAAATTGGAATTCAAGACATTGTTTCAAGCGAACCAATCATTCTGTATGGGGCGGAATATTTTTCCCAGTTGTCCAGTGCTCTTAGCAACTTTTCGAATACGTAAGCCAAAGCATGTCTGCACCACAAATACTAAACAATGATCTATTCTCCACAGAGATTTGCTGAATTATGCTAAGTGGCAGCTTTTCTACACCTGGATGCCATACTTTAATCAGAACATGGTTAACGCATATTATAAATTCCAGCTGTTGAATAACCCATTAGGTCAAGTTCCTAACACAAGGAATGAATTTTGTATAGAATTTCTTCACAGTGCAATGCCTTATGCGCTTGGACGAGTCTTTGCTGAAAGTCTTCTTCCAAAACATACGAAGGTAAATGTCCTTCTATGTGTGACGTCACAAAACAGTGAACTTGTAAGCTTATGTACATTATCATCATGGCATCACATGCATGCGCCATTTATTATGTGCATGTACTGCAGAATGCACCATAGCATAAGCGTTTGTAACATAGTGTCCAGGTCCAGACCCTTATGGACTCGTGTTAGGGAGATACTTGCTATGTTCTGCATGCATCATGTATATGTGTACATTCATGCACGCGCACTATACGTTGTGGCTGTGCTGCAGTTGTTCTATGATCACATTTTGCGGCGTTGGTTACCCATAATATTACATTGGGCAGTCGCCAGGATGGCAGCTAGATCGTTGGTGTTACCGGATACGTTTACGGGTGACAGGAATTGGTCCAGTGGAATTAACACTTCGAAAGTGTTAGCGAGTTAAAGAGTGGGACGACACGAAGGAAGGCAGAATTTTCAGAGTATCTCCGCACCCTAGTTGAGAAGGCGAACCCGACTCTTCAAGACGAGCCCCAAATGCAGATGCACCCGGCCACCTACGATAGTCTCGTACCCAGACCGACACTTACGTAAGCATTATCGCTTGCAGTATACATGTAGGGGGTCTGGGCTATAGATCACATATTTCATTGTGCTTTCAAGAACTTGAAGGTCCACTCAAATTGCACCGCGTTCGTGACGTCATAAAATTAATAAACATGAGCGGGCTTGAGCTTGATGGTGTTTCTCTAGCATCTGAGCTCTTCGGTTACCCAGGTCTTCGACCTGAACAACGCTCGGCGATACAGTCATTTATGGAAGGGAGCGACGTTGTCATTGCCTTGTCCACTGGTAGTAGAAAGTCGCTCTACTATGCCGTTTTGCCATGTGCATTCGACGCTCTTTACCAACGCGAAGGCAGTATTGTTCTCGTCATATCATGTTGCAGGAAATCCTGTCACCATGCTTCTACTGTATGTGTACCAAGCCTTGGTAAGAATTGCAACCATAACCATTAATATGACGACATACGCCGTCAGAAAGAGACAGACATGGAAGACAAAGGTGTGAACACAGAGCAAAATCAGGTACAGGTAGAAGCAAAAGCCATCAACACTGATGTAAAAATGGGTAGCAGATTTTTTCCCCAAACCGATAAATCACCTGTCTGATCATAATTCACCTTCCGTTTGGATAGCTATGTGCCAGGAAGCAATTGGAGATCTGTGCAGCCACCTTGTTCATGCACCGGATTTGGCTTTCCCAGACTATTCTGCCATGATGCAAGTGATATTGGAATTGAGTTCAGGAGTACAATTTTGAGGTTGCTCATCACAAAGGAAGGAGCCATAACAGACATATTGTCCAGACTGTTGGTTTCAGAGAGCAAGAATCAAAGACTGCCAGAAACTCTAGCAGCTCTGGTTAAGCAGGGTACAACATACAGCTTCTGGATAGTGCAATTGGACCTGTGTTAGATGCAAAGGAAGTCAAATACCCTCCTAGTGAAGGCATTCAACATGGAAGTACGTCACCTTATAAAAATTTGGGATCAACTAATGGTCAAAGTTGTGCTTTATTGTGTGTTCATTGGGAGAGTAAATTATGAATCCCATCTCATGGTACCTCAAATCCTTCAAGAGACGGTCTTAGCAGAATTGCATGAAGGCTCAACAGGGGGTAATTTAAGTCAGTCCGAGAAGACATTAGGCAAACTGAATGAACGTTTCTACTGACCAGGGCATTGAAATGATCTACAGAACTGTGCTCAGCATGTGCAACTAGGAAACATTGGTCCCAAAGCAATGTGCTGGTTTTCAGCCACTTCAAACATGCAGTATGTTCACAACATGAGAACGTCATCCTCAGAAGCCTACAAGTATGTTCGTGAAAATTTGGGAGATAAGCAGGAGAGACAGAAGGAAGATACACGGAGAACCACACAAAGCTGGTGATTTGGTATGGTTATTGAACCCAGCTGTACCAAACATAAAAGCAAAGAAGTTCCACAACCCATGGAGTAGTCCATGCAAAGTGACAGACAGAGTCGCGTACAAACTACAGAATACACTAAATCATCATTTGTCAGTAATACACTTCAATGGATTGAATTTGTGTTCACCAAATATCTGTATCCCTCAAAATGTTCCAAAAGCAAGCGAGGCCACTGTGCTTCCAGTACAATTACCACCAGCTCCTGCACTTGAAGCACATGCAGAACTAGTGGAAGAGGGTGATGAGCCTCTCCAAGATGCAGTAGAAGAACTACCAGCACCAGTACCACGTCAATATCCCGACCGTTTAAGACAACCACCTCAATAATGGTAGAATACTGAATGTATTCTAAACAAAGAGGGAAGCTGTGTAATTTTGTGTCCAGAGGTATACTGTTGGTATTTTACAGAGATACGTGTTATCTCCTGCATGCATCATCTATCTGTAAATTCATGCATGCACTCTGCATCTATATAACACTAATAATGTTGTGCTGTACAGCAGTTGTTGTATGATCAAAGTTTTCGGTGTTGGTTACCCATAATATTGGTAGATTACAATACTTAATAGTCAGTATGCTACATGTGATGACTGTTATATACAACACCTTTGTTTCCATGACACTATGTATCTCTATTCCAGGAATCTGCAGCGAAAATGATGACTAATATTATGCAAGCCTTTCGTACCAGGATTGGATCTCGAACATGGCTAGATCAGCAAACAATATCTGTAGCACAAAATAAGGTAGTCATATTGCTTATTGTTATTATTAGTCATTGTTTATGGTTTTTAGTAGTCATATTGCTTATGGTCATTACTGTAAATTAATCAAGTATATGCATGTGTGAATAAATACTATTATTATCTTTAATTGCATATAATAAGTATTGTCTCTATGTTTAATTAGTGCTTCTAACTGACCATTTCTTGCATCAAATCCTTTATTATTTTATCGTGCAAATAAATACAGTGATTCAAAGCAGTTCTAGCTGCTGGACTCAGCTACAATTACATCACGTGTAACAAACAACGCCTGTGCGTTGTTGTAATCCTCCACGATCATTTGCATCAGTTTATATTAGTGATACCTTTTCTACTTCTCTCCAAGTGCTCAGTGGTCCCTCAGGGCTCAGTCTTTGGTCCTTTACTGTTTTTGTGTTTTTAATATCATTTGGGATAGTCAAAATATTTCTTCACCAGTATGTTCAGTGTTACCATTTGTACCATCGATATCTATTTATTTACTTTTCATCTAATCTAAAACTGGCTGCTCACTGCTCTTGTATTGCTGCCAAGGCTTTTGGTATTGCCTAGAGCTGTCCCTCTTAAGGGACTATACAAACTTCTGATGTGGCCATACTCACTTTAGGTTTCAAAACCTATTTTTGGAATACAATCGGCTTCTACATGATGTGTTGAATGTTATCCATCGTGCATCGCCAGAAAACCTATTGATCTTTCTGCTTCCTCTGCCTGTTACAGTGTCTTCTCGCAATAGTGGCTCATATCTGGAATACTATACCCAATCACGTTTTTTCGGCATTTTCATTCTCCTCATTCAAGTCCCATCTATTGCGTATCGATTTATCTATATAGTGAAACTCAAAATCAATTTAAATAGTCATTTTGCTATGATGGATAATCATTTCGCTGTTTCGGCTACAGATTGATCTGATGCTTGCTAACATTGCATACCCTGACCTCACCTTTAATGACACATGGCTCAACTTGATATATCAGAATGTGAGTTATAAAACACAGTAAATATACTGGATATGGCATATACCCTTCATCCAATCAGCTCTCTGCATCAGCTGATAGCTTCCAAAACAATGTTGACAGCTACCTGACTGATGCAGTACCTAGTAGCCTTGTGCTACTAAGGCAACCATTCGAATTCTGGAATATGATCTCTCCTACGGAAGTCAATGCATTTTATCTTCCTTCGATGAACAATATATGTAAGTATAGATGCAGCACTGGAAGTCTGTTATAAATGGCTTATTACAGATATCTTAGAAGGAATAATGAGGCCACCCTTTTTCAATCCTGAATGGCCATCGTGAGTAAACAGAATACCATTGAAAGCGTTATAATTGTGTGCATTGATATTTCCTCTATTCAGGTACTTTCAATATGGGAGCTTGGGATGTGTACTCGGACATGAAATCACACATGGCTTTGATAACAACGGTAAGTGTACATTATTGTTTTGTCACCATGTTTTAAACAACACAAATAATAGTATATCTCTATTTACACAGTATTGCTAACAAAATTATAATATATGGGATCATTTCCGCGAAAGGGATCTAACGAATTTTTTTTTTAAGATTCATGATATTCTAAAAGTCTGAAATGTCCTACACATCGCTTCTTACGCACTGAGAATTGAAATATCTGTCATGGAGTTGTAATGCGCTGAATTTGTACTTCGCCATACATTCAACGCAAACGTTTACATTTCTATTACGCTTACTGGAATTGTTATATTGTATGCGCTAGGTCTCTTTTCGCGGAAACGATCCCATAATTGCCTGATAAATACAAATGAAACTATATACAGACATCTAAAGTGAGATTAATAATACTTATTGAAGTCCTGGAGAGGTTTTATTCATTAACTTTTTTTTTTCTTTGCCTAATCGTGTTACGCAAAGCCCATTTGTAGAGAGATATTGAAACACATACTGGCTTAATGGATAACTAGGAGCATTGATAATATCCATCGGGAGAAAATAACTGCTAGAGATTTTTAAATATATGTATTTCATTGACTGACTTTTTATCAGGGCGGCTGTATAATGCTACAGGACAGCTTGATAACCAGTGGACTCAATATTCAATTGACAATTTTATATCTCGGCAGCAATGCTACATCAATGAGTACTCAAACCTTACTCTGTTTGGAATAGCTGTAAGTGATGTGAAGTGTGTTTATTACGCAAATATCACTTATTTGCACTGATTAAGATTTACCAATTAACATGCCAAAAAACAAGACATGCTATATGACTAGATTATTCTGACAATTGGCACTGAGTTAGCTTATGATTATAGTGTACAGTTACTGTACAAACATGATTCCCTACCCATACACTTGCATAAAAAATCGCGTGATAATAAAATTGAGCAATAAAATTACATGAATGTATTTTTTATTTTATTTTATTTTTTATTATAAATGTCATGCTATATTCAGAACTCATATACATATAAGGGTCAAGTTTAATCTGCCATAAATCAGATTAGTTGTTAAGGACTTGGGCTGCCCCAGTTGGGTGGCTAATCTTCCTGCAAGTCTGGAGAGACAACGTTGAGCTTCTGGTCCCCAACTTCCATAGGACTCTACAACCAAAGGGATGCACACCCACCCTAGCTCTTCACATTTTGCATCGTTACTGTGGTGCTTCCTCTGTTCTGCCTGCATTGCTGCTGAATTTGGTGTCACACACGCTACTTGTAGGGTATTTGAATTAAGCGGGGATGTGACACAAAGATCAATTGCAGCAGGCTTGCCCAACTCCCAATTAGGGATGAGGACACAACATTATTAATACATATATTATAAACACATTACACACTATCAAACATATAGTCTAGATAGAATGGCCCTGGAATTGGCTCTGCGGCAGGACGCGTTTGTCGTGCTTCATGACCCAGACTGCTTCCAGCTTCAAGCTGTGCACCCAAGCATGCACGTTGGCAGAACTCAAAAAGGGTGTCTCGCACTCTGTTGTGGCGGGAAACCACATCAGGGCCATTTTTACATGACAGAGCATGGTGACCAAATTGATCCAAAGAATGGGACATGCATTGAGGACAAAGCTGACCTTGACTGATAGGAAGGCCTAACCACCATTTAATGGCAACTTGAAACTCAGAGGGATCAAGATGAAGGTTGAGCCTTGGAGAGGGTGTGACAGAAAGCCAAGCTGATGAGTGAGGTGAGGAAATTGAAAGTAAACGAGCCCTATCCGGCAGTGAAGCATTAGCAAATAGCTTGGTAAATTGCTGGTCCTCCAACTTAGCAGATAACAGTTTTTGAGTTAGGTTAGAAGTAGTGATGGATGTAATGGTGAGCTCATCCGTAGTAGGTACAGATGCATTGAACAGGTCAATAGCATGCAGAAGATGTTTGCTTTGTGGAGAGCTACAGTCAGATGCAACTGCAGAAGCTATGTAAGCAGCAGGTGAATGAAGGGAAAGGCGACGAAGCCCAAGGCCTCCACGACTTAAGCTAAGTTGGGCTTGCTGCCAGGCTGCATCAGATGTGTCGACCATGGTGCACTCGGCAAAACAGTGGCGTACATCATTATCAAAGAGTGCAAGACCATCAACAATCAATGAGGGTGGAGTTGATCTAGCCAGGTGCACCAGACGACAGAAACTACCGCATAACCTCAAAAGGAGCAGTGCCACCTGGGGATCAACAGAGCCAACCTCCTCCAATTGCGTCAGTAGGTGCCGGGCCTCTGCACGCTTCTGGGCAACAAACTTGCCACAGATAATAATGTCACCAATGGGGGCTCCAAGTATTTCAAAGTGAGGTGATGCAAACCTTTTCATGTCTGATGGAAAAAGGCGTAGGTCACACGGACTGTACAATTCGCATTTGTCAATGTTGATGTGAAGGCCTAGTGAGGGACCCAGATCCTGTATGATGGAAAGAGCATGTGCAACTGCTTGTTTGGGTCCAGCAATAACGCCATCATCGATGTACCACTTGTGAAACAAAAGAGAAGAACAATCCTTGTCTTCAGCAATGGCAGAGACTAACTTTTGTAAGACCAAGCAGAAGAGTAGAGACCCCATGGGATCTCCTTGCTGTACCCCAGACTCAGAGCTAATAGTGCCCAGGGAGTGTAGCAGTGAAGGATGCTGACCGTAACACCAAAGCGTCCAAGGAAAGAGCTCTGGAAAATGGTGGAGGCATTCATCCAGGACAGCTTGCCGAGAAACCAAGTTAAAGGCATTGCGCAAGTCTATTTTGAGAACTGTGAAGTCAGTACTAAACCAATGTTCATCAACACAACTACGTAGACCATGAATTATCTTTTCAGAACCAGAGGGGCAGGCCACACCCATTTGGTGAGGAAAGAAGAAGTCTGCGGCTTTCTGCTTACTGACAATACAAAGGCACTTACCCGTTAATCTTCTCAAGCATTCTCCTATAGCAATAGGCCGGACATCAGGTGGACAGTCTGGTTTGTGTTTCTCAAGGGCAATGAGGCTGCCACCTGCTAAGTATTTTGCCACCTGAGATGGTCTGAAGCAAGCAAGTTGACAATCTCTATAATAGAAGAAGTGATTGGGAGTTGTAGGGGAACCTCAGCAGCATCTATTAAATGCTGAATGCGCAATCCAGACGGACCACATGCTGTATCCTTAGGGAATGAGTTAAGGACTGCCATGATGTTGAAGTTAGGAGGCAGGAGAGGTTTGGTTGACTGGGAACAAATAGGTGGACATGGTAGTGCACTTTTAGGGTGTTTTGACTGCAGGAGGCCCCAGGTGGTGTCATTATTGGGTGCTACTCCTCCAGAAGTGAGAACTTGACAGGCCTTTGAAAGAAGTCCCTCCCTAGCTAAAGAAACAGCATTAAGGGCATAGTTGGAGTTCTCTGCACGTATATGATGGACAGGTTGAGAGGAAGACTGAGATAGCATCCGTTCCCATAGAGAGTGGAGTTCCCCTTTAGACCATAGGTTACATAACTGACTGACTGATATGGGCTTGTGATGACTGTCCTCTCTGCTTGGGAGGAAAGAGAACAGATTTGGGAAGCATTAGAAGTTTAAGCCAAGCCTGCTCTGAGTTTTCATGTACAACAGCCATTAAGGTAGATGAAAGGACTTGGGCGAATGCTTGTTTGTCACGAGATGGAATGTGACAGATGGTGTTGCACTTAGCTTGAAAAACATCAGTCAAAGACGGTAGTGACAGTGGTGGATCTATAGCTTCATCAAAGCAAGAAGCGGGTACGTTGAAGGAATGGGAACACTTCCGCTGGTGAGAGGAGTGATGTGAGTTGGCCACTAGTAAAAGACAGTTGGGACAGATAAAAAGATCTTGCTCTGCAAGCCAAGATTGAGGAACAGCACCAGGGAATAAGCCTTGTGCGTGAAGACCCAAGTGGTGACGCCACATAGTGGGAGCGATAAGTTCAGAGCAGCCTAGGACAACACAGGCCTTTTTGTGTTTCAAGGTGTGTTGCGAGTGTGTGGTGAGTTCATCGGTCGTGTGTACTGAAGGCTGCACAGCCTGCTCAAAAGCAGGAGCTAATGGAGGAATTGGTAAGACTACACACTCAGAACAGCCCTGGACAATGCAGGGTTTGCCTTTAGAAATGACCCGCTGCGGCGAAGGTTGTTGCGGTGGTGGCCGTGGAGGTTGAGGTGGCGACAAAGGCAGGGATGACGTCAATGAATTCATTGATGGTTGTGGTAGAGTCGATGAATGTGGTGAATAAGCAGTGTCACTAGGTGGGGAGCGGTGTCACTAGGTGGAGCAGAAGCCAACAATGAAAACGACGATTCTGTATCTGCTATAGATAACGATGCGCTTGAATTAGAACAACCTCCATGCTTCATCGGAAGACAGTTTGAACATGGCTGGAGTCTTTTCACACATGCACACGACTTACAACGCGCAAACTTTCCATTACACGAACAACACTTTCTCCGTCTAACAGATCCAGACATTCAGTTTTTTCCTCTGTCGTATGGTCACCGCCGTGACATAATTATACTGTTCATTAAAAATATGTATTTCTTATTCTATCAATAGTTTCTTGTTTCAATACTCCCATAAGTCCTCGCAGGTTGTAAACGTTATACGTGGTTAAATATAGAATATTTTATCCCAGGACAATGGAACAAACACGCTACCAGAGAATATTGCTGACAATGGAGGATTGATATCCCCGTACATGGTATGTGCATTTGCATGATGTATACATGGTTACATTTCTATTACTGTGATAATCAAACGCACTCACATTCCAGGCATATAAAATGACAAAACAAAGCAATGGTGCAATACAACTTCTACCTGGTCTTAACTACACAGATGAACAGATGTTTTTTATTGCTTTTGGGCAGGTAAATCAACATGTTCTTATTAATTACATTCACTAAAGTATTGGGTTTTCTATGCAATAGTGCCTTTATTTTGGACAACAGTCTCTTCTGAAAAAATTCAAAATGAAATATACGACTTAATAAATTCATTTGCAATTTAAAGGAAAGCACTTATAATTTATACTTGCATGGTGTAGAACAAGGCAAAGAGAGTTAAAATGTACTTAATGATTAGCCTTACCAGGTCAACGTTTATGCAATGATCTCAAGAGAAACTTTGTATCATTATGGTGATGCAAGCCACATTTATGCACCCAATAGACCTGGTGCAGTTATCAGACTAAGGAAGCAGTACAGTACCTTGTGATGACTGATGAGCACAGCCCTGATCCCTTGAGGTAATGTAGAAATGCAATAATTACCTTAAGTAATCACCTCTCTTTACTGTCTCAAATACACAAATACTGCAGGGTGATTGGAACTCTAATGAATAGTGCTGAGTTTGCTGATGCATTCAAGTGTCCTTCTGGTTCACCAATGAACCCTCCAAACAAGTGCAGCCTTTGGTAGAGCTAGTATATAGGGACTGCTGCTTGCTGTAGTTTAGATGACTAGAACGGTTGCATGACAAGGTGTTTATTATAGGTGTTTATACAACACATGTAGGTTTGATAAGTGGATGTGTAGAGTCTGTATTAAATGTAGCCTGCCTTGATTGGTCTTATGCTATCAGCAAACGATGTATCATATACGTTAGTGCAAAAAGAGGCGCGCGAACGCTGCTCGCGCCACTGAATGTGGTCACAAATTGTATTTACATACTATACTAAATATGTACAATAATTAAACGGAATCAACCACAGAAAAGAATCCGTGAGTAAGAACGCCCAACAATACACATGCATGGGAGATCATATATACAATATTCAGAATGAGCCTTTTTTATCACTGAACTGACATGAGCTGTTTGTTTATGAATAATAGGTGTGTGGTTGTGGACGGAGCACTACATACTCAAAGTCAACACGGCTGTTTGCGGCTGGAAACTATAGGTTTACAATTAGAACATTACGGTACGTGACCAAATCAGCAATAGAAACCACCTCATTAAGAATGGCATATGTTCCAACATTTTTGGTACCCTAAAATATGTACATAAGTAATGTACAATCTTTTTTTAACAATTTTTACACTTTTCTTTATTCTAAACACCCGGTACGCACTCACCAAATAAAATGAAACAACACTGCGCAACTTGTTTATATACGGTCACACGGGAGCGAAAATGGAGGTTGTGTTAAAAGACTCGTTCGAGCGGACTCCGGGAACGACCGATAAAGGTAGGCGTTCTATTCTTTCATCATCAGACCTGGAACAACAAGAAACTCCAATCCTTAACCCTTAGCGCATTTTCTATAGACACCAAATAGTTATGTTTTTTACATGAATAAACGACACGCGTTTGCGATTGTTTTACTATAGATGCGTTTGTTAACACATATCAGGAATAGATTATCACATTACACAAGTGTGCAGGGTCAACCATATTTCTCTTCAAAGCACATGCTGCAAAATTGCTAAATGCTTTTGGTATTGATACCAACAACGATGACAACAGAGTTCATCCTGAACACTTCTGTCCATCCTTCAAACGTGCATTCAACAGGGTGATCAGTGCCATACACAGGAAAATTCACTACAAATGTGGCACTGCCCCCTTTCAGTGGGAGATGCATTCAAACCGGGAATGCAAGGTAGGTGACTACACATGTGCCCACATAAAATGAAATGTTGCTATTATACAGATGTGTGAGCACTTTCATGAAAGTGCAAAAGGCGCACTTGCAAAAGGAGCAGGAAAACAGCACAATGTCACTAAAGGGCGCTTACCAGGAATAACCCCAAACATGATCATTGGATCTGTCAAAAAGAGTGCCCCTCCCCCAGTCATCTCATCTGAGCATTTGTCTCCGTTAGCAAAGGATAATTTGTCTGTTCTGGACCAACTTGAGTGCCCAGTGTGTTTGGACATTCTAACACAGCCAATGGAACTTCCCTGTAAAGCAATGGCTTGCGCCCAGTGCATCATACATTGGGTAGCAAATACAGACTCAGTATATTGTCCTTGCTGCTCTTCGTGTGAGCCAATGCACATTAAGCCAGCATCAAACCTGGTGCTCCTGATGCTGAAAAATGTCCTGGTCCTGGTCCTGTCCTGGTCCACTGCACAATCTGTACAACACTGTGCAAAAAACTGGATATACGCTATCGGATATTTTGCGTATATTTCGAGTTTACGCATCAAGAATCCCACTTGCGGAATGAACCAGTTTCGCACTGTGTTTATTTCGAGTATCCTCAACCGCATCACGTGCGCTTAGAAGGATTCACAAAACAATGTCTCCGTATACCACTTTGTGACACTTTGCACCGTATACGGTGCTGGGTACGCACTCCGATTCTGTTCATGGTATACTAGTTGGATTCTTAATTTACTACAATCAAAAACATACACGTACAACAATCAATATTCAACGTTCAAACTCTGCAGCTATCGAGGAAAGACTCCACTGCTGGCTCTTCAACTCGCTGCACGAGTTGCTCAGCAATCCATTGCAACGCGACAACGGGAGAGTTGCGCGTCGTGCTGGCCAGCGCTTCAAACTGCTTCCCCTCAGAACAGCTATAGCAAAAAAAAAAGGTCATCCGTAAAAATTAAAATGCACTCAGCTAGCCTACGCAGTTAGCGGGATTTCTTGCGCTTGACACCACCTTGATCTCTCAGACTCTTAGCTGAGAGTATAGAAAAAGGGGTAAAGAAAGCCTAGCGAAGCGTTTACCTTTTTCCGCTCCAACTCCACTCTTTTATTTACATATAAGAAAAGACACAGATTAGCAGCAATTGTGAATGAAAACACAATCTCTTACCCGCGCCGTATCCGATTTTGCTGACCTTTTCATGACGTCTCTAATCATGACTCGAGGGGGGGGGGAAAAACAAGAGAGACTTACTTGTGCGAACTAAAAGCCGTTCTGGAAGCCATGGTAACGGCGCGGTCACAAAGAAGTACGCTGCAGTGAAAGATCCTGGTGTGTGTGTGTGTGTGTGCGTGCGTGTGTGTGTGCGTGCATGTGTGTGTGCGTGCATGTGTGTGAAATTTACCACAAGTTGCATGGGGCTGTGCTACGGAAAACTTGGTAGGGAAAAACGACACAAACTAGCTACGACCTCGAGATAAAATTGAAGTCAACAACATACACTCAGCAATGAGAATCTGTTGGATGAAACACAATCGTTGCATTTTGCAATTGCAACCAACTAACCATAGACAGTTCCTTTCTTTCCTTACACGCACGACATCAATCGAAAATATGCCACGTGGTGAGTAGCTCTATTAATTGACAAACATAATAGTTATTTTTAAAAACTAATCATTACACAGAGCATTACTTGGAGATCTATATGTAGCTAGCTGGTACACTTGAAAAGTTTGTTGACCGTATAACACTCTCATTGCAATGACTATTAATCGTTTGATGTATGCCTAGCGATCTATAGGAAGTAATGACGATCCATTGACAGAATGCTGGTGATGTTATGTTAAGCATTACTACTCCAATCGATATGTCATTGCAAAAAGCAAAATGATAGTGTACAAAAAAAGTCAATGTTTGTGGTGAAAACAAATGCTTCTTTGCAAAAGAATCCATGGCAACAACAGAACAGGGGTTATAGACTTCCATGGAGATTCCCAGTGTGTGATGAGAATGTTGCTCAAGGTCACGTGAATCCAATGACCCCTTTGAGGTGAAAAGGTGTCACTGCATGAAAAGCTTAAGGAACATCTTGTCCTCAAGTTATAGTGGTGAATGGGGCAAGTGTGCTACAAACTGAATTGTACGACTGACCTGTCAAGTGCCACGCCCTCCAAGGTCACGTGAATCCAATGACTCCTTTGAGGTGAAAAGGTGCCACTGCATGAAAAGCTTAAGGACCATCTTGTCCTCAAGTTATGGTGGTGAACGGGGCAAGTGTGCTACAAATTGAATTGCACGACTGACCTGTCAAGTGCCACGCCCTCCAAGGTCACGTGAATCCAATGACCCCTTTGAGATGAAAAGGTGTCACTGCATGAAAAGCTTAAGGACCATCTTGTCCTCAAGTTATGGTGGTGAACGGGGCAAGTGTGCTACAAATTGAATTGTACGACTGACCTGTCAAGTGCCACGCCCTCCAAGGTCACGTGAATCCAATGACCCCTTTGAAGAGAAAAGGTGTCACTACATGAAAAGCTTAAGGAACATGTTGTCCTCAAGTTATGTGGTGAACGGGGCAAGTGTGCTACAAATTGAATTATACACCTGTCAAGTACCACGCCCTCCAAGGTCACGTGAATCCAATGACCCCTTTGAGGTGAAAAGGTGTCACTGCATGAAAAGCATCTTGTCCTCATGTTATGGTGGTGAACGGGGCAAGTTTGCTACAAATTGAATTGTACGACTGACCTGTCAAGCACCACGCCCACCAAGGTCACGTGAATCCAATGACCCCTTTGAGGAGAAAAGGAGTCACTGCATGAAAAGCTTAAGGACCATCTTGTCCTCAAGTTATGGTGGTGAACGGGGCAAGTGTGCTACAAATTGAATTGTACGACTGACCTGTCAAGTGCCACGCCCTCCAAGGTCACGTGAATCCAATGACCCCTTTGAGGAGAAAAGGTGTCACTGCATGAAAAGCTTAAGGACCATCTTGTCCTCAAGTTATGGTGGTGAACGGGGCAAGTGTGCTACATATTGAATTGTACGACTGACCTGTCAAGTGCCACGCCCACCAAGGTCACGTGAATCCAATGACCCCTTTGAGGTGAAAAGGTGTCACTGCATGAAAAGCTTAAGGACCATCTTGTCCTCAAGTTATGTGGTGAACGGGGCAAGTGTGCTACAAATTGAATTATACACCTGTCAAGTGCCACGCCCTCCAAGGTCACGTTAATCCAATGACTCTTATGAAGTGAAAAGGTGTCACGTCATTGCATGAAAAGCTTAAGGACCATCTTGTCCTCAAGTTATGGTGGTGAACGGGGCAAGTGTGCTACAAATTGAATGTACAACTCACCTGTCAAGTGCCACGCCCTCCAAGGTCACGTGAATCCAATGACCCCTTTGAGGTGAAAAGGTGTCACTGCATGAAAAGCTTAAGGAACATCTTGTCCTCAAGTTATGGTGGTGAACGGGGCAAGTGTGCTACAAATTGAATTGTACGACTGACCTGTCAAGTGCCACGCCCTCCAAGGTCACGTGAATCCAATGACCCCTTTGAGGAGAAAAGGTGTCACTACATGAAAAGCTTAAGGAACATCTTGTCCTCAAGTTATGTGGTGAATGGGGCAAGTGTGCTACAAATTGAATTATACACCTGTCAAGTGCCACGCCCTCCAAGGTCACGTGAATCCAATGACTCTTATGAAGTGAAAAGGTGTCACGTCATTGCATGAAAAGCTTAAGGACCATCAGGTCCTCAAACAGGGCAAGTGTGCTACAAATTGAATTGTACTACTCACCTGTCAAGTGCCACCACGTGAGTCTTATGACTCGAGGTGTACTGCATGGAAAGTCCAAGGAACATCTTGTCTGTAACCTGTTTTGATGCATGGCATGACAGGCTGTAAATTCAACATGCTTGTTCAACTCCAGTGTTGTACACTACAGTTCACCACAAGACTGGGCCATATGGTCTTGGACCAATACTCGTTAACATAAGCTCCCTGTCGTGGGTTAAAAAATGTGATCGAACATGGCCTCCTATAATATAAACCTAACTGCACGTGTTAACACATAACTTTGGCGTAGGGCCTACAGACCACTAGGTCCTTGTCCAAAGTTTCTATCATTTGGTAAGCTATTATGACATTAAAATACTGCCAACGCTTGAAGTTCAACATGTGAACGTTTGAGTCCGTTTATATTACATAGCATTGAGTCTTATGATCTACGCTCAATCTCACCTTTGCATGAGACATTCCAGCAGGAAAGATACCATTTGAATTCACGCGCGCCTGAAATAATAAACGATTATACTCACGTGCATGAGTTGCATAAATTCATTGTTGGACCGTGTTATGAATATGCGCTATGAATAATTGTAGCCCGTGGATTCATGAAATATACCAGGAGATATTTGAAATATGCACTGACCTTGGTATATTGGTGGTAAATGCAAAATATGCGCAGAAATATACAGTAGCGTATACTAGGTTTTTTGCACAGTGCAAGAGATATGAAGGCTGCTATGTAGGAGCATCATGAGTGCACTCCATCACTTACACATGAGGGCTGCTATGTAGGAGCATCATGAGTGCATCCCATCACTTACACATGAGGGCTGCTATGTAGGAGCATCATGAGTGCACCCCATCACTTACACATGAGGGCTGCTATGTAGGAGCATCCATCATGAGTGCACCCCATCACTTACACATGAGGGCTGCTATGTAGGAGCATCATGAGTGCACCCATCACTTACACATGAGGGCTGCTATGTAGGAGCATCATGAGTGCATCCCATCACTTACACATGAAGGCTGCTATGTAGGAGCATCATGAGTGCACCCCATCACTTACACATGAGGAGCAACGATCAGCTGCTAAACTCATCAAAAGGATCAGTCCTGAAAAAGGTGTATTTCAACTTCCTACAGGGGGAACAGTTAAGCGTATTTAGTGTCAACATGCACTGTTACCATTGGTACATAATTTTATGTTCTCACTCATTATAGCCAATAACATTCATGCATGTAAACAATGCTCAAAATCCAACCACTACCATATGTACAAGGACACTCAAGTCGAGATGCTAGCTCTGAGTTGCAGGATATTTGAAAGATTATCAGTGGTGGAGAGCCATCTGCTCTGCTTCAAAGTGAAGTGCTCTTTCTTAGTGATGAAGAATGGAAGTCTTTGCTAAAGGAGGCAGGCATCTCTGATGAAATAAATATTGGACCAGCAGAGGTATTAGCCTTAAAAGTAGGCCTTCCCATTCCATGGAATAAGATACGACTGCTTAGAAAGTATGTAGAAATCATTTACAGTCACACATCCCATGATATCCAACACTTTGATGTCATTTCATACAGGCGGCTAAAGGCATCTAATGTGTCCCTGGCACGTGAGGAGAGAGTCTCATGTCTCAAAAAGGATAGTGGGTGACAACATACAGAGTGAACTGGTCTGGTGGAGAAGAACTGCGGGCTGCCCCCCTTGTGTTCATACCAATACCAAATCTGATCCAGAAGGTCACTCAGCTCCTTGATGAGAACCACAGGTAACAGAAATTTAACCACAACATAATACATCATGTTGGACTACGGTGTGGTTAAAACTCGGAGGGGCAAAGGAGGAGGGACATTTAAAGCAAACTTTCAAATAGTGAACGTAGCTGCTCCAACTCTGTTCAAAACACCTGTGTTATTTACTGCTTTGCAGCTGGTGACAGCTTCACTAAACTACACATAGCACTCGATCACTACAAGGAGCAGGTTAGACATTTACAAGCTATGAAATGGAGGTATGGTTATCTTCACAAATAGTGTATAAAATCAAATGAGATCACGTGCAGGCAATACACACTGAAGGTGTTTTTAAGTGGTGACTACGAATTTCTGTCCAAAATCTATGGATTGTCAGATGCAGTGGCTAATCATTTTTGTCCTTTTGTTATATTCATATCCTTAACCGGGAGCCCACCCATGCCCATTTTGTCTTATAGCCAATGCAGAGATGGCAACTCCTCTCATAGAGCGTGGCCATGCTCCTCCTAGAACCATTGATGGCATTGAAGAGCAATATCTTTTACCTTGTATCGGGTTCTGTTACAGAAACAGGCACAGCACTTCTACAATTGCATTTTTGAAACCATGTTTAACATTCCTCTTGAACAGGTAAGCAAAACTGGTTCATTTACATAGTGCTAATAATTCATTTCAAACTTAGGTCTGCCCACCTGGTCTACACATTACGTTAGGTATTTTTCACTAAGATTTTTACATTGCTGGAAGAATTGTGCCATCAGTTGGATAGAATTAGCTTTCCACAACAGTGATGATGGACAATCAAGCTTTTGCATACATATGCAGCCAAGAACTGCAAAAACTACAAATATATACAGCTGAAATACTGAAAGCTGAACAGTCACAACAAAACTTGGAGTAAGTGACAACATACATGGTGTTAGCTCTTGGGGAGTCACACCCCATTACTATGCAATTCATGCAGCAATCTGGAGAAAGGGCTTGAGCAGCTGGTATGTTAATGGAAAGAAAAAGAGTTTAATTATAACTTTCAACTTGTAGGACGCAAAGATTGCGAATCATTTCACCGTATAAAACAAATAGCAAATGTTAAAAGAAGCCATGGGCTACCTTTATAGAATATAGCAAGCACAACAGAACTCGAAACCAGCGCAAACAAACGATCGCCTCAAATCAATCCTCTCCGGCAGTCAAAAATTACGTTACAATTTTTGGGAGACAATTTTATACGGTAGTTACGCGTGATTTATCCAAGTACCTACTCACGCTCATTTCAAAATTTCTTGGCGTAGGGCCTAATTTCCACGATTTCAGTGACAGCAAACAGCCATGTCAAGAGAACGTTGCAGAGTGTGTGGCTGCTTCTTGGTGGAGGCTAGGGAAAAGAAATAAAGGAGCTCATACATGTGCCAGAGATATTATCTCTGCATGTGCCAAGAGCCCTATTAACACCAGCAATGACATAATTAACACTCACCCACCTTACCTTGTGGCCTGCTACATACCTTACGGAACGTTCCGTAAGGTCTTCAATCTATGGCTACATGTAGCACAAGATCAGCAGCACACACCATTCACAAATACAATCACTTTTGAGTGGAAGCCACACACTGCAGTTGGCTGTGAGGTATAGTTGTGACATTTGTATTCAGCTTTTTCTTAATCTTGTACAGATCTACCACCCTAAACCACCAAATTACCCCCACTAGATCGTCCAGCCACTGAAGATCATTGCAGACATTCATGCAATAGCCCCTCCCACTGGATGCTTGCAGGATGACCACAGTGTTCCATATGCCAAAGAGTTTTACACCGAAGATGTAGTTTCTGCATGGCCAGGTCATGTGCATCTAACCAGTGGTCGTCCACACCATCCCCAATCCAAAGATTAGTCGAGCAGGCACACTATGCACTAGAGAGAATTATGAGTGCCAAAGTTGTTGAATGTTGCAATCCATCTCCACCATGGTCTCAATGGCTTACACATATTGTGTGTAAGTCATAACCCATATCTGTCTGCAGCTAGATACAAGTTCATGACAGCACCAAGCAAACTCCATGGAAGCTAGTATTTGGCCAACCTCTCCTAGGGCAATTTGTGTTCCTGATGCCTACTGTCCGGGCCAGTTTGATAACGATGTTTTGAAGCCTTGTGAGAGAAAAATCTGAGGAAGTGAAGTAAATCAATAATGAAGAGGATTAGTAGAGAATTGAAGTTGTTGGTGCAGAGTAAAAGGCATGTTGTGAATAATGAACAGGATAAACAAGGGGAAGATTAGGAAAATGAAGTGGTTTGTGCTAAGGAAAAAGAACTGGATAGTGAGAAAAATGAAGAAGTTGGTGCTGAAGAAAAGGAAAGGATGATGAGAAAGGGGAAGACAATGATGAGGAAAAGAAGAGTTTGGTAACAATGTATGCATCAGTGGCTAATTATATACTTTAACATAAATAATGCTTTCTGGTTCCTTTGGATGTAGGTGACTATATTTAAGTCGAATTCGGGCACTGGTCTGTTTGCCAGAGTACAGATAAAGAATACTTTTAAAATGCCAAGAGGATGATCGTAAAATCAACCTACAGCCCAGAGTTAAAGACTTTCATGTAGGAGATTTAGTTACTGTGAGGAATCTTCTCATTGATCCAGCTTCCACTGACCCAAATAGACTGGTTTACACCAATTGTACAGATATAGTTGGAACAGCTTCTACCATGTATCGTTTGCTGTGCAAGTCAGAAGTGTTGATCAAATGCTATTGTACTTGTGAACTTGAATAACTTCTGTATATTAGTGAAAGGATGGGAAATCTTCACTCGTGTGTCGTTTCTAGACGCTTCAAAGGAAAGAGTGCATTTTCAAGAAATAGGTACAAGTTTGCTGGGTGATCTCATCCCAATTTATGCTGACAACAATACCCATCCATAGATGGCTTTCAACCACCTAAATTTATCGATGATTCCGCCAAAGGACCAAATCGTGCAGATTAAAAATATGAAAACAAAATTATTGGATTCCTTGATTCACTGTTGGTTGCCCGACACCAAACAGCATGAGTCAGAATATTTCACAGCAGTGGAGGTAAAGAGCTTCCCAAGTCTACCCTGATACTAATATATGTTACCTACTTCATGTGCACAAGAAAAACTATTATCTGTTGAGATTGTTGATGTGTCTGTGGATTATTTGCTGTGGCTTTTATCACTTCCATTTGTCCAACCGTTTTATCATATAAACAGAACGCAATGAGGAAGCATATTTGAAGAGTATTGAGGACGGAGTGATGTCTGCCATCCCATCTTCTACAAGTAGACATCCTAAGGCATTTATCAGGGAGAGTATACCAGTGTACAGTATTTGCCAACACATGCCTCCAGAACAATACAATGCAACATTTGCCAGCAGTGGTTCCATGTAGTCTGCATGAAGAATCAACAAAAGTGTTCACCAAAATCACAGGTCAAAGTGGAACTGCTCTTCGTGCAATAGTAACTGATCAACTTCTAGCTGCAATGCCTCACACAACTTACTGTACATGTATTTATATTTTTACACTTTCCTTATTTGTTGTGTCTACTCAAATTCCATGCGTGTTGCAATTATTGTATAGGGGGGGGGGGGGGGGGGGGGGTTGCATACAGGCCTCATTATGCATGTCAGTATTATATAACTGCGTGTGTCGGTTTTTATTTCAGATAAGTTTTATGCATGTGTAAATATATAACATAGGACAGTTTCCGAGAAAATGTCTTATGTTTATAATGATTATAAAATTGCAACACGTTTGAATCGCTACAACTTCGGGACGATTAACGCTATCAACGTCTTATTCTTCATGTATGTAATTAATTTGGTGTCTTGCAACAGCACATTGCCAACGCACCGATGTCCGATCCCCCGGGCAACACTGGTACGTAGGGGCGTTCTAATTGCTTCAAATTCGGTTTGTATGTAGAGGGGTCCTGTAGCTATTGTTCGTTAAGTTTTACTTTATCCGTTACGGAGATACGGCTGTGCAAAGTTAATGCACATTTCCCGCTCGATTCGCGCAATTATACTGCATGCAATTCAGCCTTCCATTCTCCCAATCCACAATAAAGTTTGCGGATAACTTCTTTGTTCACCCATTCTCTACCTATTCCCCGCCTTCTAGCCGTTCGTAACTGTTTTTCTTCACCCAGGCAGTGAGTTTATGCGGATGTATTTAATATAAAGAAGACGCACTGTGCCAATTAAATGTTTTCCGACCGTGTAGAATGCGTGTATGCACTCTGCTTACACGTGTTTAACTCTTGCGGTAAACACGGTGTATACAGGAGTGGATAACTAGTGGAAGGAGACTGTCTTACACTCTAGTGCATAACTTATGGATAACAACTGTGTATAACGCCGTGTATGGAGATGATAACAAGCGTACAACAAGCGTATTTAGAGTGAATGCAACACGAAACTATCTCTGTATAACTCCGCATATTTATGACGCGTTGTGACGATCGCATATTCATTTTTATAATAGTAGGAAAAGAAAATTAATCAAATCAAAACGTATATGCAGGTACATGTAAATACAGTGCATCTTCACATGATCTGAGATGCCACCAAATTAAAGTCTCAGTGTTCGCGGCTAGGATTTCAGGCTTGCAAACCAGCCGGGGCCTGTAACTGGAGAAGAGTTCCATCAATCCTTTCTTTCCTGGCCACTTTCCATGTGTCTGTTCCCCGTCTATCCAGCTCATCCATCCAATTGTGTATTCTTCCGATCTCCAGCTAGGCCGTCTTCTTTCTATTCTCCCATCACCCGTAGTTTCTTCCTCCGACATCATGTCAGTTGCAATGCACTTCCATGCCTCCATTTCTTCATTTGTAAGGACTTTACTGCGGCGCTCCCAAAGCTAGTTAATGACACTACATTCGTAACGCTATATGATTATATCACAAAGTACCCTTTGTTGCCTTGCTCGCGCGCTTATTCGTTTTTGGCATCGTCAGTAGCTATTTGAATAAATCAAACAAATGAATGAATTGGAACAGAACATGTGACTTACACTGTACTTCTTCTATTCACTTAATTCCTGATGAAGTCATACAAACTCCTTCGTTGTGGGGACTTTCCAAACTATATGCATGTGAATAAACCTTTTAGCAGAATTTACAAAAGCATGCTTAATTGCTTACGGCTCTTCGGTTCTGAGTTGTGAACCTTCATCGAAAGAATTTAAAAGTTTGTGTACACTGCTCTACTCGATTGAAAGCATGCATGCAATGTTTTTGGTCTGTTATTTACGATTTTTCAGCTCACAAATAGTATACATGTACATGTACACGTACTCGTGCTGGCTCACATACTCTTATGCACTTGTGCATACGCTTGCATCGTTGCGTACTTGGATCTGCACACGATATCGTATGGCATATTCTTATGCACAACACATGCATATAAACACATACACACACATACACACACACCCATACACACACACACGCACACCCATACACACACATACACACACTAACGTAAAGTGCACTTGCACACACCAGTTCACACACACACACACATACACACACACACACACACACACACACACACACACACACATTTTCACATGCATATGCATTCTATTCCATTTAACTGGTCGTGTGCATGTTTGTAGAGGTCACTGGTCAATTTCTGTACCCTATTGAGACTGAGCTTCTGTACTCTTTTTTTTTCCCACGGTCATTTGCATGTAGTCCTCTCTATAGAACTATTCCTTTTGATAATTCTATGTGCATGCTGAGTTATCGTACACATATAAACATAGAGCCCTCATTGTACTTAAGTTGCATGTATAGCGAAGTGTTTTATTTGACCTCTGTATGTGTCATTATTATCATAACAAAATAAAACTAAAATTAAAATATTATATAAGGTAATTTTCAGACACAATTCTTTGAGGGACACACTGCATGGGAATCGTGTAAGCTGGCATGCATTGCGGGTCAAATCGAGGCAGGCTGTGGCGTAGACGTAGAGGTAGTCGCAGACATCTTGGTCCATAATTGAGAGTTTCGCATGCCGGTGTCACGAAATAGTTTATCTCCCAATAATTTTACCCTCCCGGATGCTCTACTCCGGAATAATCAATCCTCCTGTGATAGATTATTCCGGAATAGATCATCCTCCCTTGGAATAGACTATCCCCCCATTCATGTGATAGATTATTCCGGAATAGATCATCCTCCCTTGGAATAGACTGTCACCCCCATTCAAGTGTTTTGAATAGACTCTTTCACGCACGATGAATAGTAATTTGTCCTGTACTTCGTGCCTGCATAGAAGCACTGCACCTAGCTCTGAGATAGGGGTCATGCTATATGAACATTTTTATCTTTTTGAAGTGACTGAAATAGAGATTGCTGTTGCATTTCTAACGCACATGGTGCACTGATGGAAACTGAAGAATACAATGATATAGTGCGGTTCCTTGAGAGCAAAAGTGATAAGCAAAGATCTTGGCCTCGAGGTGTGGAAGAGTCCAAAGACAA
This sequence comes from Ephydatia muelleri, assembly GCA_013339895.1. Classification (NCBI taxonomy): domain Eukaryota; kingdom Metazoa; phylum Porifera; class Demospongiae; order Spongillida; family Spongillidae; genus Ephydatia; species Ephydatia muelleri. Next base: position 34,277,207 of record JABACO010000001.1, on the reverse strand, counting down.
AGAGGCTAAAAGGGCATATCGTCAAAAATGTGAAAGCTTCGCTACCTATGACGGTCTTTTGTTCAAACTTAAAAGGCGCAAAAAACCTGAAACTGGAGCATTGGCGTCTACACGGGCTACCGGTGCGCGCTTGCGGGACGAGCCCCAGGATGAACGATACAGGGTGGTAAACCGGCAGGGGGTCACTTTGGAATTCATAAAACGTAAGGCTAGCCAATGGTAACTGTATTTGAATCGTATGTACTCTTATTCATTTACAGGCAAGAGAAGATAGCCTAGCGGTACTATTGGAAAGGAATGACTAAGGATGTAGCAGAATATTGTGGTACTTGCCTAGTGTGTCAAAGGAGGAACAAAATGCCCAAGAAGACTGCAAGCCTACATCCGGTTGGTGTTCCTAATCGAGCGTTTGCACAATGGGGTATGGACCTAGTAGGTCCATTGTCAGGTGCAGTTGTCTGTTATCTAATGGTGCTGACAGAATATCTAACCAAATGGCCAGAGGTATATTGCATACCTAATAAGGAGGCAATAACTGTGTCTAGATGTCTGAAGAAGCTAGTAGGAAGGTTTGGGGTACCAGAAATAATCATATCAGTAGCTTAGGTATTGCTAGACACATCTGCACAGCATATCATCCCCAAAACAACGGCCTCACAGAGCGATTTAACCAGACAATTTGTACTTGCTTAAGTACTCGGAAGGTGGAAAGCTAAATTGGGACCTTTTTTTGCTTGGTTATCGCTCATCCATACAATCATCTTCATTGTATTATCCATTTGAACTTGTTTATGGTGTGAAAGCAAGGCTACCCATTGATTTCGATCTTCCACCACATAAATTTCAAGCTGATAAAGATGATAACCCTATGGAAAAGTTAATGGTGAACTCAAAGTTGCTAGGTGAAAAACGTAGTGATGCTTGTGAAAATATTCACATAGCACAGGCCACCCAAAAAAAGGCAGTACGACAGAAAACATTGCAGGCAAGAAGAGTTTGTAGTCGGAGATGAAGTCTGGTAGCCAATTCCAGACGAGATACAAGAAAGGGTGACAAACTATCCACCAAAAGGCTAGGGACTGTTTTTGTTGCCAAAGCATGTGGGAAAAACACGTATAAGCTTATTGGTCTTAAAAGGAAGTTTCATTCTGATCAATTAGTGAAGGTGAAGAGAGCTATCGCTGGTGACATAGTACTATAAGCTAAGACAGAGGTTGGCATGTGTGATGGTGCCCAGCACTCAAATGAAAAGGGCTCTATGCAGAAAGAGAAGAGAACCAGGAATACTGATGTGACACCTGATTGTGACAGTGCCCAAGAGTCAGCAAAAAAAGAAATCACTACTAAGGGATTTAAGATTCCAAAAGGGAAGAGGACTAAGGCTAGCGATGTTACACTTAACAAAGCCTGTGTCAGAATGTGATGGTGTTCTACAGCCAGTAATTGAAGAGGTTGCTGCTACAATTGAGGGATCCGACAAGGGAGAAAACTGCTCTGGGAGGGCCAAGACCAGTGATGTGGCACCAACAACAAAGCTGGAGGGTAGCATGTCTAATTGTACTCAACAGTCAGCAGATGGAGAGGTGGTGGTTGTAAGAGGACAATTCATGAAAGAACGGAAAGTAATGCTAAAGGGCAGACTGCTAAAGGTAATGAAATGGTGTCGTTCAAGATAGGAGATCAGGTATTGTATGCCTATCACATGGAAGCAACAGAAAAGATTCCAAACAGTATGGTCCTTCTGTGATATCTCAGATATGTGGCGGTGAAATGTATTTACTTGCTGGTCTTAAGAGGAAGTATCGCAGCAACCAACTTCAAAAAGTAAACATGATAACATCAAGTCAATAAAGTAATGTGCATTCTTATGTTGATATACCAGTTCTAATCTGTTCGTTTTTTTATGCCTACAGGAAATGGAGTATGCAACTTGTAGCAGCAGAACATCAACTTGTGCATTATAACGTCTTATCTATCACCTTAAAAAGTTGATCTGTTTGATTTCCAACAAGCAACAAATGAAACGTAAAGAAGCGGTCCAGTACTATGTGAAAAACCTAATGACGTAATGAGTAATTTGTATTTGTGCAATGAATAAATGCAATGCAATCAACATACAACTGCATGCATTTGTTGTGCTTGTTATCTGGTCTTTTCTCAGTGCAATGATACTCACTATACACATGCATGTCCGCGTGCATGCGCACTCACATGCAAATTAACAAATGATTGTTACAAGTATTGCAATGCTTGTACCATAAATCATCTATGCTTGTACGAACACAAGCATACGACGCACACACAGCCTGCATGTGTATGCGCACATACACAAACACACACACAAACACAAAACACACACACACACGCAACAATTGCAATTATGATGTTGAAGTGTGTTATTTTGTTTGATCTGTGTATTTGGATCCTTATCAGTAAGGGGGATAGTTTATTCCGACGGCGGATAAACTATTCCGGAATAATTTATCAGGACGGATAAAAAATTCCGGAATACATTACCCGGAGGATAAATTTTTACGGGGGATAATCTATTTCGTGACACCGGCAGCGTTGGATTTCACCATTACATCACCGCTAAATCATTCCACTAGTACTTTGAACGAAGCGAGTGGATCCGCTGCGGCGGCTGTCGAACTCCGCAAACATGCCACCAATGATGAAATATGCAACCGCTTGGGCTGCGTTTGTATCCCCTTAACCATAGAGATGTGTTATAACCGTGGAGTTGTTGGGGAGAAGAAGCCAGCAGGTGCCTCGAGTCCTCGACAGACTCGCTACACGGATGCCACTCCCAAGTCTTCAGCAGTGTCTGGGGTATATGGAAAGCTAAGCATGCCATAGTCAGGGCCAATGCAAGGGCTTTACTGGCTAGGTCGTCGTCATTTTGATAACTGAAATGACTCTTTGTGCCCTATTAGTATAGGTAGATTTGTAGTATTATGACTCATTTGTTATATAACACACATACATGCAGTTATGCCGCGGTTCGCCCGCCAACCGTCAAAACCGTCAAACTAGGCGATACGGTTGGCTTGACCGCGTCCGTGACCGTCAGGAAAAGTGAATAATTGAATTAGTTCGCGATTTAACCGTCAGCCAATTGAGGCCAAAAACCGTGGACCGTCAAAAATTTTGACGGTTAACTGCCGGTCAGACATTAAGAAATTTGTACCTTTTTTTGTTGGATAACTGAGGACTGGGAACCTGTGAGAATTGACACAATGCAGCATTCATACACCGAAGTGACAATTCGATAACAAGACGTACTCTGACACCGCTTTCCTGCCGGGTAGTTAAGAATGATATACTCTTATTTACACTATTTATAGAATACATGAGTAATTTCACTGTTTATTCGAATAAAATTAATGGATTTTGTGGATTGGATTTCATTTGCTGCGTGGATTTTAGTTCTGTGAGTGACGCAGTTTTAATTCATGCATTGCGTTTGGCTTTCTAGTGCATGTACTATCATTTCCTCTCGAGTTCTGACTTCTGAGCCAATGCCGGTGTAGCAGGATACCCTGTCCACCCCCCTTAAAAATTGTCCGGCCGGACAACTTCCTATATAAGTGTATTGCTTTTGTGAGTGACTGCTCTTGAATATTGACCGCTGCCCGTGATTGGGCTGCACCATCCAACCTACTGGCAATACGCGTGTAACGTGTACAGCGGCGACACTACATTGGCGACGAGGGCAAAAACACATGGCAGTCCACGGCGCGGTGGGTCAGTTCAATGAAGAAGCGGAAGAATGGCCGGCATACTGCGAGCGGCTGATGCACTACTTTACTGCAAACGACGTCGAGACGGACGAGAAACGTCGCGCTATCTTGCTCAGCGTCTGTGGAGCTCACATATATCAGCTGGTTCGCAGCCTGGTGTCTCCCGAAAAGCCGGCCGACAAGACTTTCGAAGAAATAGTTAAGTTGGTTCGGGACCACCTGACACCACTATCTTCGTGTATCGTGCGACGGTTTTATTTCAACTCCCGTTTCCAAAAAGAGACTGAGACAGTGGGCCAGTTTGTCGCTGAGCTTCGCCGTCTCTCCGAGTACTGTGAGTTTGGGGGTTCGTTGGACGAGATGTTACGGGATAGGTTGGTGTGCGGGTTACGTGATGTTCGAGTCCAACGCAGGCTTTTCGCCGAACCGAAGCTAACATTCACGAAAGCGTTCGAGCTGGCGCAGGCGGCCGAGCTCGCTGAGAAAAGTTCACAAGATATTTCAAGGGCGGGTGCATCAGTCAATGCTCTGGGACCAAGGAAGGCGACAGCTGGTCAAACGGCCGACCATCCTACTCCTTGTTTTCGTTGCGGAGGTAGGCACAGTGCTTCAAAATGTCGTTTCAGGTCTGTGGAGTGCCACAAATGCGGTGAAAAGGGGCATCTGGCAAGAACGTGCCGCAGCAAGGAACAAACAGTTAAAAAACAGTTCGGTAATAGTGCTGGAAAACAGTCGACAAATCTGCTCGCAGAGCCGTTAGAAGAAGACGAGGACGTGGAAGACATGTATACCTTGTTCAACGTGAGAGATGTTTCCTTAGCGCCGTTCAGAGTTCCAATGGAGATTAATAAGGCCAGTCTGGAAATGGAAGTTGATACAGGTGCGGCCGCGTCGGTTATCAGCGAGGTCACCTACAGGACGCTTTGGAAAGGAAAATGCAACGAGCGGCCTCCCTTGAAACACACCAATGCGTTGCTCCGTACCTATACTGGTGAAAGACTGCGAATTCTGGGACGAATTAATTGCAGTTCAGGTGCGTTACCAGAAACAAGAAGCCAATCTGAGCTTACTAGTAATTGGGGGAGATGGGCCGTCCCTCCTGGGTAGAGATTGGATCGGTAAGTTTCGGTTTCCATCTTGTCTAAATCGCGGAATTTTCCATACCAGCAGTCAAAGCGCCTTGCAGGAGATACTGGGCAAGCATAAAGAGCTGTTTAAGGATGAGCTGGGTCTGCTGAAGGGCACTCTGGTCAAGATCCATGTAAACGAGACCGCTACTCCACTCTTTTTCAAGCCGCGAGCTGTTCCATATGCTGTCAGGGAGAAGGTTGAAAAGGAGCTGGAGAGGCTCGAGAAATTAGGTGTCATTGAGGCCATACAATTTTCAGAGTGGGCTGCTCCTGTTGTTCCGGTGGTGAAATGTGACGGCAGCATAAGGCTGTGTGGCGATTACAAGTTGACGGTCAATCGTGTAGCTAACCTGGAATGTTATCCTCTTCCTCGCATAGACGATTTGCTGGCATCCCTGGGGAAGGGTAAAATTTTCTCGAAGCTGGACCTCGCAAATGCATATCTACAGTTGGCACTGGAGGACGAGTCAAAGAAATACGTCACGATTACGACACACAAAGGCCTCTACCGCTACAACAGACTACCTTTTGGTGTCGCATCGGCGCCAGCTATTTTTCAAAGAACAATGGAGAATCTTCTGAGGGACATAAGCAATGTGGTTGTTTATCTGGATGATATTCTCGTTTCAGGTTCAACTGAAGCTGAGCACCTTCACACGCTGGATCGTGTCATGTCGCGTTTGGAAGAGCATGGACTACACTTAAAGCTCTCCAAATGCGTCTTCATGGCTCCTTCTGTCGAGTACCTGGGCCACCACATCTCCGCTGATGGCATTCGCCCAGCGGAAGGAAAGAAACGCGCCATAGAGGATGCTCCGAGACCTCAGAATGTTGGGCAGCTGAGATCGTTTGTGGGTCTCCTGAATTATTACGGCAAGTTTTTGCCCAACATGGCTGACATACTCGCTCCACTGTACAGGCTGCTCCGGAAGGGTGCTTCTTGGTGCTGGGAGGCAGAACAGGATGCGGCGTTCAACCACGCAAAGCAGCAACTGTCCTCCTCCAGCCTGTTGATCCACTTTGATCCAGAAAAGGAGTTAATCCTTTCATGTGATGCTTCACCCTACGGGCTTGGAGCAGTTTTGTCTCATCAGCTGAAAGATGGATCTGAGAGGCCGATCGCGTATGCGTCCCGTACCTTAGCACCTGCGGAAGCCAAATACTCTCAAATAGAAAAGGAAGGCCTAGCGATCATTTTTGGAGTTAAAAAGTTCCATCAGTACCTTGTGGGCAGAAGCTTCACGATCTACTCCGATCATAAACCACTGCAGTATCTCTTCAGTGAGACACGCCCTGTACCACCGATGGCATCATCAAGAATACAACGGTGGGCGTTGACTTTAAGTGCCTACAATTATCGTATTATGTTTAAGTCTGGTGATTCTCAAGCAAATGCCGATGCTTTCAGTAGATTGCCACTTAGTGAGAGTACTGCAGTTGTGCCTGTTCCCGGGGACACCATATTCATGTTGGAAACGCTCAGAACAGGCGACTCTCCGGTGACCGCTGCCGAAATAAAGTCATGGACGGATAAAGATCCTATTCTATCCCGTGTCAGAAACATGGCCTTGACTGGATGGCAGGCTCACGCTAGTAACGATGTGACTTTTCGTCCATACAAGCAGAGAGAATGCGAGCTAAGTGTGCAGGATGGGTGTGTATTGTGGGGGCATCGCGTAGTTATTCCTCCTGCTGGGAGAGAGGCTGTGATGCGTACTCTGCATGATGCTCACCCTGGGATCACGCGTATGAAGGGACTAGCTAGAAGTTTTGTTTGGTGGCCGGGGATTGATGCTGACTTAGAGGGCAAAGTAAAAGGTTGTCAAGCTTGTCAGGAACATGGTAAAGCCCCTGCGGTGGCCCCCTTGCACCCGTGGGAGTGGCCAGCCAGACCATGGTCTCGACTTCATTTGGACTTTGCAGGCCCGTTTTTGGGAAAAATGTTTATGGTCGTTGTGGATGCGCATTCTAAGTGGTTAGATGTGGCTGTGGTAACAACACCTTCTTCTCAGCAGGCCATTAAAATATTGAGAAACCTTTTTGCCACACATGGTTTACCAGAAATGGTGGTTTCAGACAATGGTTCCGCATTCACTAGTGCTGAGTTCCAGACATTTGTTAAAAGAAATGGCATCAGGCATGTGAGAAGTGCTCCTTATCATCCATCATCTAATGGACAAGCTGAGAGAGTGGTCCAGACCTTCAAGGAGGCCATTTTGAAAACCACTGGAGATCTGGATGCAAGGCTGGCCAGATTTCTATTTCAGTATCGGCTTACACCACACACAACAACTGGACTTTCCCCTGCGGAGATGTTGTTGGGTCGGCGGCCACGATCTCACCTGGACCTTTTGCATCCAGACATCTCACCCAAGGTGACTCAAAGACAGGAGCGGCAGAAGGAAGCCCATGATCAACATGCCAAGTATCGCAAGTTCCAGAATGGGGACTTGGTGTATGCACGTAATTTTCATGGTTCTCCTACATGGGTCCCAGGAGTGGTCACCGCTATGTCTGGTCCTGTGTCCATGGTGATACAGCTGGAGGATGGTCAAGCCGTGCGTCGTCATACAGACCATATAAAGGCTCGGTCAACCACATCTGAGCCGCAAGTACCTAAGACGACTACAGCAGTGCAGCAGGATGATATCGTTGACCTTCCAGACATTCAGGAGGAGGCTGCAACAAGAGATGAGGAAGGACCACCCATGGTTGACATCCCAGTACCTCTAGCTGATGCTGTAATCCAGGCAGTTCCTGAACCCATTCCAAATCCAGTTCCACTCCGTCGGTCTACCAGGTACAGACGTCCACCTGATCGTTTGTAGCAGCAGCCTTTGCAAGGAGGGAGGAAATGTGATATTTGTACTGTTGGCTATGTCTAGTCTGTCTGTCCTTCTCTGTCTGTCATTGTGCATGCTCTATAGGTGACGTCATAGTTGCCAGTCAGTCTGTCCATCTGTGAATTCCTATATAAGTGTATTGCTTTTGTGAGTGACTGCTCTTGAATATTGACCGCTGCCCGTGATTGGGCTGCACCATCCAACCTACTGGCAATACGCGTGTAACGTGTACAGCGGCGACACTACAAAGTGGTATACTATAACTATCCAATACTGGCTGATAATTTCTCCAGATATCCAGAACTACTTTCATTACATCAAAGCAACTTTACGACTTCAATGCTAACGGACAAACCCAATATTTATTCGATGTAGGAATTATAGCTATTCTGTTTTAATATAGTGCAGTGTACTGCAGAGCATTGTACATGGCTTCCTAAACAAAACAAGTCGCACATGACTGATTGGCTGTCTCAGTAGGATTATTGACCAAAGAGTTAGGTACCCACCAAAATCAGTCAAATAACATTGTCTAAAACGCTGCCACTATTGTTGTACTGGACTCCCTTAACTTTAGACACTAAATCTACCTTCATTAATGAATCACAAATTCTAGTGTGTGGTGTCAAATGCTCTCAACAGGCCTGAATTGCATGTCATGTCGGCCGTATTGCTTTTGAGATAGAGTAAGCCTTCTTCATCGTGAAACTGTGTGCTCTCCTGCGAATCGCCCGCTAGCTTTTCCGATTTACTAGCATCCACCCGATCGATACTCGCCGTGTTTCAGATACTGAAAAATCTCGTTGTAGAGTGGTACTGACTTCCTGATCTTCATCGTTCATTCTTTAGAACCAATGGAACAATTTTGTCACACGCTTCCGACGTCGACTACGTTTGAGAACATGTGGCGAATCTAAAAAACTGAAGGTATTATACGGTATACTGTGCCTGAAATCCAGAGGCACGAGCTCATTATTCTGAATACATAAATGTCACGCGCTTGTAGCAATATTGACCAATTAAGTCACGTGACATCGACGAGAGAAATTCGTTTGTGCAACAGTTTTTGTTGTAAGCAAAGCTATATTTTTTTGGCTATGCCTTTATGTCATAAAAATGGTTGTAACCATTACAAAATTCCCAGTAGTCGATGTTGTTTGACTTTTGAACTCTGTTACGCGGGAAAAATTATTATAAATGGCGCACAAAGGCTTTGTGTAAGGCTACGTTGCTTCGTGTACACATTAGAGGTACTGTGTTACTGAATTTGTACGTAGCGCACCATTACGCACTGGGAGATGTGTTTTTGCTGAATGGCCTGTAAGAACTTAGTGACTTATCGTTCAAACACTTAATTTAATATAGTATCGTTTGTGTAAGGCTAGCTTCATTCCTTTAGACATGTATGTTTTTTAATTCGCTCGGTGTATTCTACGACGGTTTCTGCACTGGGAGATTATGTTTTGAACCCTTCGTATACCCGTCTTCGTATGTCATGAACTCGCAAAGCGTTGCATTTATTAATGTTCGTCAGGCCAACGAGAGGGGTTGTAGTCCCAAGCATCTTTTGGAGTCATGTACGGATCTGTTGTTATGCCTAGCATACCAAGTTTCTCATTATAGCGTGACTTCCCGACTGCATCAAGCTGCTTAAACGCATCCGATTGTTCAGCCATACTCAATAACGGCGACGCCTTTCTCAATAAACAATCAATCATGTCACATGCAAGTCACGCAATAATTTATTCATAATTGCGGTCGAATAAGGTCTATACTAGGATAGGGTGTCCGTAGGGGGACAGCCTATCCGGGGGGACAAGCTATCCTGTTACACCGGCTGGGTTTGGCTTAAGTCCTGCCGCGGAAAGGTCTGATCGACCTGAAGAACACTTGTAATTGATTGTGCAGATTCTGCAGAAGTTTCATTTGGGGAGATGCTGTTCCCAATCACAATATATTTGCACTGGATGCATTGGCTTTGACGTAAGTCAACATTTTGGCATTACAAGTGCGAATTTTCAACTACATCATGCATTCTGCTGCAGCCATGTACTGCTACCAAAGAGATCCTTAGGGTGGCACACAGGAGCGAGAGGGAGCATAGAAGACGAGTTGAAGCGCTTTATGCTTAACTGGCGCGTTAATGACGTCATGCAATGGTGGAGCGACCATGAAGCTATTAAACTTCCTTCGCATTGCTAAAATACTGATTTACCCATTCCGGTGTCCAGTGCTCACTCTGAAAGGGTATTTTCTCAGCTAAAGCTGACCGCCAGAGATGGCGGATGGATGCTGGCTGAGTGGAAAGAGTAACGTTAAATATACACTAGATGGCTATTAAATTTAAGTCGTGCTGTTAGTTTAGACCGGATATCGACCGGGACCGGCTTGAATCCAGGCGGCCAACCGTCAAACCGCCAACGTGACCGTATTGGTAAAACACGGTCACTGTTCGTCCGCCAACGTGACCGTGTGGATCCGGTACGGTTAGCCGTGAACGTGACCGGATCGATAATAGCTGACCGCGGCATAACTGCATACATGTATCATAAATAAGGCAATTTGGTTATTATTTTAAAAGTTCCGCTACAATGGTACGGTCCCAAACATGCATAACAAAGGAACTAATTGTGATGCTAGCAGCATACATGCAAGGATGGTATACAGTGTTGCCGCGGTCAGCTATTATCGATCCGGTCACGATCACGGCTAACCGTACCGGATCGTCCCGGTCACCTTCACGGACGGTAGCTGACCGTATACAACCCACCCGATCAAAGTTGACGGTTACCGGGAAAAATCGAAGCGGTTACGGACGAACCGTAGTATATACATGTGTTTGATTAAATTTAATTAATGACATGAGCACGTGCGTTTAGTAGTACAAGTTATGCATTGAAGCATCGCAGAAAGATAACCCTTTCAACCCTTCCTCCATCCATGATCCATACGCCACCGTTTGCGTTCCTCAATAAGTTTAAGTTGAGAATATACCCTCTCAGAGGGTGCACTTGAGGCAGGAATGGCCAAGTACTTTTGAGCCATCAAGGCAACATGTGGAAACAGGGTTGCCGCGATATATCGCGATATACGATATATTATATTTACCGCGATACGGTTATCAGTGCAGTACTGAACAACAGGCAACATGTCATGAGGAACTGGCTGAAACAACAGGCAACATGTTATGAGCGGAACTGAAACAACAGGCAACATGTTATGAGCGGAAGGGAGGGCAACATGTAATGAGCGGAACTGAAACAACGGACAACATAGCATGAAACAATGGGCAACATGTTATGCAGAACTGAAAACAACAGGCAACAATGGGCAAAGTTGGAAAGAACAAGCTAGATACGATAATTAAGATCGTCAAGTTATCATATATTTGGCAAACTTAATATTAAAATGACATGCAGGGGTACATGGGCATATATGATTTATATTATACACGTATATATAAGACTTACATTTTGCGGCAATATGGATATGGTGATGCCACATATTCAGTTGCCTATTTTGGACACCCGCATGCATGACCCGATATCGCTATTTTGTGCCACCCAAAACGTTCCCACGCCGGGTATTAAATTTGTCTTTTAAAAAATAACAACATTTTGCGGTCGATCAGCTAGTGCCTACAATATATTACTCATAATTGCCTACAGCATGAAAGGACGGTTTATTTGTCGATCGGTTCTTTTGACGCAGCCATAACTAAACCGTTGCAAATTGCAATAAACATGTGATGGGTTAATATATATTTACATGTACAATATCGCGATACAATATCTCGCCATATCGCGATATATCGCGATATAGACGATATCGGTTACAGACCATATCGCGGCAGCACTGTGTGGAAACTTCACTTCGTGGTCACTCCACCACTCCATCGCATTGTTCACACGCCAATTGGTCAGTGGCTCTTGCAGATAACATTTCAATTCCTCCAACACTATATCTCTTTTGCTTGTTTGAGTCAGAGATACATTTCTTTCAGTGGCTATACTCAAGCAGCACGTCATTGACAACTTTACTATTGTATGCATTATTAGAGTGGGATGATGCAATTAAGTTAGTGCCACGAGATCTGCACGTTCAGTTCGTTCCGAGATTCGCAAACAATTCAAGCAGCTGCAAATTAAACAAGATTTGCAAAAAAGCAGCTGCAAATCGATTGCAGGATTTGCAAACAAGCAGCTGCAAATTGATTGTCAATATTGTTGCATTGCACATATGTAACCGTGTAAATTTTTGACGGTTCCCGGCTATCTAGCTGAAAAAACTGGCGGTTCGGTGATTCGCGACCAACATTACGTCATGCATCTTTTCTGACGGTCACGGACACGGTCAGGCCAACCGTATCGGCTGATTTGCCGGTTTTCACGGTTGACGGGCAAACCGCGGCATCACTGATGGTATAGTGTTCACGGTACGCTGCCTGCAGCCGTTACGCGCCAACAGTCTAGCTTGGACACACCAAGTTAATTCGCCACAATGTCTTACAAGGCACACACAGAAATACCAGTGAATCAATCTGAGTCCAGGGTGGAACCGCTTCCTGCAGCCTTCCGGTCCTGTCCTGAACCTGCTCGAGGATTAAATAGTTGTCCCAAAACCAGTTTGTCCAGTCCAGAAAACCAGTTCGGACCTGTAATGCCAGGTGGATGACAAGTACAACCTGAAATCCAGACTACCGTCTCATCTACACAATTACAGTACAAATCAAGGTTAGTTACTACCATTGTCCAATAGACCCTAGTATACTACAGATGGGCACGAGCATCTTATCACATTAGCATGGTGCTCAGTTAGCTTCGTCCCCAGGCCCTACGAGCATAGTGCTCAGTCGGATGTGAATGTCACGAAGTGTTTCAGAGGCTGATGTGTGGTGTTGTATGGCCAGTCTCTGTGCAATTCTGTTGAATACCTCATATGCAACAACCACAGGCTTGTACAACTAACGGAATCAGAGTCATTCCCTGTCAGCACATGCTCGGTTACAGAGTTAACGAAACACATGAAAAATGACCGAGCCTGTGCTGACAGGGAATGACTCTGATTTCGTTAGTTGTACAAGCCTGTGGTCATTCATCTGCTCAATGACTCCAGCAATCTCATATGAGATCGCTGGAGTCATGGAGCAGATGAATGATCGCTTGAGATTAAAAGCAGGAGGATGAGAGACCAGTTTGGGACCAGGATGTCAGCTGGGAGAGTGCAGTCTCTATTGAAGCCAATGGTCACAGAGACGATTGTTATAAAGTGAGCACATTTTTGTTTATTACATAATTCCTTCCCAAGACACATCCTAATGATATTATGTAATTATTGTTTGCAAGAAATACAAACAGTGCGTAAATGTACTACACCACTCATAATCAAGTGCCCGAAAACAATTATGGAATGCTATTAGATCTTAAAACAGTTTTAGCCAAGTAACTAAAATTAAAAATCACTAGTAACAACAACTTGAATAAGAGCAGTGTTGCATTTATTTGACTGAAATTTAATATAACTGACCATGCAGAATGGAGGTTGTGTATAATTGATCATTAATATTTGTACATCATTTATATTGTATATTAATGTAAATATATTCTGTTTGTTTATATCTTCCCAAGTGATATTTATATGAAATAATAATTTTAATTTAATTAGCTGAATTATTAAAATTAATAAAATTCATAATACATAATTAGGTACGGTTCTACACTCTCTGATTCTACAATTCTTCTTAGCTGAATTTATTTTTTAATTTAATTTACTTGATTGCGTTGCATCAGCTCATTACAGGGATCAGTGGTGACAGAGGAAAACAGTCAGCAGACAATATCTAGAGACTCCGTACTGCTCACAAATTCCGAACCTGCTGATGGATATCACATGACTAGTACCAAGTGGTCACATGACAGCTCACACGACTTCTGTTATAAAAAACGGATGAATAAGAAGAGACACAACAGCTACTCCTAAGATGGCTACCACAATGACCACACCCACCACCACCTGACCAACTTCTACACACAAGAGGTACTTTTAACAGATCGCTATGGTGACGATGATTACCATAAACTGTAACACGTTCCTTACAACTTCTCACATCTCCTTGACAACATTGTAAACTTTAAAAATAAAAATGATGGGATTTTAAAAACAAATGTCCTTTCCATTTAATGCCCAAACCCTATACTCAAGACTCTAGACTATCTCTACATGAGGGAATTTCCACAATACTTCTGTGTCGTATCTTTTCCATTGTACTCCTTGATTCTTTCGTGTTCGTCCATCATCTGTTTGAATTCAAGTAGACGAGGGTACTCATTCTCATTCCAGTCTTCAAAGGAAGCCTTGGTGGCACACAGGGCATGGTAGACTGCAATGTCAGCGTAGGTGGGCTCTGACTGGAGAATGTTAGAAGGGCATACCATATTAGGCCACACCCTCCATTTATATTACCTCCGTCTTGCTATTGAAGAAATATTTATTCACATCTCTACAACGTGTGTACACGTCTTCGAAATGTTTCATGTACCTGTATGGGAGGAGTTTAGGACATCATTCCTATGCTGCATTACATCACCATGTCACACCCAGTTCATTACATCACCATGACACACCCCTAATCATCAATATGAATGTATATTTACCTCCCCAGAATTGATCTTAAATAAATGCTAGTTGACAACTCAACAACTGCTTGCACCATGCTTAGATCAGCCACACTAACTTTGCACATCCCCTTCACCTTTGGACCTTTAAGGTAGCCATCTTTCACATATACGGACATGCATACACACACACACACACACACACATAGGCACACACACACATACATACACACAGACACATACACACACACATACACACACACATACATACACACACACACACATAGGCACACACACACACATACATACACACAGACACAGACACACACACACACACACACACACACACACACACCGTGGAAGACGTGTGGATTTGAAGTATTCTATGAAAGGTTTGGCTTCTTCCTTCTGGCTCTCATAGGTGCCAGTTTTCTTGATGGGATGGAATGCATCATGACCTTCTGAAATGTAGTCAGCCACTGTCAGGGCTATCTGGTGTGAGGGTGAGGAGGTGAGGATGAAGATGAGGGTGTGGTGAGGGTTAGGAGGGTTACAAAATGTAAAGTTTTCCGATAACGATCACATGTGACACCCTATAAAAATCAACACGTGAACGACAAATTGTGTGTGTGTGTGTGTGTGCGTGTGTGTGTGTGTGTGTGTGTGTGTGTGTGTGTGTGTGTGTGTGTGTGTGTGTGTGTGTGTGTGTGTGTGTGTGTGTGTGTGGACAGAAGCATCTCAGGGAAGTGAAAATGTGTAGTGGAAAGCTTTATCAAATCAAGGACATAACCACTCCTACGTGAAGGGGTGTGGCAGCTCATGTTACGTTGAGGTTTACCTGGAGGGCGTGTGCATCATCCTCTGGCTTCACTGGACACAGGCCAAACTGTGTGCCCAGGAAATGCAAGATGGAGACACTCTGACTCAGGATGAAGTCCTCTCCACTGTCCTCATATCTGATGATGGGCGGGGCAAGGACAGGAAAAGAAGGGTTGCCGCCAGATTGGTTGTAATACTTGAGCACGCTGTCAGCATTTTTCTCATCATTGCAGACGTCACGATACTTCACCCCAGCCACTTCAAACATCAGCCTGATGAGGAGGGAATGGTGGCAAGAGTGTCACCTGGTGTTGGAGCTTGGCAGGTGGAAGGAATGTTGTGCTATTCAGGTGGAGGGAAATCCCCCTGGACAATTAACACATTCCCTGGACAATTAATAAATTCCCTTATTAAACCTAGCCACCATACTGTAATTTGCCCTCCATTGTCCTGTAGGCTCATTAAATGGAATAGCACATGTGTCTATAAGTGAGATCGAGGGTGGCCCCTCCCCAGCCCCCTCCTCCGCCCCTGCCCCCCCCCCCGCTCTTGCCTCCCTCCTCCGCCCCTGCCCCCCCCTCCTCCGCCCCTGCCCCCCTCCTCCGCCCCTGCCCCCCTCCTCCGCCCCTGCCCCTCTCCGCCCTCCCCCTCCTCCGCCCCTGCCCCCCTCCTCCGCCCCTGCCCCCCTCCTCCGCCCCTGCCCCCCTCCTCCGCCCCTGCCCCCCTCCCTCCTCCCTGCCCCTGCACCCATCCTCCGCCCCTGCCCCCCCTCCTCCGCCCCTGCCCCCCTCCTCCGCCCCTGCCCCCTCCTCCGCCCCTGCCCCCTCCTCCGCCCCTGCCCCCCTCCTCCGCCCCTGCCCCCCTCCTCCGCCCCTGCCCCTCCTCCGCCCCTGCCCCCCCTCACTCCGACCCTGCCCCCCTCCTCCGCCCCTGCCCCCCTCCTCCGCCCCTGCCCCCCTCCTCCGCCCCCTGCCCCCCTCCTCCGCCCCTGCGCCCCCTCCTCCGCCCCTGCCCCCCTCCTCCGCCCCTGCCCCCCCCTCCTCCGCCCCTGCCCCCCCTCCTCCGCCCCTGCCCCCCTCTGCCCCCCGCCTCGCTCCGCCCCGCACCACAGGAAATACAGTGGTACCAACACTACCATATATGGTCACGCGTTCCGTGCCCACAAAAAAGTGTTTGTAATCAAATACATTAATCAGAGGTACATGTACTGTGTACAAACGCATTACAGAAGCACTGCTTCCAAAGATGACAACACAACACAACCATAGGCCATAGGCCCTTTGAATTATCGTCGCTACAAGACGTTTGACGTTCACTGGAGCCAAGCAAGCTTTCGAGCTAGTAGAGACCTAGAGGGCAACAATACGGGCCACCAATTTACTTAGACCTTATGCGCGGGACAAGATGGCAATTGCTTGGTGTCGCTATGCCCACGCCCACAACAGCAGCGGTGTACAGACACGTACCAAGAACAAAGTATTTGGAAAAGTGAGGGGGAGGTGGGGGGGGGGGGAGGCGGCGGCTGGGGGTGGGATACAACTTCATATAAAACAGCTCACCTCGCGTAATCACCTCTGCCACGAAAACCTGGCCAGTAGTAAAGACTCCACGTGCCGCTTCTGTACCGCGAAGACTCTGCCATTTCTAATGCAGCAGTACTCGGAACGAACAGAAGCACTTAAGTATTTATTTATCGATAAATGCAATTAGTGATTGAACCAATAATTATTAATCAGTCGAGTTATGCGTCGAGTAGTGGTGGCCATGTCCGGAGGCATCGACTCAAGCGTGGCGGCGTATCTGCTCAAAAGACAAGGTGCGAGAGACAAGATGGAGTAAAGGCCTTAGCTTTATCGCCCCGGTCCACACTGTACACCAGGAGAGCACGTGACGGGGGTGTTTATGAGGAACTGGGACGAGCGAGATGAAACGGGAGTATGCAGAGCGTCACAAGACTTCGCGGACGTGCAGAGAGTGTGCGAGCGTCTGGCCATGCCGTGTCAGCAAGTGGATTTCATCAAGGAATATTGGAATGACGTTTTTAGGTAGAGGAGTAGCAGGTCCCCAGACCTTTCAAAAACCACCTATTTGGGCGTGGCCTGAATTTAAGGTTGCGCACCCCCAACTAGACTGTACCCTAGCAAGTTTTGGGTTGTCATGGTAACCGGGAAGGGGGAGGATGTTGCGTTAGGCTTGAGGTCACAACACAGCATGTCTCATGCAAATGTCAGTAAATTCATAGTTGCTCTTCTACTTGTTACATATACATGTACATCTGTTGGTACACCATCGAGTTATCATTGTCACGTGTTATTCATAGCTCCTAAGTGTTGTGACGAACAGACATTGCTAATTAAATTTAGAGGACTTACATGGACATTTCACTCAAAGATCAGCTAGGAAAGATGGTTACAAGTTCTTCTTCATTTATCTAGCATTTTGCTTGTGACCTTGTCTGTTTTAGCACCTTAATTTAACTCTTTGAACGCGAAGTGCATTTATACATGCATTGTCACACAACCATATCATCATCTGTGTGATGCATGTCAGTGTTGTGTTTATCACAAAGAATCGGGATCTGGGATGTACGCACTTCTTGTGTGTCCATCATTACCTCGCACATGTAACTTATTATGAACTGGAAAAGGCAGAAAGAGTGAACTGGAAAAGGCAGAAAGAGTGAACTGGGATTTTAAACATGTTGTACACTAATGTGAGTCCTGTTGTGGGAGTCAATAGCATTAGTGAAGTCATCTGAACAATGAGTTCTTCAGAAGAAACATTATTACCACAGTTGTAATTTAACCCAACATATCATGTACTTATAAGGTCACAAGTGCAGCAAATCCTAACATAGGCAGCCCAAAGGGTACCCGGCCCCGAGGGAGATGCGTTTCTCCCTTGGGTGAAGCACTGGGAATTTTGCATGCATAAGTTGTGATCCACACATTTCTTACTTACACTGTCATATAACGGTTGTGTGTATATGAACTAGCATGGTGTCCAAAGAGTTAAATAAGACTAGCCATGACTTAGGTTAACTGCATGTGACCTGGTTCCACTGTTCTTCTTAACAGCACATTTCTTGATCAGTACAAAAGTGGCCACACCCCCAATCCTGATATTCTGTGCAATCAGAAGATTAAGTTCACCACTTTCTACAATCACGTGATGACGTCGTTGAAAGCTACTGCCATAGCAACGGGCCACTACGCCCAACTGCACAGAAGTAACACTGGAGGTATGTCACATGATCAATCCCTTTTGTAGTTATCGTGATGACCTGGTTCCAAGTTGTGAAGTTACTTCAGAGTAAGGACACATTTAAAGACCAGTCGTATTTCCTTTGCCAAGTACCTCAGGTGATGCTGGTCCCATTACCATGGTAACATCAGATATCATTCATCTTGTATTCCAGGTGTCCTTACAAAACACACTCTTTCCCATTGGACACCTCACCAAGCCACAGGTCAGAGAGCTGGCATGTGATGCAGGCCTTGAGTTCCTGACACACAAGAAAGAGGTATGAACAGATTGAAGCACCAATGGGATTCTTACTCTGTGTGTGTGTGTGTGTGTGTGTGTGTGTGTGTGTGTGTGTGTGTGTGTGTGTGTGTGTGTGTGTGCGCGTGCGTGTGTGTGTGTGTGTGTGTGCGTGCGTGTGTGTGTGTGTGTGTGTGCGCGCGCGTGCGTGTGTGTGTGTGTGTGTGTGTGTGTGTCTACTACACACATGTATAACTGGAAACTTAAACTTTTGCTGATCAATATTTTGCATATCACTAGCTGTTAAAATTTATTAATTGGTTAAATTAATATAATACAATCAAAAGAACCTCATTTCATAGTGTAGGAATCTACTTGTAAACAAAATGGCATAGTTTGTTCATCCACACATCTATCAGAAGGATGACAGCACAGCTAATAGCCATGTAGTCACGTGCAAGACTAGATGATGGGTGTGCATTGTACTTTACAAGTGTCCTGTCATGGTAGTGCATCCATCATTCCATCAATGACCCAAGTTGAAGTATTCTAAATGCTGTTTTAAAAATTTATCCAAGTACATGTAGGTAGATTTGGTTGATGGAATGATGCAAGACTTTTCATGAGATGGAGGCTGTCATTGGCTACCATTGCAGGGTTTCCGATAACGTTCGGACACATACCATTTTCCGATCAATTAAGCCATTTGTCCGAACATAATTAATTACGTTCGGACAAAATGTCAGGACAAAAAAAGCGTGCGCTTGCTCAGGAGGAAGGTGAGGACGACGTTGAGGATGGTGTCTTAGCACCAAAAAAGCGGTTAGTGACGATTAAAACTGTTGAAAAGTGGGTGGCCGAGAACGACAAGGAATTGGACACGTCGCTTTGGCTTAAGTACGAGAAGGATGGACGAGACACGGTTGGATTACTGAAATGCGCAGTTTGTGTAGAATTTGAAGCTAGGCTCGTTGGAATGCGCAACTTCCGTAGTACATTCATTGAAGGTACACCAAATCTGCGTACTACCAGTTTCAAAGATCATGCGAAAAGTGATATGCACGCGCGTGCAATGATGCTTTTTAAAAAGAAGCAAGCGGGGCCGAGTAATGCCAGCAGCTGTCCACCGATCATACAGCTGATACAAAACCTTGATGCTGAAACTGAGGCAAGAGTGAAAAGGAAGTTTGATATCGCTTTTTTCATCTGCAAAGAGAATTTATCATTCTTAAAGATGGGGTCCCTGTGTGAGCTTCAAACACGTCATGGGGTTGACCTAGGTGAAGGTTATAAAAACAATAAAGCGTGTACTGAATTTGCCCACTACATTGCTGAAGATCAGCTGTCAATCCTGAAAAAGGTCTTAGCAGATGCCAAATTTATTAGCATACAGGCAGATGGCAGTACTGACTCTGGGAATAGTGAAAATGAGCTGTTTTTGGTGGTATCGTTTGAAGCTAATAGCAATGATAGAAAAGTCCACGTGAGAAGCAGGTTTCTGGCAGTTCAGGAAATCAAGCGAGCCAATGCAGAAGGATTGTTCCAGTGCTTTAAGAATGCCATGAGTCATGTGGGCATTTCTGATTGGGAGACAAAGGTAATAGGATTTGGCTGTGATGGAACAAATGCCAATATTGCTGCTGGAGGACTACGAGGGCATCTTGAAGAGTCCATGCCTTGGATTGTTGTGTTTTGGTGCCTTTCCCATCGCCTAGAGCTTGCTTTAAAAGATGCTTTAAAAAATACATATTTCTCAACAGTGGATGACATGCTGTTGAAGCTGTATTTTTTATATGAAAAATCACCGAAAAAGTGCCGAGAAATTGAAGACATTGTGGCTGAGTTAAAAGCATGCCTAGAACCATCAGAAATGCCAAGAAGTCGTGGTATAAAGCCTCTTAGGGCATGTGGTACTCGATTCATTGCTCACAAGTTAGCTGCTTTAGAGAGAGTTGTGAACCGACTAGGAGCCTATCTCAACCATCTAGCCATTCTATCTGAAGACCCATCAATGAAATCTACCGACAGGCAAAAAATGAAGGGTTATCTGCAGCAATGGCATAATGCTAAAGTTCTTTATGGTTGTGCTCTTTTTCATGATCTATTGAAGCCTGCAGCAATTCTTTGTGTTGCTCTTCAAAATGATGAAGTGTCCATTATTGGGGCCATAGAAGCCTTCTTGAAAACGAAGAAGGCTATGGAAAAGGTAAGGGATATGGCCTTTGAAGATCTCCCTACTGTTAAGAAGGTAATAGGAGCCATCCAACAGAGTGATGATGGAGGAGTATCATATCAAGGAGCACAACTAACCAATTTTGATGGCTGTATAACATCTCTCAAGAAAACAAAAGACCAATGTGTACAAGCAATTGAAGCCTGCCTTAAAGATCGTCTGAAAGTACAGTGTCCTGATCTACTAACTCATGCCCTGACAATTCTTGCTCCAATGGGTTGGGAGAGAAAGGATGATGCCTCCTTTGGATATAGTGCAATTGATGCCATTAGCATCAGATTTAGAACTCCATTGGAACATGCTAAAGTCGATTGCAGTGTCTTGCAACAGGAATGGGACGATATGGTGGACTATGCAAAGAGATACTTGAATCTTGTTCAAGAGGACTATTCTGTTCTTTGGTGGAAACTGTTTAATGCAGTTGATGCAAAAAAGTGGTCAAACATCCTGGCACTAGTAGAGCTGCTATTCTGCCTTCCAATGTCCAACGGTAAAGTTGAAAGGATGTTCTCAGTTTTGAAAAACATAAAAACTGAAAAGCGAACAAGGCTCAGTGAAGACAATTTAGATGATTTGATGCGAATATCAGTCGATGCACCAGAAATGTCTGCCTGGGATGCTAGTGGTGCTGTAAAACTCTGGTGGAGTGCAAAAACACGCCGTACTGTCAAAGACACAAGAAAAACACCAGAATCCGCTGCTGCGGAGGTAGAGATTATTGATGGCAATGAAGAAGAAGATGCACTTGTCTTAGATGGTTGGGAAGATTGGATTGAGCAGTAGATGCTAACTGGTATATTCAGACTGAAAGTCAAACCTGTAATTCTAGACATTGTGTATCAGTTGTAAATGAAAAGCACAATTAAATTTAAAATCCGCATCGAATCATGTCTGATCAACTAAACCATATGTCTGGTCAATTTTGTTCATGTTCTGACATTTTGTCAGAACACTTCTTGCTCCTTATCGGAAACCCTGCATTGGTTGTCTGGTAAAGTGTTTCTATCCAATGCACACCCATCATCTAGTCTTGCACGTGACTACATGGCTATTAGCTGTGCTGTCATCCTTCTGACAGATGTGTGGATGAACAAAACTATGCCATTTTTGTTTACAAGTAGATTCCTACACTATGAAATGAGGTTCCTTTGTCACGCACAGAAAAAAAAAGCAAGGATGGTAGCTTAGAAGCATAAAGCCCCACTGCACACTGCACACGGTGTAGCATGTATTATAAGCAAAAGGCTCGTGCCTGCCAGAGGCCAAATTGATGGAGCTGTGTATGTACGTAATTAGTATTGAGAGCTCGTTACATTGCCTGGTTCCCTGACCTTACATTGCCTGGTTCCCTGACCTTACATTGCCTGGTTCCCTGACCTTACATTGCCTGGTTCCCTGACCTTACATTGCCTGGTTCCCTGACCTTACATTGCCTGGTTCCCTGACCTTACATTGCCTGGTTCCCTGACCTTACATTGCCTGGTTCCCTGACCTTACATTGCCTGGTTCCCTGACCTTACATTGCCTGGTTCCCTGACCTACATTGCCTGGTTCCCTGACCTTACATTGCCTGGTTCCCTGACCTTACATTGCCTGGTTCCCTGACCTTACATTGCCTGGTTCCCTGACCTTACATTGCCTGGTTCCCTGACCTTACATTGCCTGGTTCCCTGACCTTAGCAAGAATACAACAGCTACCTTCCACTCCACCCCTCACTTCAGACCCCATACCCCTCCCTCCCTCTACATCCCCTCCCTCCCTCCACACCCCTCCCTCCCTCCACACCCCTCCCTCCCTCTACATCCCCTCCCTCCCTCCACACCCCTCCCTCCCTCCACACCCCTCCCTCCCTCCACACCCCTCCCTCCCTCCCTCTACATCCCCTCCCTCCCTCCACACCCCTCCCTCCCTCCACCCCTCCCTCCCTCTACATCCCCTCCCTCCCTCCACACCCCTCCCTCCACACCCCTCCCTCCACACCCCTCCCTCCACACCCCTCCCTCCACACCCTTCCCTCCAGACCCTTCCCTACAGGGCTGTGCTTAACTACCACATATACAATCCTGGACTGCATCTGAATTTTTGGTGAAAATTACCCATGTATGTGTTAATTTATTCATCAGAGCATGGGACTGTGTTTTGTTGGAAAAAGATCTTTCCCAAAGTTTATATCTCAGGTGAGACCATCACACACAACACACACCACACAACAAAAAACACAACACAACACACACACAGCACACACAAAATACACATACGCACACACAATATACACACAACACACAAAAACACACACACAACACACACAAAAACAGAACACAAAAACATGCACAGACACAACACACACACACACACACACACACACACACTGTCCTAGTGATAATGATGATTATATATACTTCTTCGTGTGTGGGTAGTATCTGGATTCCATACCAGGTGGTAGCTTTGTTGATTTGGAAGGAAGGTTGCTAGGGCAACACCAAGGCAAGTGACCCTCCCATGAGAGTCACATGACATCACATGACATCACATAATGCAGGTCACCATCTCTTCACCATTGGCCAGAGGGCCAGGATAGGAGGGCATCCTGTGGCATGGTTTGTGGTGGGCAAAGATCCCGTCAGGAATACAGTGATTGTGGTATGTGGGAGGGAGGGGAGGAGGGAGGGGTCCAGCTGATCATCCTCAGGTGTGGGTGTGTGCAGGCTGAGGGCACCTCCCATCCCGCTCTCTTTTGCCACTCCTTCGTGACAGAGAAGCCACATTGGATCGGAGGGGTTTCCCCTGAGGTCATCAGCAGGGGAAATACCCTCACCTGTACAGTGAGGTACAGACATCAGCAAACATTGGGTGGGTGTGGCTATGATGTCATTGATCATATGTGAATGGTGCTATTGCAGTGAGGTGTGATGTTGCTCAGCAACAGACAGGGTAAGTGGGTGTGTATCATAGCTTTAATGACCATGCCCCCTTTCATTTAGACATCTGCTAGTACAGTGTAGAGACCCCCTGAGGGCAGTAACCCCAGGCCAGGTAAGGAGAGGGGAGGAGGGCACGTAAGGAGAGGGGAGGAGGGACAGGTAAGGAGAGGGGAGGAGGAGAGGGGAGGTGGGGCAGGTAAGGAGAGGGGAGGAGGCCAGGTAAATAGAGGGGAGGAGGGCAGGTAAGGAGAGGGGAGGGCAGGTAAGGAGAGGGGAGGAGGGCAGGTAAGGAGAGGGGAGGAGGGGCAGGTAAGGAGAGGGGAGGATGGGTCAGTGTGTTTGGCAAAGTGATACACATAGCTCTGTCTTTCAGTGTGCAGCCTTCTATTTAGGCGCAGAGTGTCTTGGGGGTGCATTTATTAGAAGCATTGGTCCATCGCTATGGGAACTGAAAGAACAATCGCCATCACAGATTACACATTGCAATTTATTGGAAGATTGATAATGTGTTAGTGCTCCATTAATAATCATTCATAATCATTAACAATCATGACGTAATTCAATGGTGAAGCCATACTCTTGAGAATGGAGATGATTATCTCTGACCCTGTGTTTCTTATACTTGAACGCCATATATAAAGTCAACGTTGTTGCTGTGTTTCAAATAGCAAAGTGGAAGGCGCAGGTGGTATACATTGCGTTGAAGTTCCTATGTCGTTAATAAACCTCCAATATGACCACCATAGCTACTATTGCCCCACGGCTGCGTATCAGAAAACCGAACTGTATTCATCGTATAGCCATTTAGTTCATATGTGTACGGGAGTCTGTCAGCTGGGGTGTTCCTCTTCCAGTTGCAGAGTATGTGGCGCACCACCGTGCACGTGACTTTGGCTGCATGCGGTATACAGTACTACACGGCGGTTTGCTCTCATTGAACGCTTGGAAAGTAGGCCCTCCGTCCCGAAAAATTGAAATGATTTACGTGCCCCAAGTTCGAAATGCATTAACACCTAAAAGCCATTCTAGAAGCGACAAACACCTCTGACCTTTATTTTAAGTATAAATCACGTGGCCTGAACATTGTTGACTGTCAGCTCTGGCGCTTCGAAAGCAATTGACTTACAAACGGTGATCGCCAACCTTGTGTGTTCAAACAAAGATAACGACGCTCAGGAACCGAGACAGAACAGACCCAAACTATCACGGTAAAGTGAATAGAATGCTCTATCTGTTTTTGGTACAAGCTAACGGTGACGCATTTTCTGAAGTAGTTTTCGATCCTTTAGAAAATCCGCCATTTTGGCATCGTTTGGTGGTTGGAATTATTAATTATTTTACCATTCACGTTTCTCCTGGTATTAAATAGGCCCTACTTGAAAGTGAGCTGCATAACCTGCATTATATTCTTTGCTCTCTTAGCTGGAGGGGGATGGCAGCTACTAGTTGTGGTTCAACGATTTATAGATGTTCGCACAGCAGATTGGAGCAAATACCAAGCCAGGTCTATTAAACTTGGCATGAATCGATTCAGCCCCCTGGTCTCCCAAAAGACTGAACCCAGCAAGTTTGGTAGGCATTTGCCCACCGTACTGCTTGATCCTCCTGGAGATGCATTTTAAAGGGGACTGTTGCTTCAGGATATGGTAAATGGCCATGAACTCTTGTATAGCCTTGGAATCTACCCTCACTGGCAGGTATAAACCCTTCGTGCCTGCCAGCACTACAACCAAAGTAAGAGTATTTTTATTCACTCTTACCTTTCATTTTCATTTAAAAAGTGGACAACCTTATCTACCAGATGGGGAATGTAAACTAAAGGAGCTCCTTTGATTTTATACCTGAAGGAAGTGGAAATGTAAAGGGGGCAACTTTCCTTTGAGATTATCCCCACAATGTGGCTGGAGATGCGACACATCCTTTCTTTCCTCACCAGCCAGAGAATCCCTGATGATTTCAGCCATCTGAAAAATCAGTGAGTTACCTTTGCTGCATGCATTTGTGATATCATACCGTCTTAGAAGTCTCAATTTATTCCAAAGTATAGCAAGACCAGCCTTTATTACCAATACCTGAGCTGGACCAATCTCAATGGATGATGAGATGCCTGCATTAGCCAACAAACATTGTCGCTCTTCATCACTGAGGGTGAGAACTTCTGTTTGGATGAGGGCAGATGCTTCTCCACTGACAATATTTTGTATTCTCTATATTCAGAGCATCTGGTCCTTGATCAGGCGGCTGTGGTTTGTTGCTTGGCTTTGGTGACTTGCATGAATGTAAGGTGAGGGTAGATATTATGTAACCTCTGTACCACTTCCTTAACTGCTCCTCCTGTAGCAAGCTGTACAACACCTTTGTCGGAACTGGTAGAGATGGCTCTCTTCAGCAGCTCAGCAGTTTGCTTCACTCCTCAGGTGTAAGTGATGGTACACACTCATGCCCTTCATAATCACCACTTCAAATGTCCCTGTTGCACCAGCACAATATCTTCTAACATCTGATAGCAGCAGAGGAGTATTCCATTTGAGGCTGGTCTGACATGTGACGGATCATCATCTGGGCAACAGGGACAGCTTACAGCGCCAGATGCTGCTATGCACTCTGTGAGGCACTTGGTGCATACCAGTGAACTGCACGTCAATTCTAGTGGCTGTGAAAGAACGTTGGAACACAGTGCACACTTCAGCTTCTCTAAGATCAACAGGTTGTTCACGCTGGCCAAAGGTGGACTAGGCTCATGCAATAAAGCTGGTGGAGAGGCAATCTTCTGAAGATGAGCTATTAGTAGTGTATTAGGTGCCTGGCAACGATTTCTACTTTTGGGCCTTTCATGTGTCCACTGGGCACATGCACTGAAGTGCTCGCACCATGATGTAATATTGTATTAGTACATTGTACTTTGCATTGATGTTTGTTCCACTGAAATACACTGACTGTACCTTGTGATGCACCCCCACCCCCTTCAATTCATTATGGCACTAATCGTTCTAACCAGTCAAATGCAAGCAGCATCCCCCAGAAGTGTTGATGTCAAAAGCTATTTTCAGATCAGCTGTAAATGCATTGCGTTCATATGATCTTTTGCTTTGCTTTGGATTTCCACAGCCTCTGTCCACACACTCTACAACACATGGGTACTTGCTCTATGTGGTAATCCATACCTATAATCATGTACCAGGTACATATACATGTACGAATGAAACCACAACTTGTATTGATTATTCATGAAATACGCTCCGCTTGTTCGTGGAAAATGCGTCACCACTTTAGGTTCGTAAATACGTATTGCCACATGCCTCCTGATCACTACCGTAGTAAGCTTACCTTCCAATTTTGTTCCAGAAGTTAACGTCGTCTTTGTAATGGCCCCTCCAAAATACGTGCCGCGCAACCTTACAAAAACGGCTTGCGCGTATTGTTTACGTGTCATGTAGACTATGCGTATAGAGTGGGCATGCTAGAAACTTAAGTACAGTGCGTGAATTTGATTTCATATTTTGATTTGCAGTTTCTGGTGAGTCATTGGGTGGCTATAATGAGGCGTCACTTCAGAATTATACCGTAAATTGTCTAATTATACACCCAGTTTCCAGCCGCATACAATCGTACTCTGCGCTCGCGCGACCTCCGGCCAGAGACATCCATGGATCCTTTAAAGCAGGAGTTGCCGTATAAAAGGAGCTTGGATCCAAAAATTTCAACCGGCCGTGCGGCTGTTTTAGATTAAAAATGGTGGCTTCATATACATAGAGCTACTAGAGGCTTGGCAACAACAGTTACAGCGTACAAGTTCAAGCACGCATGCATGTTTTGAATGCCATTTCATGCAACAATACCATTTCTGAAGTTAATAACACTAAGTTAACAAACTGGATCACATGTTCGTATAATGGCGACCTCTTCACCAGAAGATACGTGCTCTAGGTTTAGACTGCATCTGCAAGGGTCCTTTTCCTCTTGAGAGGAAAAGGAAACTTTTCTGAGTAAATTTGAGGCAGCGAAGCAACTACTTGCACCCGGTTGCAAGCGGAACGCTACTATCAGCGTGTTGAATATTTTGCTGGACCGTGTATTGACACAACCCGAGAATGTCCAGGCCTCAAGTAGCAGAACATTCTTTTCTAGGAATGAAATGATGTTGGATTCAGCAGGTTAGTTGGATGGATATATACATGTACGTTCGGTTATACAAAATTTGGTTTACTAACTTACTAAGGGATCTATACGGGAGACGAAGACGCCAGTGACCAAGACCTCTTTGTGGTCGAGCGTAAGACCTTCAAGAGTCTTTGTTCGGGCCTTGTCCAGCAGTGTGGCTGTCTCTCCAACCCATCTTGGACTATAGCTTCTTTCATAAAGGTATGAGTACCGTAAGTAATTCTGTTCAATTCTCTGTATAAAACTCATTTACTACTCACTTAGAAGGGACATGTAGCTAGGGTCCAGTTTGTTTGCCCACACTGCAAGCAGTCACGTGTCTGGGCTAGTTCCAGAGTGCTGTCTCGTCATTACCTTGCTAATCAGAAGTAAGAGTACCATTTGGATTTAGTAGTATCAATGTAAACGTGATTCTTTTTGCAGACTGGTCCATGCTTTCACCTGTGCTGGCATGTTGCCTCGCCAGTACATGAATTTCTATTTATTTGCTGGTATGGGTGTAGTGAAGCAGAAATACATCAGTTCAGGTGGGTGCTGAGATGATCAATTTATTTTATTTTACATTGTTCTAATCCATGTTCATTCAGTTTATCTAAACCAACTTTACCAGCAAGTGGTGGCAGATGTAGCAGAAGAGTCCATGAAAGCTGCTGTTGAACGTGTGAAGGAAAGCCCTCACCATGCTACAAGTGGAGAGGTTAGAGTGCCACATTAAAAAAAAGTGTATCAATATATTTACTATGTAGTGGGTTATAACTGATGCACGTCACGATTCTACGTCAAATGCATACCACTCAACGGTACCTTGTCTGGCTGGAAGGTATGCACATAAGTTCTAAATGCCCATGTTTATCAGCGTATCGTCCATTTCAGTACACATAGGATTGTTGGGAATTTCCACTCTTTCCAGACAGCAGCACAGAGTTGCTCAGACCAGGGGGGTGGCATGCATAAGATAGTCTTGCCACAAGTTATTGCCCGAAGTTTGCTCTTGTGTCCCAACATTTTACAATTTCACATTTTCTTTCTAACAAAGGGTTAAACATCACAGAGGTAGCCCATGACTCAGGCTACTATAAGCTGTATGTACGACAACTCGGGATGGTCAATTCCTACGACCCTTGGCATGGTAAGGTATCTATTGGTTTTCAGTGGTGAATTGATTGGAGTTATTGCAGGCACTAAGAATGTGGCGAAGCAGTTGCGTCATATCTGTGCCGGTACAGGGATAGGACGTGGTTCACTGAACTTTCTGATAAGGGTATGTACTTTCTGGACATATTGATTAAAAATGAAATATCTGACTATTCAGCAAGGTGCACCAAGGTGCACTTGTATTGGTGCATGAGGAACTGTGGTGGCAACCCTGACCGTCTACGTGCAATGATCATGAACATCAGCAAGCACTTTCAGGTTTGTATTTACATAGTGGGTGGGTGTGCATGTGTGTATGTCTATGTATGTAATCTAATGTGAATGTGTGTGATTGTGTGTCTTTTATGTGCATTAGTGCATTCCATACGTGATATGCATCCCTGTCTGTGATTCAGGGTGATCACCAAAGTTGCTATTCTGAGAGTCCCTGTCAACAGCCATCCACAAAGGAAGCCTCTCACTATGCCGGCAGCCATTAGTGCATATGAGGCTGCACTACGAAATACCCTCATCTACAAAAACGCTGATTCGTGCCATCTGGTATGTAACATGAACAACATATTATGTGAATGTACATATTTGTGTTCTTCCAGTGTCGGGACACCTACTGAATTGAGTCATTTAACCATCAGCTGCTCACCTACCTCCCAAAGAGAATTCTCATTCACACCAAGACATTTGAAATGCGTATGAACTTGGCTGTGATGGATTGGGTGAGTGCTCTACTTGTTCTGTATGTGTTATGAGATTATGCATCCACATCGATCAGAATGAAAACTGTCAAAGGATGGCAACAAGTCACCACGAATACACAGATGTTCGCCGACCAGACCATCACTCCACATACAATGTGTTGGTCAAGAAAACATGGTATCCATGGATGTCGACTTCGTTACATTCGGCAGGACTGGAATGGGCAAGAGTACAGCATGCAACATCATGATAGGCGCTCAGGATAAGAAGGAAACTGAATACATTACTGCGTTGGAAGCCACTGAGAAGATAAAAGATAGGAGACTTACTTCAAGACTTCAGACGACGGGGAGGAGGACTATGTCTATCAGTGTGCAGTGTCTGAGGTGTGCATTTATCATAAGTATTCATATGGAAACTAAAAGACAATCACCATCACAGATTACACAGTGCGATGTATTGGAGGATTGATATACATGTATGTGCACACGGTGTACAATGAAAGCATGTATTATAAGCAAAAGGCTCGTGCCTGCCAGAGGCCAAATTGATGGAGCTGTGCATGTACGTAATTAGTATTGAGAGCTCGTTACATTGCCTGGTTCCCTGACCTTACATTGCCTGGTTCCCTGACCTTAGCAAGAATACAAGTTGGGAGACAGCTACCTTCCACTCCACCCCTCCCTCCACACCCCTCCTCCACACCCCTCCCTCCCTCCACACCCCTCCCTCCCTCCACACCCCTCCCTCCCTCCACACCCCCCCTCCCTCCACACCCCCCCTCCCTCCCTCCACACCCCTCCCTCCCTCCCTCCACCCCCTCCCTCCCCTCCACACCCCTCCCTCCACACCCCTCCCTCCACACCCCTCCTCCACACCCCTCCCTCCACACCCCTCCCCCCACCCCTCCCTCCCTCCACACCCCTCCCTCCACACCCCTCCCTCCACACCCCCTCCCTCCACCCCCCTCCCTCCCTCCACACCCCTTCCACCACCCCCTCCCTCCACCCCCTTCCACCACACCCCTCCCTCCCACCCCCCTCCCTCCCTCCACACCCCCTCCCTCCCTCCACCCCCCCCCCTCCCTCCCAACCCCTCCCTCCCTCCACACCTCTCACTCCCTCCACACCCCGTCCCTTCCTGCACGCCCTCCTCCACCCCGCCCTCCTCCACACATCCTCCCTCCACCACACCCTCCCCCACACAGACCCTCCCTCCCACACACCCCCTACCTCCCACACCCCCCTCCGGCCCCTCCCACCCTTTCCTACTGGTGTGCTTAACTACCACATATGTTTTGGGCCATAGGTAAAGAACTCATAAATACAATCCTGGACTGCATCTGAATTTTTGGTGAAAATTACCCATGTATGTGTTAATTTATTCATCAGAGCATGGGACTGTGTTTTGTTGGAAAAAGATCTTTCCCAAAGTTTATATCTCAGGTGAGACCATCACACACAACACACACCACACAACAAAAAACACAACACAACACACACACAGCACACACAAAATACACATACGCACACACAATATACACACAACACACAAAAACACACACACAACACACACAAAAACAGAACACAAAAACATGCACAGACACAACACACACACACACACACACACACACACACTGTCCTAGTGATAATGATGATTATATATACTTCTTCGTGTGTGGGTAGTATCTGGATTCCATACCAGGTGGTAGCTTTGTTGATTTGGAAGGAAGGTTGCTAGGGCAACACCAAGGCAAGTGACCCTCCCATGAGAGTCACATGACATCACATGACATCACATAATGCAGGTCACCATCTCTTCACCATTGGCCAGAGGGCCAGGATAGGAGGGCATCCTGTGGCATGGTTTGTGGTGGGCAAAGATCCCGTCAGGAATACAGTGATTGTGGTATGTGGGAGGGAGGGGAGGAGGGAGGGGTCCAGCTGATCATCCTCAGGTGTGGGTGTGTGCAGGCTGAGGGCACCTCCCATCCCGCTCTCTTTTGCCACTCCTTCGTGACAGAGAAGCCACATTGGATTGGAGGGGTTTCCCCTGAGGTCATCAGCAGGGGAAATACCCTCACCTGTACAGTGAGGTACAGACATCAGCAAACATTGGGTGGGTGTGGCTATGATGTCATTGATCATATGTGAATGGTGCTATTGCAGTGAGGTGTGATGTTGCTCAGCAACAGACAGGGTAAGTGGGTGTGTATCATAGCTTTAATGACCATGCCCCCTTTCATTTAGACATCTGCTAGTACAGTGTAGAGACCCCCTGAGGGCAGTAACCCCAGGCCAGGTAAGGAGAGGGGAGGAGGGCACGTAAGGAGAGGGGAGGAGGGACAGGTAAGGAGAGGGGAGGAGGAGAGGGGAGGTGGGGCAGGTAAGGAGAGGGGAGGAGGCCAGGTAAATAGAGGGGAGGAGGGCAGGTAAGGAGAGGGGAGGGCAGGTAAGGAGAGGGGAGGAGGGCAGGTAAGGAGAGGGGAGGAGGGGCAGGTAAGGAGAGGGGAGGATGGGTCAGTGTGTTTGGCAAAGTGATACACATAGCTCTGTCTTTCAGTGTGCAGCCTTCTATTTAGGCGCAGAGTGTCTTGGGGGTGCATTTATTAGAAGCATTGGTCCATCGCTATGGGAACTGAAAGAACAATCGCCATCACAGATAATGTGTTAGTGCTCCATTAATAATCATTCATAATCATGACGTAATTCAATGGTGAAGCCATACTCTTGAGAATGGAGATGATTATCTCTGACCCTGTGTTTCTTATACTTGAACGCCATATATAAAGTCAACGTTGTTGCTGTGTTTCAAATAGCAAAGTGGAAGGCGCAGGTGGTATACATTGCGTTGAAGTTCCAATGTCGTTAATAAACCTCCAATATAACCACCATAGCTACTATTACCCCACGGCTGCGTATCAGAAAACCGAACTGTATTCATCGTATAGCCATTTAGTTCATATGTGTACGGGAGTCTGTCAGCTGGGGTGTTCCTCTTCCAGTTGCAGAGTATGTGGCGCACCACCGTGCACGTGACTTTGGCTGCATGCGGTATACAGTACTACACGGCGGTTTGCTCTCATTGAACGCTTGGAAAGTAGGCCCTCCGTCCCGAAAAATTGAAATGATTTACGTGCCCCAAGTTCGAAATGCATTAACACCTAAAAGCCATTCTAGAAGCGACAAACACCTCTGACCTTTATTTTAAGTATAAATCACGTGGCCTGAACATTGTTGACTGTCAGCTCTGGCGCTTCGAAAGCAATTGACTTACAAACGGTGATCGCCAACCTTGTGTGTTCAAAC
This sequence comes from Ephydatia muelleri, assembly GCA_013339895.1. Taxonomy (NCBI): domain Eukaryota; kingdom Metazoa; phylum Porifera; class Demospongiae; order Spongillida; family Spongillidae; genus Ephydatia; species Ephydatia muelleri. Next base: position 34,244,103 of record JABACO010000001.1, on the reverse strand, counting down.
AAAGATAACGACGCTCAGGAACCGAGACAGAACAGACCCAAACTATCACGGTAAAGTGAATAGAATGCTCTATCTGTTTTTGGTACAAGCTAACGGTGACGCATTTTCTGAAGTAGTTTTCGATCCTTTAGAAAATCCGCCATTTTGGCATCGTTTGGTGGTTGGAATTATTAATTATTTTACCATTCACGTTTCTCCTGGTATTAAATAGGCCCTACTTGAAAGTGAGCTGCATAACCTGCATTATATTCTTTGCTCTCTTAGCTGGAGGGGGATGGCAGCTACTAGTTGTGGTTCAACGATTTATAGATGTTCGCACAGCAGATTGGAGCAAATACCAAGCCAGGTCTATTAAACTTGGCATGAATCGATTCAGCCCCCTGGTCTCCCAAAAGACTGAACCCAGCAAGTTTGGTAGGCATTTGCCCACCGTACTGCTTGATCCTCCTGGAGATGCATTTTAAAGGGGACTGTTGCTTCAGGATATGGTAAATGGCCATGAACTCTTGTATAGCCTTGGAATCTACCCTCACTGGCAGGTATAAACCCTTCGTGCCTGCCAGCACTACAACCAAAGTAAGAGTATTTTTATTCACTCTTACCTTTCATTTTCATTTAAAAAGTGGACAACCTTATCTACCAGATGGGGAATGTAAACTAAAGGAGCTCCTTTGATTTTATACCTGAAGGAAGTGGAAATGTAAAGGGGGCAACTTTCCTTTGAGATTATCCCCACAATGTGGCTGGAGATGCGACACATCCTTTCTTTCCTCACCAGCCAGAGAATCCCTGATGATTTCAGCCATCTGAAAAATCAGTGAGTTACCTTTGCTGCATGCATTTGTGATATCATACCGTCTTAGAAGTCTCAATTTATTCCAAAGTATAGCAAGACCAGCCTTTATTACCAATACCTGAGCTGGACCAATCTCAATGGATGATGAGATGCCTGCATTAGCCAACAAACATTGTCGCTCTTCATCACTGAGGGTGAGAACTTCTGTTTGGATGAGGGCAGATGCTTCTCCACTGACAATATTTTGTATTCTCTATATTCAGAGCATCTGGTCCTTGATCAGGCGGCTGTGGTTTGTTGCTTGGCTTTGGTGACTTGCATGAATGTAAGGTGAGGGTAGATATTATGTAACCTCTGTACCACTTCCTTAACTGCTCCTCCTGTAGCAAGCTGTACAACACCTTTGTCGGAACTGGTAGAGATGGCTCTCTTCAGCAGCTCAGCAGTTTGCTTCACTCCTCAGGTGTAAGTGATGGTACACACTCATGCCCTTCATAATCACCACTTCAAATGTCCCTGTTGCACCAGCACAATATCTTCTAACATCTGATAGCAGCAGAGGAGTATTCCATTTGAGGCTGGTCTGACATGTGACGGATCATCATCTGGGCAACAGGGACAGCTTACAGCGCCAGATGCTGCTATGCACTCTGTGAGGCACTTGGTGCATACCAGTGAACTGCACGTCAATTCTAGTGGCTGTGAAAGAACGTTGGAACACAGTGCACACTTCAGCTTCTCTAAGATCAACAGGTTGTTCACGCTGGCCAAAGGTGGACTAGGCTCATGCAATAAAGCTGGTGGAGAGGCAATCTTCTGAAGATGAGCTATTAGTAGTGTATTAGGTGCCTGGCAACGATTTCTACTTTTGGGCCTTTCATGTGTCCACTGGGCACATGCACTGAAGTGCTCGCACCATGATGTAATATTGTATTAGTACATTGTACTTTGCATTGATGTTTGTTCCACTGAAATACACTGACTGTACCTTGTGATGCACCCCCACCCCCTTCAATTCATTATGGCACTAATCGTTCTAACCAGTCAAATGCAAGCAGCATCCCCCAGAAGTGTTGATGTCAAAAGCTATTTTCAGATCAGCTGTAAATGCATTGCGTTCATATGATCTTTTGCTTTGCTTTGGATTTCCACAGCCTCTGTCCACACACTCTACAACACATGGGTACTTGCTCTATGTGGTAATCCATACCTATATAATAATGCCAATTACACTGTAGGAGTACAAACTGTTAATCTTGCACGTACACACAAGGCACATACACCATGTACACAGGAGGGGTGGTGTGCAAAGCCTTGGTAGAACACAGGAGGGTGCACACACACACCACAAGCAAGTGCACACAACATTTGCACACACACACACACACACACACACACACACACACACACACACCAAAACACACACCACTGACAAGGCTATGCACCATTAGGCCCAGACATATCCAGTGCATAAAAATAGACCTAGAAATAGGCAATACAGCCGCTCCTAAAAGACACCATAACGGTCAAATTATTCAAAACAGCCCTGGCGGTGGAATAATTATTACAATTGAGTTAACACGCGCACTGTTATTTACTTAGTCGCCGTCCCTACTAACCTGGCGCATTTGATGTGTCAAGCGGAACCATATGATAATTACAGTTGGGCGTAGCCCGACCTTCGTGTCTTGGCTGAAGGTCGCGGGCGGCCGGTATGACTAGACTTGTCGCTTAACTTAATTCAAATTTGACTCTGCTTGCCTCAAAGAGCGCGAGTACGTAGTGTAGAATCGCGAGTGCGAGTCATGAAGTCTCGAGCGGCGAGTAGGGTCGAATCGAGTACGAGTGGAGTTGAATCGAGTGCAAGTCGAGTCGGACACGAGTGTGAGTCAAGCGAAGTGCGAGAGTGAACTTGGCCGGGGCCTGTAATACATGATTTCAATTTGGTCCTATATTTACTTACCCTGTAAAGTCAATGGCAAATCTATCGCTAGCAAACGTATTGCAAAGACGTAGGTAAATATAAAACGGTATTTACACCTGTAGCAAATATGTAGGTAAATATGTAAGTACCTTTACGTACGTGGTAAATGTATTGCAAACATTAGCGTAAAGACATTACATGTGTACATATGGGTAAATATGTGTGCAAATTTAATGTTTCATGTTTGCGACAAGTTTACGCATCGTGTTCAGACGTAGTAAACCCAACTTTTTGTCCAGTGGTTGTGCGTCAATCTAGTCAGATGGTTTTGGAATGTCTATTTATATCAGAATGATGATGAATCGGCACAAATAAGATGATAAGTGATGGATTGGATTTGTACTATTTTGATAGTTTAGCCCTTTTGCTTGGAGGTGGCTTCGCTGTTATAAGTGTTGGAGACATACTAAAAAAGTGCTCCTTAATGATGAATTTTAATTTCTCGACTGGATTGGGGGTTGAGGAGATTGTGAGTATAGGTTTGGTATAGACGATTGAACCTTGCCTGTATTGACTCGGCTCCTTGTTCACCCATTAGCCCATCCAATGTTCTGATTTGATCATAGATACTTTAGAGAGGGATTGGAAGCGCATCACGTGAGCCATATGGCCTATGCGCGCACTCCGTGATCGCGAGAGTCACACCTTTCAATTGAGACAATCCAGGGAAAGTGTCCAGAACGTAGTTCTAACAGTTTGTGCTAGACATTTTTCATCGTGGTAAGGGTTTTATAGTCTTTTAATAAAGCCGTTGACGAGTACAGATTTACAGCGGTACATAGTTATCACAACTCGCGCGGGGTTATGTACCTTTTTTCGAAAACGGGTAGTCTTCCAAAGGTTTATGATGCTTTATCTGTTTAGAGAGGTGAATTTGCAAGGAGGGTTTTTTTTTACTTTTGTTTTATCGTCATTGGATCGTGAGCTACACTCTCGTATAGTACGAAAGTGCAAAAAAAGATATGTTTCGTGTATCTACTTTTATTCACACAATCCAAAGTGTTATTGTAATGTTATTTATGAATCCTGAGAGAGCAGTGAATGCTCCAGGAGGGACTTTTTTCGTTTCCCAAAAATAATGGTCGGTTTTCTAGTAATACTGTCGCAAACATGGCTTATTTTTGTGATTGATTATTGGATTAGATTATTCATCTTGTACTCGTAGCAGGGTTGGAGGACTTCCCTATCTTTTTGCGTATTGCCCGTGGTATACCCTGCTGCATACCGTAATGCATTTTTTTCTTGGTAACTCAACGTTCCTAGTTGGTCATTTACAGAGTGGGCAGTAATAGGAAACATTGTCTTGATCTTGGCATTTAGTATGCACTCGGTCAAGTATTGATAGAATATCGGGTTTGGAGAAGCACTGATGGAATCAGTCAGAAACTTCTTAAAAAACTCTTCCGACGTGGTCAGTTGGTGAAATGAGCTCCACATAACTTCGCGCTTTCGTTGCAACATACAGCCACTTTTCCTTACTTTCTTGGGTGGATTAAAACACTTGTCAACGTCCGATACCAGTCTTTCTGAAAACTCACAAATGACGTCCTTACGGTCAGGCAACGAAAACGAATGTAAGAGTTTCCGAGCATCTTCAACAGTGCTTCTGGAAGATGTGTCTGAATCTTACAGCCGTCATGAATCAAAACTTTTTCAATGGCATTTCATCGGGAGTCATAGCGAGTATAGCGAGTAGATGTGTAATATACGCAAAAAAAAAAACTATAGTTCGCTGATGTTAACAGCAGAACAGAGCAGATCACGGCGTGTAGGTGCTAATTAGCTTAAATTAACCGCGCTTCCAATCCCTCTCTAAAGTATCTATGATTTGATCAGATCCAATCTACTGCATGCATCTTTATTAGGATGCTCTCATCAAGGAATGTAGCACGGAAATGTGCCATTAAAGTAGCAATGGCATATTCTAAAGGATCTTCGTGAAGGAATGTAGAAGGTTCATTACATTCGTTAATTTTTGCTTTATCCGTTATGGAGACACAAGTGTGCAAAGTAATTGCATATTTCCCGGGCGTTACGCGCCATTAACGTATTACGACTGGCTTCGAGGATCCTCGTAATACGTTAATGGCGCGTAACGCCCGGGAAATATGCAATTACTTTGCACACTTGTGTCTCCATAACGGATAAAGCAAAAATTAACGAACAGAACAAATCAATAGCGGTAGGACCCTTCTACGTAGGTACCTATTTTGAACCGATTTGGACACTCCTGCCTGAAGATGTGGCCGTTTTGAACCCTACGGGGTATCGGACCTTGTAACGTCGGTACCCCGCATGTGTAAGACACCAAAATGGATTTTCACATATAGTAATGGTGTGATATGGTACATGTATTATTTCCTGAAATATTGTCACGGAAGAGTTCACGGTTATGGAGATAATATAACGAATCTTTTTTCGGGCTACTTGTATAGTGGCAAAATTACAACACGACCATAAAATCATTTTGGAATCATTATGTGATCGGAAAGCATATCATTAATGTTCAATCACGCAGTGATTTAATCCTGTCTTAAATTCTTTTCCTGCATGTGACAAAAAATGTATTTATCCGGCCGGTCGAGTAAGTGACTTGATGCATGATTTCTTTTCTGGTGTATAACTCATGTCGTGGAGCAAGCCCTTTCTAAAGGTACAGTCATAGCTAGATACTTCCTTATACCATTTTGGCAGCGCTCTATTCATGTACATGTATACCGGTTTATGTACCAATGTATACAGTGTCTCTTCCCCCGCCCCCCCGCCCCCCCCCCCCCCCCCCCCCCGGGCCGGCCTCCCCCCTCCCGCGCCCTATAGCATTTTATGTGTTTGTTCTAGTGTCTCCACCCCAACAAAGCAACCTCAACTTGCATGAAAATTGTGTGGTTATTGATCAATAATTGCTCGATTAATATACTTAAAAATATCGCGGTACAATATCGGGATATTTTACTCATATCGCGATATAGGCGATATCGGCTAAGGACCATATCGCGGCAGCACTGAACTAAGGTTTCCTTTCTTGCGAATTAACAGGGATCCACACAAGCGACAACGTGGAACTACATTTGAATTTGAGCGTGCGATTTAATGCAATTAGTATATACAGATTATCCATACAGACTTTTTACGATTGCAAAATCTAGTTCCTGACGCTTATAGCATCATTAGGACTAATCGGGGTCACCCGTATTCATTTCATGTACCCAATTTGAAATGCATCCCGAAAGTGTAGGTAAGAATACTTATAAGGTATAGATAGGTGTACATGTGGCGCATGTATATGTCTAAGCCCTGCCTGCAACTTGCAAAGACTCCAATTGTGCCGAAAATGGTCCGAAGTGTTGTGCTTGGATAATGAGCTCAATGACGCTATTATTCCGGCACATTTAATCTACATGTATGTTCTCATTTGTCCTGGATGTAACAGTATTGGCATGCATCTTGAACTACTTTCATTTTTTTTTAATTCGCATGCAAACATTCACGGATAATAGCTAGTAGAGTGCTATTATGACGAACCTACGAATCTTAATTGGATTTTAAAATATATCTTTACATGGAACGTTCTATACGAAAATGGGTCTTGTTGGATTTTATTTTATATATCTTCCGACATATTAACGCTATCGGGTTCCTATTTTTTTAATCACAACATACCACACCATTACTATATGCGAAAATCCATTTTAGTGTCTTACAATGCGGGGTACCGACGTTTCAAGGCCCGTAGGGTTCAGTAGGAGTGTTCAAATCGGTTCAAAATAGGTACCCATGTAGAAGGGTCCTACCGCTATTGATTTGTTCTGTTCGTTAATTTTTGCTTTATCCGTTATGGAGATACCAAGTGTGCAAAGTAATTGCATATTTCCCGGGCGTTACGCGCCATTAACGTATTACGACTGGCTTCGAGGATCCTCGTAATATGTTAATGGCGCGTAACGCCCGGGAAATATGCAATTGAACTGTCACTCTGAGTTTGTTACAATCAATTTTGTTGTTTGCTTTACGGAAACGAAGCCAAGAGTTTCGATTCTGTTTTATTTTTATTTTCAGCATGGATGTGCAAATAGCCAGGTAGCAATACCAAAATGTACGACAAGGTAGAGACGCACTTCATTATAAAGCGATTTGAATCGGCCACAAGACAATTGAAACGTACTGGATCTAATCTTCCAAAGGTAATGGCGGTCGGTCAAAACAGAATCCATGCAGCATTAGTTCATCACGCGCTGCAACGAGTTAGAGCCGGGTGAGAGCCTAAGCTCATCGTGGAGGCAACTCTGCAGATGTTACAAACGTATGTGACCGTTGTGCTGGCCCACCAACATTACTGTCTGACGAAGAAGAGCTGGGGCTTGCTACCGCAGCTCTATGGCTAATACAGCGTGGCCTCCCACTTTACTTTTTCCAACTAAGCATTGTGCCAAGGAAACAGCAGAAGCAAGAAACGTTTAAAGGTAAGCAGGGCGCATGCCCAGTGATGAATGGTTCCATATACATTCATACATCGAATGCCTGTGAAGCATGAAATCAATTTGTCGCTTAGAACCCCCAATGTCTTGTCTCGTTTAAGAGTTGTACTGAGCTGGTAGCGAAGAATACGTAGCACACTCCAGCACAAAAATGGAATGACTACGATATTGATGTGTTCACCAGCATAGGCAATCTTGATGAAACATCACCTAGATCATCGTGCGGAAAGAAAAGCAGCGCACCTTGCGACTCATTGAATATAACCACTTCTGGAGCCAGCTACCAGACAGTATGCGGAAGGTTCGATGGTTATCAGATAGGATCACCCGACGCTTTCCGAAGTATTGAGCATCGAAACATACTACGTTGATGGGGTCTTCTTTCGAAGGCCTCGTTGGTATATTATCGGATGCCCTTGGACTCCCCGTATCACACTCTTTTAGCCGCGCGAGCGGATTCAGGACTCTCCCAATACCGTTGCCTTTTAGCAGCGCGTTTATTTACTGGCCCTGCTTGATAGCTTTCGCGTTCAGCGGTTCGTTTCTTTTTCTGGCTCTGCTTGATAGCTTTCGCGTTTAGCGGACCGTTTCATTTCTGGCTCTGCTTGACATTTTCGCGTTCAGCGGTCCGTGTCTTTTCGGGCTCTGATCGATAGCTTTCGCGTTCAGCGACCCGTTTTTATTTTTTATTTTCTGGCTCAGTCTGCTTGATACATGTACCTTTCGCGTTCAGCGGACCGTTTCTTTTCTGGCTATGTGGATAGCTTTCACGTTCAGCGGCCCGTTTCTTTTCAGGCTCTGCTTTGTACATGTAGCATGCCCGTGCTGAGTCTAAAACACATCTCGAGTTTGGAGGTATTTCGCACGTCATTTCGCTTTCACACCAGTGGCGGATCCAGGATTTCAGAAAAGGGGGGGTTGTAAAATAATAAAGATCAAAGGCGGGGGAGGGTGCGGGAGGGGGTACCCCTCCCGGCCAGCTAGGGGGTCTGGATGCTCCCCCAGCGGGGTCTGGGGCGGAGCCCCAGCCGCCAACGCTTTTTAATTATATCATTGGTGAAAACACTACACAAAACTGCATGCGTGCAAAAACCGAAATTGCATGAAAATATCATTTAGCAATTTACGAATATAAGAATTGCTGGAACTGGAATTATGTACAACAATCATCAAATAAAAGCATTCTTCCGTCATAACTGATCATGATCTTGTATATGTTTCATTAATTAAGTTGCAAAACATTTTTTGATCCTTCTCTTAAAAGTAGCAAAAGTCAATGTATCAAGCATTTACATGTATACGATATTTCTATTTTTAAACGGATTGAGGCTGATTGTTACGTTGAGCGCCATGCTGTGTAATATACCGCGTGCATAAGATTATTGAATGCTATATTGTGGCTACGTGAGGCTACGCTATGGCCACAATAGCCATCCATGTGGCTTCTGGTAATCAGCTATGTCTAAAACTATGGTGTATGGTAAGTAATCGCTTTCACACCAAACGACGACTGAAGTACATCTGGTCACTATTTATACATTTATTTTGATATGTGGGACAGTTCACGAGAAAATTGCACCACTCATATATTATAAAAATGTTATAAAAATGCATCACGCTTGCATCGCTATAACTTCCCAACGATTAACGCTATCGACATCCTATTTTCACCACTTCATACTACACCATTTCTCTACAGTAAAATGCATTTTGGAGTCTTGGACTATATCCGTGCCGACGTTCCTACGTGCGATACCCCCTGGGGTTCAAAACTACCATATCTTCGTGTAGGAGCGGTCAAATCGCTTCAAATTCGGTATGTAGGTAGAGAGGTCCTATACCTATCGATTTGTTCTGTTCGTTAATTTTTATGCCATCTGTTACGGAGATACAGTTGAATACACTACGTGCAGCTTGATTCGCGCCAATGTAATAATCCCCGCCTCCCCATACATTGAGCGGAGCGCAATTTGCCCACATCATTGGCGCGAAACGAGCGCGAAAATGTGCACGTAGTTTGTTCAACTGTATCTCCGTAACGGATTGCATAAAAATTAACGAACAGAACAAATAGATAGATATAGGACCTCTCCACCTACAAACCGAATTTGAAGCGATTTGATTACTCCTACACGAAGATATGGTAGTTTTGAACCCCAGGGGGTATCGCATGTAGGAACGTCGGCACGGATATAGTCCAAGACTCCAAAATGCATTTTACTGTAGAGAAATGGTGTAGTATGAAGTGGTGAAAATAGGATGTCGATAGCGTTAATCGTTGGGAAGTTATAGCGATGCAAACGTGATGCATTTTTATAACATTGTTATAATATATGAGTGGTGCAATTTTCTCGTGAACTGTCCCATTTAATTATACGTCTGACACAGACCGTATAGTTGATTGCTAAATGATTTACTACAGCTCCTGTAGTTTTCTTGTTTGGTATTGACAATTCTAAACTTGTCAAGATTCTGCCTTTTGTAATGATATGAATAGCGTTTAGTATGGCAAATCTAATAATCAATTACCTGAAATATTAGCATCAAACCATTTGATCACAGAAGGCACTCTTACAGCCAATTCTGCAGCTGACGGTCAAATTTCCATTCTTTAAAAGTGTAGTTAACTTCACTAATGCTATTCACCCCCACAACAGGACCCACATTAGTGTAGTACAGCGTGTTTAAAATGCCAAAAGCTAAGAGCTATCAATCAGAGCCAGAAAAGAAACGGACCGCTGATTGCGAAAGCTGTCAAGCAGAGCCAGAAAAGAAACGGACCGCTGAACGCGAAAGCTATATCAAGCAGCCAGAAAAGAGACGCGCTGCTAAAAGGCAACAGTATTGGGAGAGTCCTACATGTAAATCTGCTCGCGCGGCGAAAAGAGTGTGATACGGGGAGCATCCGATTATACCAATGACGCCTTCGAAAGACTACTACAAATAAAGTTACCCAAAGGATGACGAATCTAATTTCATTACAATTGAGCAGCTTGGGGACTTCAACCTTTTGTAGTAGCGTTCACAGCATGTGCTCCATCTAGCTGCATGGCTGCTTGTACTTTGTGTAAAACATTATGCAGATTCATTTATTGTGAATCAGCAATACAGATGGGCTGGTATCAATTGGAGGCAGAGAATCTGTCGGCTTCGTAAATCAGTGGTTAACACACTGTAATAGCTACATACTATCTTACCTTATCTACATGTATAAATGCTGGGGTGTCATACCTAACATAAGATTAAAAAAAAACTCAAGCAAATCACGTGTACGCACACTGATGCACTAATGTCACATGTGCACAATACTACAAATACAGATTGTAAACAGATAGTCAGGCTACCAATAAATGCGACACTGTTTCCTTCTATTTTGCTGTCTCGTATGCTGAGTTCACCACCAACTCAATTGCTTTGATTATGTATTTATGAGTTTCAATCATCTCATATACTGATGGTCCCAGAGCAGGATGATGGAGAGTAACTTTGGACCTCGTTTTCACCATACAGCCAATACGTGTGGTCACCAACACTCCCAGTGAGAAGAACGCAACAAATGAGATGACAATGGTTATTCCAATTATAGTATAAGTGTCAATGGAGGCCACGTTTGCTGCAGATGAAAATGAAACTTTATTAAATTCAAGTAAAGTCGGTCGTTTTTCGCGCGAGTTGTACTATGTAGTGGAGCTACAACTAAGCCATGTGATTTGGGCCATAAGCTGTTCATTCATTGTACAGTGCTCGCTCGAAGATACGGAAAATAAGGCATGGTCCAAATAATCATAACAGTTTGTCTTCATTCCATGATGGTCACACTGTGCGGTACGATTGAATAAACCCATTTGATGACAGTTCATAACATGAAGCCGATATGACCATAATAATGTTAATGACTAGTGGAACTTAGTCTTTCCAATGTCTCACTCTTTATTTTCACCAAACAATCCTAAAAAATGGAAGCCATATCCATGTTGCATCATCGCTGTACGATGATGAACTGTGATGTTCTTTTGTGACCGCTAATGTAGATCACATACATCATTATCACTTGTACATGTGTTCCGTACCACATCTGCGACATGCAGACCAGCTTGTACAAATACTCAGGTGTACCATTGCATAGTGACCACCACTGGAAAAAGGAATCTTCTAGGAGTTGGGAATCAGTCGTGTTCTTAGCGATAGGTATGCTATCCACTAAGTGTATTCCACCCTACCTCTAATCAGATTGTCAAGGAAGGAATGCGGTGGAGGAGTACTTACCTTTGCAATTAACAAAGCCTAGATGCAATTGGATTTTAGCTGCTCTTCAAGCTGCTCCGCTTTTGACCGTTCTATAAAACCTTACTTTTTTCGCGCCCATGCATGTAAAATGAACGTGCAGAAGATTAATGCATTACACTCACTCAACTTGACCCTATGCACTGAAATCAAATCAACTTGGGTAAGCATGCTGCCTTGCGTGTGCAATCTGATTGGTGCCACACAATCTCGTGGCACTAGAACATAAATCTTCGATCTATGGATCAGACCCGTGTACATATACGAGCATAGCGGTGATGTAATACATCCGCAGCTGTGACGTGGTCACGAGACTAGTACCAAGTATAATAACGCACCTTTGATAAGTCGCATCACTACAAAATACATAACCACACAAACGTGCGACTTAAACCGTAGTATTGCTAGCACAAACATTTTGCAAATGGCACGTTGAAATTTGATGCGAATGTAATACAAAACACTTAACGTTTATACCTTCCCTTGTTGGACCACAGAAGGCACTTAAAGCCAATTCTGCAGCTGACGGTCAAATTTCCATAAATAAATCAAAAAGACTTCCCTGTGTAGCGCCCGCAATGTAGCGCCCGCGCCACGAGTTAACCAAGAATACGATAGCTTTAGAAATCAGACTATCTTACATGCCAAGGCATACACTTAAATACAAAAGAATTAATACGTCACATACAGACAGTCAAAGTTCACATATGACGCACTGGAGCCAATTGTAGTTCCGATCAGGTGAGTAGGAAGGTTGCAGACATCTGTCCCAGAATGTTACACTTTTCCCTCCTATATTAGTAGTGTGACCTCACACTCAAGCAAGTGTGTCTGGTAGTACAATACGATCCCCGTACCAGCCAGGGGGGTGTCTTATTCTAGTAGATCGTCTCAGTGCCGGAAGTTCTGGGGCAGGTTCATCATGAACGTCCAAGTCCTGGTCAACTACATCTTGCGGTGGTAGCAACCCAGGGGCTTGTATTTCCTGACCATTTTCATCTTCTCCTTCCACCCTGTTATCTCCTCCTGGCACTAGTGGGTTCTCCTGTGGTTGCGGAAAATACAGAACTATATCCTCCAACTTATCACTTGTGATGGTGGGTTGATGTTCATTTTCCATACTGTTAGGAGACACTTTTGGCAGTGAAGGTCGCCCTTCCATACTTTCATTTGATACCCAAGGTTTCAGCCGATTGAAGTGCACAACTAATCGCTTCTTTGCTCTTGCGCAGTTAACAATGCGATAGGTGGCGGGTCCTAATACTGCCATCACTTTGAATGGATCCTGCCATGGCCTGTATAGTTTTGGTGAACGACCTCTTGGAACATGTGGGCAATGGAGTAACACAAGATCACCAACTTGAAATGGTTGCCCTCTGATTGATCTATCATAATTGAACTTCTGGTGCTCTTGCTGTCTTCTTGTGTGGTTTACGCACTAACTGGTAAGCATGTTGCAGGCGACGTTTTAGAATGCCCTTGTAGTCAGCTCGAGCTGTCTCAACGGTGGCTGGCAGGGCAAACATGATATCTTCTGGAAGACGCACTTCACGTCCATACATCAACTCAAATGGAGATGTACCAGTAGTGTCATGGACACTTGTCCTGTATGCCAATAATAACAACGGGAGTTGCAGGTCCCAACTCATCTCGTCTTCTCCAACAGCAATGCTCAGCATATTTAACAAGGTCCTGTTAAAACGTTCCACCATCCCGTCTGACTGAGGGTGGTATGGGGTAGTTCTTGTTTTCTTTATTCCCAACATCTGGCACAGCTCTTTGATGAGTTTACTCTCAAAGTTTCTCCCTTGATCTGTGTGGATAGTATCAGGAACTCCCGAACGACAAATGAACTCATTAACCAGGATACAAGCGACTGTTTGCGCTTCCATGTCCTTCATTGGATACTCTTCCTTCCACCTGGTGAAATAGTCTCCCACCACCAGAATGTAACGATTTCCCCGTTCTGTCACTGGTAGCGGTCCTACAATGTCCATGGCTATTCTTTCCAAAGGCCTTGACACCGAGTCCTCTAACTGGAGTGGTGCCTTGGGTGGAAGGGGAGATTTTCTAGAACTACATTTAGCACAACTAGCACACCACATCTCCACAGATGTCTTTTTTCTGGCTTGGCCAATAGAACCGCATCTGAACCTTTTCCAATGTTTTCTTAACTCCTAGATGGCCTCCAACTGGGGTGTCATGCAGTCCTGACAGAACTCCAGGTACAAGTGATGCTGGTAGCATGAGCTGGAGTCTCTTGTGTAGTCCACCTCCAGGTACATTCTTCCATTGCCGATACAGGACACCTTCTTTTAGCATCAGTTGGTCTCTCTGAAGCCATAGTGTCCTTAAGTTTGCCTGTGTAGGAGGAGAATGAGGAATAGAATTAGACTCAAACCAATCTATAACTTTGCTCAAAGCAACATCAGTTTGCTGAGCAGACTGCATTTCCTCCGGTGTCCAAGTTGGAAGTATAATCTCATGTTGTACTACTGCATCACAACAAGTAGTGCCATCTGAAGCTTCTGAGAGGCCACACTGTTTGCATGGCATGCAAGAGAGAGAATCAGCATTTGTGTGGTGTCTTCCTGGTCTGTGCACCACTCTGTAGTTGTATTCTGCTAGCTGCTCCAACCAACGAGCGGTTTGTCCCTCTGGTTCTTTGAAGTTGTGAAGCCACTGGAGAGCACTATGATCGGTACGCAACACAAACCTATGTCCATACAAATACGGTCTAAAGTGATGTGTGGCCCACACCAACGCTAACATCTCGCGGCGAGTTGCACAATACTTTCTTTCTGTTCTTGTGAGTGTCTTACTGGCATAAGCAACAACTTTTTCCTCACCTTCAATCACCTGAGAGAGCACAGCACCAAGGCCCTCACCACTAGCATTTGTGTCCAGTATGAACTCTTGTGTAAACTGTGGCATCACCAGCACTGGAGTTGATACCAATCGCTTCTTCAGTTCCAAAAATGCGTGTGTGCAGTCTGCTGTCCACATCCACTCTTTTCCCTTGTTAATGAGAGCATTCAGTGGAGCTGCCACCTGTGCAAACCCCTGGACAAAGCGGCGGTAATACGATGCCAAACCCAGGAAACGTTTAAATCTTTCTGATTTAAGGGATGGGCCAATCAAAAACACTTCGGACTTTTCAGGATCTGTTTGAATGCCCTTTCCCGACACCACATGCCCCAAATAACGAACCTCCATTTGAAGCAGGTGACATTTGGATGGTTTAAGTGTAAGGCCAGCATTTTTTAGACGGGTAAACACATCTCTCAGCTGGTCCAGATGATCTGCCACTGTTCTACTGAACACAATGATATCATCTAAATACACCAAACAAGTGGACCAGTGTAGACCAGCCAAGACTTGCTCCATAAGCCGCTGAAATGTGGCAGGTGCATTACTTAACCCAAATGGCATAACACGAAACTGATGCAAGCCAAATGGGGTTATAAATGCTGTCTTTTCTCTATACAATGGGTCAACCTCTACCTGCCAATACCCACTGGCTAAATCTAATGTGGAAAAATAGCTTGCTCCCCCCAGCAAATCTAGAGTATCATCAATGCGAGGCAAAGGCTGGGCATCCCTTGTAGTGACTGCATTGACCTTTCGAAAATCAATACAGAACCTGGTACTACCATCTTTCTTTTTTACAAGTACAACAGGCGATGACCATGCACTGCTACTAGGCTCAATAATACCCCTCTTCAACATATCCTCAATGGTCTTACGTACCTCCTCTCTCTGGAAATAAGGAAGTCTTCTGGCTGATTGGCGAATAGGTACGGCATCTCCGGTATCAATCTTATGGTAGACCAAATGTGTTCTGCCCAGGTCATCCTCACGATCCGAAAGTATGCTTTCAAACTTGGTCAGAAGGTCTGTTAGCTGCTGCCTCTCCTTCTGAGTGACTCCTTGGGCACATGAGACCAGTTGATGTATGATACATTCCCGAGCATGAGACCTGTTATCTCCTTGCCGGGCTACAGCTTCCAGTTCAATAGCACACACATATGACGCACTGGAGCCAATTGTAGTTCCGATCAGGTGAGTAGGAAGGTTGCAGACATCTGTCCCAGAACGTTACACCTGTATACTGAATCTTTGGGGGGGGGGGGGGGGGGGGGGGGGGGGGGGGGGGTGGACCTTTAATCCACTTGAACTATTTGGACACATTGCAGTTATTTGACAAATTAGATCTTTCCCCATATTACCTCATATTCCTGAAGTAACTAAATAAGTACGTCGACACAAATGTAATCCCATTCCACTGATTTCACTGCATTAAACATTTCTAGTAATGTAATTGCTCCAATTCTGAGAAACAATTCCTTTTGGCTACGGTTGACTCATATTAATAAGAAGGGGAAGTTGGTGGTCAAATTAACTTTTCTTTGATTTCCATGCCTGTCCCTTTATTTATTATGTGTTCAATTCAGTTGTATAGATATGCTCATGGATACACCTACATGTGGTGGGAAAGGTTGTGGAGGGAAGGCTTGCCACAAAGCTGAAGTACATCTTCACACCTCCGACCACTGGACCAGCACAGCGGAAGACTTAGTGTGGTAGCTACATCTGACCACTGGTGAGGCCTTGTAGGGAGACAGTTACCTCTGCGCCTTTGGTATTGGATAAATTGTACACACTTGAATCAGGAGCAACAGACTGATCAGAACTGCAGCACACCACACAGTAGAAGGACTGGTTATTGAGAAACGAACAGTCAAAGGAGTTACTGTAGCTCAAAGATGATATATTTAGATAGAATTGGTAGAACCTGTAAGAAATGAATCATATGACATGTATGTTGTGTGCAAGTGTAAACAATGGTTTGATTTTATTGCGATGACAACTTGCGCGGTATTACACCATATGTCAACCAAATGATGCAGCTATAGAATATGATCATATAACGGTAGTCCGCACCGTTAACATCGTGTGTTTCGCCAATCAATTATTCGCGAAATACGGGTACTTCAATTTTTAGAGACACTACGATCGATTTGTTTACAATGTATATAAGTACGGTACACACCGTTACTTTACCCTGCATGGATCTCCTTAGACAAAACTTTCATGACCCACCATGGCAATTAGCGCTAATTATTAAAGCGATAATTACGATACGTCTATCGTTGCGAAGGGAATAAATTATTGCGCTCTGGGACTGCGCTCTGAACTGGCATTGCTCCAGTCGGGCTGCATCACCTGGCTCTGTTACATTTGCCACTGGTCGTATAATAGATGCTTTAGATTCATTACACACCAATGCAAGGAATGAGGTACCCTTCCTTGCCCATTTATTTACTGCATTTTCAATATGCAGAACGATTTGCAACAATATATCTAATGCAGGTGTTAAAGGGAGAATATTTTTATTTCTTCAGTTGCTTAAGAAGTTATGTGCCACATCGACATTATTGTCAAAGCAGCACATACATGCAGACTGAAATTGAAGTGAAATACATTTAGAAGCATGCATCATCCGAGGTGTACATCAGCACATTATGGATGCTGAATATATTTCACCACGAAGATCCTAGAAGGAGAACTTCACATAGGCCAACACTGCATCGATCCAGTAGCGTGACAAGGTCCCTACATGTGTATGTACGTAGCTGGTAGCGCGCGGTTGTACGCTGAGTGGACTTATAGTGTTGTGTGTGGGTGCATACATTGTTGTACGCTGAGTGTTGATATGTGTTGATAGCCATGTATGTGCCCTGAGTGTGCAGTGTGTACGCTACAGGTTCGAAGACTTATCATGTGCTATATATCCCTCCCCTACATTAAGACTGTATAAGAAATAGCTATTTAACTTTTGCACAAACCTGTTGGTAACAATCACTCGTTTACGGGCCTACTTCTATGCTCAATAGCCGCTAGCAATGTCGTGAAGTACATGCTATACGGCCACGGCTGCGGGCCCAAATATGCGTCTTCCACGTATAATCGGTTAAAGTCATGGGCCCTGGACAATAGCCCCTGTCACAATCCAACATCACAGTGTTTAGCTCTTTTGCCAATTATTACGGTACACATTTTGTGCAAAACAATATGTTGCGCGTTGCAGGAAAACGTAGTTAGCAAACAACATACACTAGAAGTGTGGCTTTTGTATAGCACCTGCGGCGCAATATTGCTCTGTTGCCCGTGAAAGAATTAATATACCGTACATGTATGGTAGATGATTTTAGACCTAACATGAACAACTGTAAATCAAAATTTATTTTGGACTATCGTAATTAAAACTCCCTGAATGTTATAGCACAGTATTACACACTAGTATTGAAGTCACTAAAATATAGTTATAATGTTACCGGTGAAAATGAAACGGTTCATTTTTTCGTTTCTTTCGTCGTGGCCTACCAGGTCTAGGAGGTTTGTCTGGCCCTGGTTCATTCTAGCAATGTCCCATTGTTATCCCATTTTCAGTATTGTTATGTGATGTCCTGGTTTCACCACATTTGAACTACTGTTCGAACTTTGAGGAATGCCCTTTTACAATTCTAGTGAAGTAGAGTCCTCTTTTCAAAAGTTCAGTTGTACATGGCACACTTTAAAACCAACTGTCTCCTATATAAATACTACTTTACTATGTTTACATAGTAAACTTTATGACACAAATGTAATCCCATTCAACTGATTTCCCTGCAGTTAACATTCATTACTAGTATTGTAGCTGCTCCAAATCTGAGAAACAATTCCTTTTGGCTACGTTTGACAGATTCATATTAAAAAGAAGGGGAAGTTGGTGGTCATATTAACATTTCCATGCCTGTGCCTTTATTTATATTGTGTTGCTACAATTCAGTTGTATAGATAAGCTCATGGATACACCTACATGTGGTGGGAAAGGTTGTGGAGGGAAGGCTTGCCACAAAGCTGAAGTACATCTTCACACCTCCAACCACTGGACCACCACAGTGTGTAGAATTAGTGTTGGTAGCTGCTGCTTTGCAGTGGTACATCTGACCACTGGTGAGGCCTTGTAGGGAGACAGTTACCTCTGCGCCTTTGGTATTGGATAAATTGTACACACTTGAATCAGGAGCAACAGACTGATCAGAACTGCAGCACACCACACAGTAGAAGGACTGGTTATTGAGAAACGAACAGTCAAAGGAGTTACTGTAGCTCAAATATGATATATTTTGAAGATAGAATTGGTAACCTGTAAGAAATGAATCACATGACATGTATGTTGTGTGCAAGTGTAAACAAATGGTTTAATTTTATTGCGATGACAGCTTGCGCGGTATTACATCGTATGTCAACCAAACGATACAGAATATGCGCATATAACGGTAGTCCGCACCGTTAACATCGTGTGTTTCGCCAATCAATTATTCGCGAAATACGGTTACTTCAATTTTTAGAGACACTACGATCGATTAGTTTACAATGTATATAAGTACGGTACACTTCGTCACTTTACCCTGCATGGATCTCCTTCGACAAAACCTTCATGGCCCACCATGGCAATTAGCCTTAAAGCGATAATTACGATATGGTCAGTCTAGCGTTGCGAAGGGAATAAATTATATATCTCTGGGACGGCGCTCTCTTACCCGAATCGGCATTGCTCCAGTCGGGCTGCATCACCTGGCTCTGTTACATTTGCAACTGGTCGTATAATAGATGCTTTAGATTCATTACACACCAATGCAAGGAATGAGGTACCCTTCCTTGCCCATTTATTTACTGCATTTTCAATATGCAGAACGATTTGCAACAGTAAAGCCTATATATCTAATGCAGGTGTTAAAGGAAGAATATTTCTAATTTTTATTTCTTCAGTTGCTTAAGAAGTTATGTGCCAAATCGACATTATTGTCAAAGCAGCACATACATGCAGACTGAAATTGAAGTGAAATACATGTAGAAGCGTGCATCATCCGAGGTGTACATCAGCACATTATGGATGCTGAATATATTTCACCACGAAGATCCTAGAAGGAGAACTTCACATAGGCCTGTCATGTCTAAGAAGCTGCCAACACTGCATCGATCCAGTAGCGTGACAAGGTAGTTACAGTGTATGTACGTAGCTGGTAGCGCGCGGTTGTACGCTGAGTGGACATATAGTGCTGTATGTGGGGTGCATACATTGTTGTACGCTGAGTGTTGATACGTGTTGATAGCCATGTATGTGCCCTGAGTGTGCAGTGTGTACGCTACAGGTTCGAAGATATAGCTATTTAACTTTTGCACAAACCTGTTGGTAACAATCACTCGTTTACGGCCTTCTATGCGCAATAGCCGCTCAGTGGCAATGTCAGGAAGTATATGCTATACGGCCAGGGCTGCGGGCGCAAATATGCGTCCTCCACGTATAATCGGTTAAAGTCATGGGACCTGGACAATAGCATAGGCGTCGGAGCCGGGGGGGGGGGGGGGCAGAGGGGGCTAAAGCCCCCCCAGGTTTGACTAAGAGGGGGCGCATTGAGTTTTCCGCCCCCCCACTTTTATGAACACATTATTATATGCTGAGACGCAAAGTGTGTTTGAGACGCCTGAAGATTATTATAGAAAGACCTGCTTTGAAGTAATCGACATAATTGTGCTAGAACTCTCACAACGATTTAGTCACGAATTCAATTACAGATCGAATCAACCTTGCTTAAAGCCACAAACATGGTTAGTGACGTTGAAAATGGCAATATTGATGAAACGCTTTTGAAGTTTTATGCGAAAGACTTAGACGGGAAAAAATTGTTGAGGCAAATAGCGATGCTTCCTGATTTGGTCAATGAGATCAAGAAAACATCACCGTACGATCATCTGAAAAGTGTTACAAATGTTCGGGTACTGGCAGACATACTAAAAACATCGCCATTAACACTCGCGATGTTTTCAGAAGTGCATAAACTTGTTAGGATATTTTTAACAATCCCTGTAACGACTGCAACAGCAGAAAGGTCTTTTTCAGCCTTAAGACGGTTAAAAACATACCTTCGTTCAACAATGACCCAGGAAAAACTCAATAACGTCGTTCTACTCCATTGTCACAAAGAAAAGACAGACGCGATAGACTTACATCTCGTAATGAATAATTTTGCAACCGCGAATGAGCACAGAAAAGAATTCTTTGGCATATATTGACTTACTTTTTACTGAGATTCGATAACTGCAATCGTTTTACTCAGTATAGTATTATATTTCAATTTGTGTGAAATAATTAAGTTGCGCCCCCCCAGGTATTATGACCTTCCGACGCCTATGCAATAGTCCCTGTCACAATCCGACATCACAGTGTTTAGCTCTTTCGCCAATTATTACGGTACACATGTGCAAACAAAAAAGTGTTGCGCGTTGCAGGAAAACGTAGTTAGCAAACAACATACACTATAAGTGTGGCTTTTGTATAGCACCTGCGGTGCAATATTGCTCTGTTGCCCGTGAAAGAATTAATATACCGTACATGTATGGTAGATGATTTTAGACCTAACATGAACAACTGTAAATCAAAATTTATTTTGGACTAACGAAGTAAACTCACTGAATGTTATACTATTTTGTGAGCCCAAAGTTCCATCAGGATTTATGGATGTCACAGAAATGTTGTAATAAACAGCTTCATGTGTGACTTGGTGGACATAGAGACATGGGAAGTGGTACAGACTGTGCAACCTTGACCAACTAAGCTGTCAGAACCGACAACTCTCACTGTGTATGTGGTCACATTGCCTCCCTGTATATGGGTACAGAGAATTGTAAGTTATAATGGCTACCAGATACAGCTGATTACCACTGGGATCCAGGATATCTCAAGTTGGCGAAGGGTGTTGTCAGGATTGAGAATAGATGCAGCTTGAATATTCGCCACTACTATAAGAGATGCATACAACATTGAATGAGTGCATGTCATACAGTGCATGTTAAAAAGTTTCAGTACCAAATGACTCTTCATCAACAATGTTAATAAGTATATTTCCTATCGAGAAAATGAACATTTTAAATGTTGGATTGGTTGTACAAAATGCAAGGAAACAAGGTACTGTTAAAGAGAGGCTTGATAGCACAGTATTTCACTCAAGTATTGAACTAACAAAAATAAAATTAGAAACATGTATAATCTCCTTGTGCAGCAAACATTTGCATGCATGCATGCATCATAAAGCTGCCATGCAAAGATTATCTCACTTTGTATGTACATTTCAAACGACACAATCGCCACATTCTCATTGTCAAGAACTTCATTCGTGCAAATCCGAACTTCCAAGTCCTCAGCGATGGGAGTTGGGAACGTCTTACAGAACCACGGGAGGTCTGGTGGACTGCAGCACGTACCCTCATTTCCACCACACTGCTGTCGGTCCTATAGAACGTCCAAGGAGTACCACACGTGTATTAGGGTTGCCTGACTCACAATAGTAATCAGAACAAGCATCCCAATCCTGTTTTTCAGATACACCTGCAGCATATGTATACACGTGTTGTCTCTTTCCAGGAGACCCATATGTGATTGAGACTCCATCCACGTAGCCATCTTCGACTCGAAATGAAGAAGAGACATGAAAAGCGTCAGGCGATCCAAGCTGATAACCTCGGAACCGTCCGCACACATTTTGGTAGCGGAATCCGAAAGTTGGTATACTCAGAGAGTCGCAAGGTGCCGTGGTTTTCTTTCCACATGATCGAGGCGATGTAAAGCTTTGCCACGAGTCGGGACATAGCTTCGATGGATCGGTCATGTTCAGAGAGCCGACCAGTTTCCACTCCAGGCCCGGTGTGTTCGTGAGAAATGGAGAAGTAGAGCTGACCACCGCCATGTTCAGAAGGCTGACTGCAAAGTAACTCAATAACAAGAACGGAGATGGCATTGTCAATCGATTCTTAAAATTGCATGCACAGCAAAAACAGAATGATGCTTTTCACTCTTTGTCACTCCGGCTCAGTCCGAGTGAAAATAAAAGAGTGACTTTCACTCTTTTTACGCCGAGGGTTCCGCCACTAGGCTATAAAGCGTACGAGATATTGAAATCACGGTGATTTCGAAATCACTTTCTAGATTTTTGTTTGATTTCCGGATTTCGGAGTGATTTCTGGATTTCTATTCGATTTCTGGATTTCAGTGGATTTCCAGATTTCTGTGTGATTTCTAGACTACGCGTATAGAGTGGGCACGCTAAGAAATGAAGTACAGTGCGTGTGTTGTATTTCATTTTTTGATTTGCAGTTTCTGGTGAGTCATGGTAAGCTTTGAAACATTGGGTGGCTATAATGAGGCGTCACTTCAGAAGTATAGAGTGATACCGTAAATTATCTATTTCCAGTCGCTTACAGCGGTGGGTGTATTCAGCTAATTACTCCATTTAATTCCAGCTTTTCGCTGTTTATCACCATCATATTACATCTTCCTGTTAGATTGCGTTCTATGTGTTCCCATAGGTACTGGGGAGGAGGAAAGGCCTCTGCCTCACACACCAATGTCACATTGCCATTCCCCACAGCTAGCATGTCACTGGGTTGAGTGATGATGGTTGGAGTCACATACACAGTTGCACTAGCACTTCCACTGCCTGCTGCATTGGTCACAACACATGTGTATGTGCCTCCATCAGAGGTGCCATTCTTTACAATCAGCTGCAGGGTAGGAGTAATGTGACCAGTTGACCACTGGTAGGTGTTGCCAGGTCCACCTAGACTAAAGCAGTTCAGCCACAGTGGTTGATGATGGAGTAACTGTTACTCCAGTCGATGGAGACACTACAACACGAATAAATAGTCCAGTGATCATAAAAGTATTCATGTAGCATTTTTATGTAAGTAATTATACACTGTTTACTAATAAACAAAATGCATAACGTATAATTAAACAACACATTGGACGCCATAACATGTATTTTGGCCTTAGATCCCTGGCCACGATAGCCCTGGCCACAGAACTGGTTAGGGTCAGGTTTAAGCGACCATAAATGTCAGACGCTGTTGCCTTTGATTTTGACACACTGTGGCTTGCAGCAAGTAGTGAGGCTACGCGGGAAAATGTCTCTTGGGCCTCCACCCCCCAATTCCCATAGGTTTCTACAGCCAATGGAACACAGGTCAACCCCAGCTCAAAGTCGTTAGCACCATGTTATGTAATAAAATTGGAAAGTGCAATATATGCTTATCAATTGCAGTTAAATAAATGCCGATTGTTTAGAGCTAGAGAAGTGTTTCAATGTAGTCATAAATTTTTAACCATTATTATATCCGTTTAACATATTGTGGAACAAAATAATATCCTACATCTGGGCAAGTTGACCTTTCGATATGCTGTTATTGGGAATTAAATTTCATATGCTAATACTTCATTCAATGATTTACATGAAACAGTGGCCTTTCTTGATGTGGCAGTTGTATTGTTGGATATAACCTTGCATATGTAGCTTCCTTCATCTCCAAACATTACTTCATTTAATTCCAGCTTTTTCCTGTTTATCCCCATCATACTGGATCTTCCTGTTAGATTGCCTTCTATATGTTCCCATTGGTACTGGGGAGGAGGAAAGGCCTCTGCCTCACACACCAATGTCACATTGTCATTCACCACAGCTAGCACGTCACTGGGTTGAGTGATGATGGTTGGAGTCACATACACTGTAGCAATAAAATATAATATTTAGTCAAGAATATAATAAATCATCCTGGTGAGTAATAAAATCTCCTACCGCAGTACATCCACATACAGGGTTTTCACGTAAGAACGCGATGCTTTTGTACTGGAATATCAGATGTAGCTAAAAATCTAGGATTTTCATACTAACATCAAGGTGTTAGGCAAATTTTTCTCCATATATTTAATTTAAAAATTATTAATCAAGATTAATTAGTTTTAATGACCACATCCAATTAACCGCATTGAGATGTAGCAATGAACTCTGAAACAAATAATCATAATTTGCTCATCACTAGAACTCAGTGTACGCTTCTGTATCTCGTGTACGCATGCGCATTGCGCACAATTATTTATACCCGTCCATCATGATGTCATCTGGATGCCACACCTCCACCTAACTTGGCCACGTAGCTCCACCCTCGAGTCGTAAGCAACGAAACTGCCTCACCTTCTCTTTGTACGACGGTGGTTTTTAGTCCACCATGCGGTTGCCTTTCCTCGGAGTACGCGCTAAGTATCTCGATTTCTGCAAAATCGAATCTTGCGGTTTGCCGTTACGATCTTACGGCAAGTGGACATAGAGACATGGGGAAGTGGTACAAACAGTGCAACCTTGACCAACAGAGCTGTCAGAACCGACAACTCTCACTGTGTATGTGGTCACATCGCCACCCTGTATATGGGTACAGAGAATTGTAAGTTATCATGGCTACCAGATACAGCTGATTACCACTGGGATGAAGGATATCTCAAGTTGGCGAAGGGTGTTGTCAGGATTGAGAATAGATGCAGCTTGAATATTCGCCACTTCCATATCATAGATGCATACAACATTGAATGAGTGCATGTCATACAGTGCATGTAAAAAAGTTTCAGTACCAAATGACTCTTCATCAACAATGTTAATAAGTATATTTCCTATTGAGAAATTGAACTTTTAAATGTTGGATTGGTTGTACAAAATGCAAGGAAACAAGGTACTGTTAAAGAGAGGCTTGATATCACAGTATTTCACTCTAGTATTGAACTAACAAAAATAAAGTTAGAAACATGTATAATCTTCTTGTGCAGCAAACATTTGCATGCATGCATGCATCATAAAGCTGCCATGCAAAGATTATCTCACTTTGTATGTACATTTCAAACGACTCAATCGCCACATTCTCATTGACAAGAACTTCATTCGTGCAAATCCGAACTTCCAAATCCTCAGCGATGGGAGTTGGGAACGTCTTACGAACCACGGGAGGTCTGGTGGATTGCAGCACGTACCCTCATTTCCACCACACTGCTGTCCGTCCCATAGAACGTCCGAGGAGTACCACACAGTGCTAAAGATTGCATTAGGGTTGCCTGACTCACAATAGTAATCAGAACCCACAAACGAGGGAGCGCTAACACCTCCCCCGGCGCATGGACAAGCATCCCAATCCTGTTTTTCAGATACACCTGCAGCATATGTATACACGTGTTGTCTCTTTTCAGGAGACCCATATGTGATTGAGACTCCATCTACGTAGCTATCTTCGACTCGAAATGAAGAGACATGAAAAGCGTCAGGCGGTCCAAACTGATAACCTCGGAACCGTCCGCACACCTTTTGGTAGCGGAATTCGAAAGTGGGTATACTCAGAGAGTCGCAAGGTGCCGTGGTTTTCTTTCCACATGATCGAGGCGATGTAAAGTTTTGCCACGAGTCGGGACATAGCTTCGATGGATCGGTCATGTTCAGAAAGCCGACCAGTTTCCACTCCCGGCCCGGTGTGTTCGTGAGAAATGAAGAAGTAGAGCTGACCACCGCCATGTTCAGAAGGCTGACTGCAAAGTAACTCAATAACAAGAACGGAAATGGCATTGTCAATCGATTCTTAAAATTGCATGCACAGCAAAACAGAATGATGCTTTTCACTCTTTGTCACTCCGGCTCAGTCGGAGTGAATATAAAACGGAATGACTTTCACCATAGATCTATTGTATACGGAAGGGATTGGAAACGGATAACGTGCTGCAATACATTGCATTATCCATGCTTGGCGTATCTGCCCCGCACGTGGAGAAAAGTGGTAACTCACGTAGGAGTAAGCTATATTATGTAATTTTGCCATGGAGCACCTCAAGAACCTGTGGAGTGGAGTGCAAAAGAAAAGTCAGGATGGAGTACCATGGAAAATCTGAAGGTAAATAAGAAAAAGCAGTATAATACCAGGATCGAACAACAACCAATAACCAAGATGAACAGTGTGAAAACACACTTAATATCAAGGTGGAAATTGATCCCGGAATAGAAAATTCAATTTTCTTAACAATCTATAATACCACATTAACCATTTCAAACCCAGCCAGGGCTTTGTTCAACAAAACCATAATATGTTACCACAGTGAGAAACAACTATTTTCACATGTAAAACCAGTCTGGTTTTGGTTTGAGACTGCTCCCCCCCCCCCCCCCCCCCCCCCCCCCCCCCCACCCCCCATCCCCCGTCCCCCCTCGTTAATGGTTCTATGCATGAGAATTGAATTGCATTCCCATCATGAAACCATTATGGCTATTGCGTATCCATAGTTACAAGCGTATCCGTAGCCCATAGTGGATATTGCTCTTTCCATACTGGAATACATTTAGAAAAAAAAAAACCATCCTGGAATTTGTTCGATAAACCCATAGTTCTTTGTGGCTGGTTTTTTTTACAATGGAAATCAAACAATTCTCATGAATATGTCCATATTGGACATATATAACTTTTTCCTGTGAAATTCAGATTATGATAATCAGTTGCAAACGTGTACAAATATTCCAGATGAACGAAAAGGTTTACTAAATCAAGTAATTAACCTCCATTTTGAGTTATTAAAGCTCAAATTTGTAATTTAGATTGGTTTCGAAATTCAATGTGCTAGTCTGAATAGTTTAAAATTACAGTATTAAGGTGTTGTAATAATGGTAGTAGTTTATGTCTATGAATCGATTTTCATTATGCAGGGGAGGTTACACACCCTTGTACGTGCTGACTGGTACGTACCTCAAGCTTAGCAAACACACACATTTACAACTGAACTCACACATATCTGCACTGTCTCTGTAAACAACGTTTCGTCACTATCCATAAAGCCAGCGCTAGTGTATGTTGACATGTCTGATAAAACCGTCATTGGCAGTTACGCGACTAAATATTCATGACGGATAACTCCGTCAACCGTTAAAACGGGGGTGTTCCCAATTTGGTCCCTTTGCTCTACATGCCTTCACATGCAATTAAGAATCGATTGACAATGCCATCTCCGTTCTTGTTATTGAGTTACTTTGCAGTCAGCCTTCTGAACATGGCGGTGGTCAGCTCTACTTCTCCATTTCTCACGAACACACTGGGCCGGGAGTGGAAACTGGTCGGCTCTCTGAACATGACCGATCCATCGAAGCTATGTCCCGACTCGTGGCAAAACTTTACATCGCCTCGATCATGTGGAAAGAAAACCACGGCACCTTGCGACTCTCTTAGTATACCCACTTTCGGATTCCGCTACCAAAAGGTGTGCGGACGGTTCCGAGGTTATCAGTTTGGATCGCCTGACGCTTTTTTTCGTGTCTCTTCTCCGTTACGAGTCGAAGATGGCTACGTGGATGGAGTCTCAATCACATATGGGTCTCCTGGAAAGAGACAACACGTGTATACATATGCTGCAGGTGTATTTGAAACATGGGATAGAGCTATTTGTCCACGCACCGGAGGTGGCGCTAGCCCTCCCTCGTTTGTGGGTTCTGATTACTATTGTGAGTCAGGCAACCCTAATGCACCCTGGAGCCCTGTGTGGTACTCCTCGGACGTTCTATGGGACGGACAGCAGTGTGGTGGAAATGAGGGTACGTGCTGCAGTCCACCAGACCTCCCGTGGTTCTGTAAGACATTCCCAACTCCCATCTCTGAGGACTTGGAGGTGCGGATTTGTACTGATCAAAATCTGAACGATGAGAATGTGGCGATTGAATCATTTGAGCTGTACATACAAGGTGAGATAATTTTTGCATGGCAGCTTTATGATGCATGCATGCATGCAAATGTTTGCTGCCCAAGTAGATCATACATGTTTATGTCTAATTTTATTTTAGTTACTTCAATACTAGAGTGTAAATCTGTGCTATCAAGCCTCTCTTTAACAGTACCTTGTTTCCTTGCATTTTGTACAACCAATCGAACATTTAAAATGTTCAATCAATAGGAAATATACTTATTAACATTGTTGATGAAGAGTCATTGGGTACTGAAACTTTTTTACATGCACTGTATGACATGCACTCATTCAATGTTGTATGCATCTCTTATAGAAGTGGTGAATATTCAAGCTGCATCTGTCCTCAATCCTGACAACACCCTTCGCCAACTTGAGATATCCTGGATCCCAGTGGTAATCAGCTGTATCTGGTAGCCATGATAACTTACAATTCTCTGTACCCATATACAGGGAGGCAATGTGACCACATACACAGTGAGAGTTGTTGGTGCTGATGGCTCTGTTGGTCAAGGTTACACTGTCTGTACCACTTCCCCATGTCTCTATCTCCACCAAGTCACACATGAGGCTGTTTATTACAACATTTCTGTGACGTCCATATATCCTGATGGAACTTTGGGCTCACAAAATAGTACAACATTCAGTGAGTTTTTATTTTGTAACTACGCTAGTCCAAAATAAATTTAGATTTACGTTGTTCATGTTAGGTCTAAAATCATCTACCATACATGTATGGTATATTAATTCTTTCACGGGCAACAGAGCAATATTGCACCGCAGGTGCTGTACTAAAGCCACACTTATAGTGTTTGTTGTTAGCTAACTACATTCTCCTGCAACGCGCAACACTTTTTTTTGCACAACATGTGTAAAAAGCGAAAGAGCTAAACACTGTGATGTCAGATAGTGACAGGGACTATTGTCCAGGTCCCATGACTTTAACTCTTTGAACGCCAAGGTCATGTATACATACATGCGAGAATTATCTGCCTCACCTTTCATGCAGTGCTGTGTGTTATGTTGTGTTCACTTTGAATCTCATTTGTAGATGCATGGAAGTACAATACTGACATGCATGTAACCCCATAGTCATACAAATATGTGGTCACATTTTGCAAGCATTTTCATGCATCATAAAGTTGTCACTGATCAACGCATTTTTGCACGCAGTATCTAAATCATGCATGATTTCCGTGCGCTACGTACATACATTGTAACTACATGTACATGCACAGCTCAATTAGAGATAATACTAATTTTATGATCATCTCTCGCTCAAAAATGTTCGCGTCTATCACAACCGCTGCAAAACAAAACTACACAAGATCACAAAAATTATATTCCACGACATTGCCAGTGGGTATGGACGGCCGTAAACGAGTGATTGTTACCAACAGGTTTGTGCAAAAGTTAAATAGCTATATCTTATACAGTTTTCATGTAGGGGAGGGATGTAGCGCATACTAAGTCTTCGAACCTGTAGCGTACACACTGCACACTCAGGGCACATACATGGCTATCAACACATATCAACACTCACGATACAACAATGTATGCACTCACACACAACACTATAAGTCCACTCAGCGTACAACCGCGTGCTACCAGCTACGTACATGCACTGTAATGATAGGGACCGTGTCACGCTACTGGATCAATACAGTGGTGATAACTTCTTAGACATGCCCAGCCCTATGTGAATGCTCTCCTTGTAGGACCTTCCGTGGTGAAATATATTCAGCATTTATAATGTGCTAATGTACACCTCGGATGATGCACGCTTCTACATGTATTTCGCTTCAATTTCTGTCTGCATGTATGTGCTGCTTTGACAATAATGTCGATGTGGTAGATAATTTCATAAGCAACTGAAAAAAATAAAAACTATTCTCGCTTTAACACCTGCATGAGATATATAGGCTTCACTGTTGCAAATGGTTCTGCATATTGTAAATGCAGTAAATAAATGGGCAAGGAAGGGTACCTCATTCCTTGCATTGGTGTGTAATGAATCTAAAGCATGTATTATACGACCAGTTGCAAATGTAACAGAGCCAGGTGATGCAGCCCGACTGGAGCAATGCCAGACTGACCATATCGTTTTAATTATTAGCGCTAATTGTTATGGTGGGCCATGTAGGTATTGTCTAAGGAGAGTCATGCAGGGTAAAGTGACGAAGTGTATCGTACTTATATACATTGTAAACAATCGTAGTGTCTCTAAAAATTGAAGTAACCGTATTTCGCGAATAATTGATTGGCGAAACACACGATGTTAACGGTGCGGACTACCGTTATATGATCATCATATGCAGAAATCAGCGGTCACCAGGAAAGTGATGGTGTTCAAAAAGACATCCTATAGCATGCGTTCTATTGCTAGCACATAGGGGTAGTGTGGTTTGAATTTGTGTTGAATTTATAAGTGCTAATGGTTCGGATGTATTCAAAACAAAGTTAGACTTACACCTATTTAAATGTATGAAAAATGGTTCCTCTTGAATTTAATTAACTAACCGCAAGTTATAAAACATTTGCCACCTCATTTTTACGTGTAGAAAAGTTGTAGGGTGCAAACTGTGCAAAAATATATATTCTATTACATTGAAGATTTCAGCAAAACATAGCTTCCCATTAACATGTACACAAAATCAATGTTTTCTGACCTAATTACTGTATTCCTCTTTTTTTTGTATTTGCAGCACATTGGTACATGTTTTCATGCCATTTGTTATTTCCATTACATAGATTTTTCTAGTTCGGGGAGCCTTTGAACAATGTTCGGTTACTGGCGCCGCCATCTTGACCATTAAATGTTCGTCATAACATAAACACGGCCGGCTACATGCATGTACCTTTACATGAAGCTGTAAACAAAATAGTTATAGTTAGGTTTATTAACTAAGAAAATGTTCAGAAACTTTTGGTGGCCACATCCCCGCTTGGCAGGGGCGGATCCATGCAGTATTTTGGTAAGGGGCCGGGGTTCGCGGAGCCCTGTTTCAGTACGAAAACGGACGGGGGGGGGGGGGGGGGGGGGGAAATGGGGGGTTCGAAATACAAGAACTGAGACGCGATTCGCCGAAGTGTCACTCCGATTATAATTTCATGCTTCACAACCGTTCAAAGTTGTCCAACTCCACGGGTCCGCTACAGCAACTTAGGTAACATGTCACTTATGCGGGCAGTCATTTTCCCCCGCTTTTTTATTTGCATAAGATCTATAGAACGCTTTGAAGCTGATCTGATTCGATTATTGTTTAATGTCCTATTCATAATAACGTATTACCTTGCGTGATTGCTCTGCATGCAATACATACTCGCAGATCACCTTTGCACGAATATTAGGTTTATTGACTGTGTCACTTTTAAACTGGAGTCATCAATCCATTCAACCATGCGTATTTGATCATAAATCAACTGAACATTTATCCCAGTGAATTGTGAAGGACTAGACTAGCTGCACGAAAGATTATAGTGGTAGTAAACAGATGCCAATACCAGACCTTTGTTATTGTCATAACCAGTAGTTGTAAGGAAACAATGCCTGCATACTATCTGCTGCACTCTGCATTGTAACCATATACCTATGCACGCAACCATTTGCATCATGCATATATTGAATATTTAGGTGCACACGCAAAGTAGGCAGGCCTCCTGCATGGGCAGCAAGTTACTCTTCATCATGCATTTACCATGCACAGTGGCGTCCCCATAGGGGGGGCATTTGGGGCAGATGCCCCCCCCCCCCCCTCCCCGCTTAATGGCGCCCCCCCTGCTTTATGGCGCCCACCCCCCACCCCACACACACACACACACACAGTGACACGCGCAAACGCATGCACGCGTACGCCTCGTCAATTCATTAAGCACCTGTGAAATTCCCGCCCGTATGACATCATTGACAAATTAATACATGCATGTAAGCTTACCGTATTACGTTGGTTTCGAATATAATGTTGAACAACGTCAATTGCATTCAAGCGCGCAATCTGTTCCATCGATTAAGTCATTTTTTGCTTGATGAAAATTGGTTGCACACTTCCAATCACTAGTTGCACCTGCGAAAGAAGCTTTTCTACCTTACGTCGTCTGGCTAAGGTCCTCTATGACCTGTAGACGGCTTTCTTCGTTAGCACTTATGAATATTCATTACTCACATCCAGTAACTATGACACAGCTGTGGAGATATTTCTCAAGACTGATGCACCCAAGAAGAATAGAACTATCCAATCTACTTATGGAGTAGGGATAGTTCATGCACAATCTAACCATTCAGTTTCTGTAATTAATTAATTTGCTCAATAAATTGTAATATGAATTTCTGCATGCCTAATTGATTAGTCAGAGCCACGCCCCCATGGCGCCTCTCTGTTTGATTAGCCCCCCCCCCCCTTTTTGGAACACCTAGGGACGCCACTGATGCATACAATTGAGAGCTATAGATGTATATGGGTGAACTGCACTTCAAAGCATTCATTACCGCAGCGGTGCAGTCATGTTATCTTGCACCGTATTGTCTTGCATAATGCACAATTAACTTTTAAAATCTAATTAATCGCAGACTATGACCGCATAATTGGATCATGCACCATCATTTGCATGTGCATGCGCATGCATGCACGTATAATGCTCGTAACTAGTGAAATGAACAAGAAAAGAGTGGGAATTGTAACTGAGCGTTGTCCGAGGTTACCAAGCAATAGTCTATATACAAATCACCGAGCTTTTTTTATGTATACTGATAGAACTTACGTATACGCGTTGATGCATACAACCACTTTGAAAGTAATGCCGCGAGTGCTACTGACAAAGAGAATGACATGAGGCATATCCCACTGGGTTCGAGCAACGATTGTAATAATTTTAAAATAATCCTTTGTTAGAGCTACTAGTAGACAATGATAAATTAAAAGAACAGATCACATTGCACACTGCCATGAGGCATAACAGATGTATTGTGTGCACAAATGATTTCTGAATGTTTGGTCAGTCCCTATCGGCATGCGTTGCATGATTTATTTACCAACTAACTGATTTATCACATATGCGTGGGCGTACTGCTGCCTCGCGAAGAAGCTTTGGCTGTATTATAGACTTTCGTTATTTTACTATTTAATTATAACAGATTTAAATCAATCTGTGCACATGTTACATGTGCACGTGAGCCAAAGTGTCGTCGTGACGTCATGAATTATTAAAATGTACTAACACAATATACATTTATGAATAAATTTTACTAATTATGCGCGGTTGAAATTAATTTAAATGTCTTGATTTTAGTAAAAGGGTGCTTAATGATTATTTCATGAAATTATAATCAAATCGATTTTTAGAGTATGTTTGAAATTCAATGTGGAAAAAAAAAAACAGGATGGCCGCGTATGTACAATGTCTGGGCCTTTTCTGGATATGTATTCTGTATCGTTTGGTTGACATAATGCCGCGCAAGCTGTCATCGCAATAAAATCAAACAATTTGTTTACAGTTGCACACAACATACATGTCATGTGATTCATTTCTTACAGGTTCTACCAATTCTATCTTTCAAAATATATCATATTTGAGCTACAGTAACTCCTTTGACTGTTCGTTTCTCAATAACCAGTTCTTCTACTGTGTAGTGTGCTGCAGTTCTGATCAGTCTGTTCCTCCTGATTCAAGTGTGTACAATTTATCCAATACCAAAGGCGCAGAGGTAACTGTCTCCCTACAAGGCCTCACCATTGGTCAAATATACTACTGCAAGGCAGCAGCTACCAACACTAACTCTACACACTGTACTGGTCCAGTGGTCGGAGGTGTGAAGATGTACTTCAGCTTTGTGGCAAGCCTTTCCCCCACAACCTTTCCCACCGCATGTAGGTGTATCCATGAGCTTATCTATACAACTGAATTGTAGCAAAACAATATTAATAAAGGCACAGGCATGGAAATCAAAGTAAAGTTAATTTGACCACCAACTTCCCCTTCTTATTAATATGAATCTGTCAAACGTAGCTAAAAAGAATTGTTTCTCAGAATTGGAGCAGCTAAATTACTAGTAATGAATGTTTAATGCAGTGAAATCAGTGGAATGGGATTACACTTGTGTCGACGTACTTATCTAGTTACTTCAGAAATAAGAGTTAATATGGGGAAAGATTTAATTTGTCAAATAACTGCAATGTGTCCAAATAGTTCAGGTGGATTACAGGTCCAACCCCCTAAAGATTCAGAATACAGGGAAGTCTTTTTGATTTATTTCCAATTATGGCAATAGAATAATGCTGTTAGTTCTATGTCATTAACAAGCACTTTATATGAATCTTAAATGTGTGTATTAGCCATCCCCTTGATTTGACAACAACGTGAGGTATCCTGAATCCCTGTGGTAGTCAGCCATGTCTGGTAGTCACATTAACAATACAATTCTTGTGACCTTGCTACTGTACAGTATATACAATACTTCTATTCTGCACTGCATTATCATCCCATCATTGACTTCTTACTGAGCATAGTACAACAATGAAATGAGTGATACGTTTAAGGGCATGCAACAATGTGATGAAACATAGCAATGCCATTACATTTTCATGGCTATAGGAAGAATACAATATCATTTCCCAGATATATGCTAAATTTCTTTCTGTCAATTATAATATCTGAGTAGACAATTAGTGCATTATTCTATTTGATAACGACAGCATGATGGGCTGAATGTTTTTTTTTTTTCTGCAGCAAACGTGGCCTCCATTGACACTAATATTATTATTGGAATAACCATTGTCATCTCATTTGTTGTATTCTTCTCACTGGGGGTGTTGGTGACCACATGTATTTGTTTTATGATGAAAACGATGTCCAAAGTTACTCTCCATCATCCTACTCTGGTGGAAGCATTAGTATATGAGATGATTGAAACTGATCAAAAGAAAATCAAAGCAATTGAGTTGGAGGTGAACTCAGCATATGGAACAGCAAAATAGAAGGAAATAGTGTCGCATTCGTTTGGTAGCCTGGCTATCTGCTTACAAACTTTATTTGTAGTATTGTGCACATGTGACATTAGTGCATCAGTGTGCAATAGATGTGTGCACGTGATTTGCTTGAGTTTTTTTTTAATATTATGTTAGGTATGACACCCAAAAATTTATATATATATAGTATGTAGCTATTACAGTGTGTTAACCACTGGTTTACAGATTCTCTGCCTCCAATTGATACCAGCCCATCTGTATTGCTGATTCACAATAAATGAATATGCATAATGTTTTAGACAAAGTACAAGCAGCGATGCAGCTAGATCGAGTACATGCTGTGAACGCTACTGTAACGAGACACTGCAGCAGCCAAAAGAAGTGACTAATTAAAAAGAGAGATATGCATATATAAGGTCAAAGTACGAGCCAGCACAAACACGCATGCGTACGTACATGTAGATCCAAAAATATATTAAGTCATTTGTTACACTACTTCCTCCTCCTTCGAAAAGGCCGGCCTCTTGGTCCGATTCAATAACGATCTGGCAGGTGTCTTATTCGCTGTGGATAACGACGAGGCAGTGGCTGGTCTGCAGCTAGTTGTTCGTGGACACTCCTCCTGCTTTTACATCTTCATGACCATGAACATCTAAGGCCCGTTGTCCGCGGGCTGGTTGTTGTACTGTTTTATTCTTGTTCCGTTATCTCAGGTCATCACTGTCATCAAAGAATTGCAATGTCGTACCTGGGTACTCTGGGCGATGACGACTTTGATTCGTACTGACCGCGTAGAAGTTATCCGCACATTCCTCAGCCGCACATTCCAGCGGTTTAATCGGTATGAAGGCTGTGCGGACCGCATGAATTGCAAATAATTTATTGGTTCACAAAGTTGTGATCTACTATATTGTTCTATGAATCTCATCAGTACGAAAAACGGCCGACACAGCAATTCAGGGCTTTGATTCCGGGCCCGTGACAGCACGCAATATCACCCGGAAGAGCGTGCTTCCGAATTTTGCGCGCCATGTGCTCTCGAAATCGTGAGTGGACCGATTTCATACGAATGATTTCTCGGTCCCGGAGGATTATTTGTATGCGCACGGGGTAATTCGAGAGCAACGTCGCGCGCGAACGTGCAATTTTGTACGTGACCGAGGAACCTACCGTGTACGCGCAATATAGAACTATCGTATGACGTAAGGAAAGTTAAATATACTAGTTAATACTATCATTATTTCTCAGGTTATTGATCACATAGTCAAAAAATTTAATGTTTCAAGTTTACAAATATGAAACATAGAAAGTTGATAAGAGAACAAACCTGTTCGTAGAAAAGAAAGCATAACTGAAACAACAATTTTACCAAAAATGGCCTTACCTCCCAGCAGTTGATGGTGACGTTGTAACATCTGACTTCCACAACACAGTTCTTTGTCTTTCTTTAGAATAGTTCACTGCTGTCAACCCGAATGCACGTAGAATACATCGCCATTTGAGCGAAAGGAAAAGGGTAACAATAACGAGGTGCTGTTACATCACGTACGTTTTAGCGCTCTTGTTCAGCCAGGATGTTTCAGGTAGATCAAGGAATCCAACATTTCTGCCATAATGCAGTAGAGAACACCATTATTCTGTTCCCGACGTTACGCCTTGGAAGCAAACAAAGTGCCACACAAAAACACGTAATTGACAGCTCACCTCGCTGTGTAGCGTAGCCGGCCGTTCTTTCTAACCAAAAACCTGCCTGAATTGCTTCGCAGAACGTTATCCCAATACACAATTTCCTGACAAGCAAAGCTTTCAATTCAAAACGAGCGTAGGCTAAAGGTAACTCACCTGGCTTTCGTTTGACGATTTTGGAATAAAATGGCACCTCTCTGACTTACAGTGGAAGATGTATAGTGTTCCACAGTGGTCATACATCCTATAAAAAAAAAACATTCTGTGAGCCATACTTACCGACGCGAGACGAAAATAATCATCACGTGATTCACGTGGCTGCATAACGCATGCGTCGTCATGATGTTTTACTAATGACATGGCGATTGCAGACCTCGCCTGCTGAGAGCGTGAGGCATTCTGAAAGACATTTCCATAATGGGAGGTTGGAGTTAATTGGCATCCTGAGCCTTTGTATAAATGATATGACAAGCGGCCGTTCATAAATTACGTCACCTATATGGACCCCTCTTATACTGATGTATGCTTCATGTATACATCGTCACACTGGCTGCTACCACCCTGCATGCTGGGGACCCTTCGAAGTGACGTAATTTATGGATGGCACCAAAGAAGACACCGAGAGAACGAGGTACATTCTAGCGATAGATTGTTTGCGTGCCCCGCCTCTTTATACGATGCATATAATAAGTAACATCACGCAGCAGAACATATAATATAGTCTCCAGGGCAAGCTGAAGCATAAACCATCGTCCAAGAAATATATAAAAATGCATTTCTTCATAAAAAATAACCAAGGCATTGACTGACCGCTTTGGTCGCCTCAGCTAATGCTCGTACCATTCTGAGTCGTTCTTACACCTTGTGCAGCAGGTGGATGAACTTTGTGTGTAATTGTGTGTGGTTATATACTTGTGTAGCACTGTACTCAGAACCAAGTCAACAATATGAAAAACTATTCATTAACATGACTCTGAAAGGTGAAAAGATTCTTGATGCATTTCCAGTGAGTGCTGCATAGGTCATTAGAAGACCAGTGGGGTGATGTCTCATACCAATGTGAAGCTTACTGGACAAACCTTGCTTCACATACAATGAAATGTAGTGATACTCACGTCAGTATGTATATCATTATTAGTGACAAACGACTCACCTGATAGCCACACCCTTCAGAATCACGTGACCCTCAGAAGACCATTGGGGTGATGTCTCATACCAATGTGAAGCGTACTGGACAAACCTTGTGTCACATACAATGAAATGTAGTAATACTCACGTCAGTAACAAACTGATAGCCACACCCTTCAGAATCACGTGACCCTCAGAAGACCATTGAGGTGATGTCTCATACCAATGTGAAGCTTACTGGACAAACCTTGTGTCACATACTCACGTCAGTATATTAGTGAAAAACGACTCACCTGAGATAGCCACACCCTTCAGAATCACGTGACCCTCAGAAGACCATTGAGGTGATGTCTCATACCAATGTGATCGAAGCTTACTGGACAAACCTTGTGTCACATACTCACGTCAGTATGTATACCATTATTAGTAAAAAACGACTCACCTGAGATAGCCACACCCTTCATAATCACGTGACCCTCAGAAGACCATTGAGGTGATGTCTCATACCAATGTGAAGCTTACTGGACAAACCTTGTGTCACATACTCACGTCAGTATGTATACCATTATTAGTGAAAAACGACTCACCTGAGATAGCCACACCCTTCATAATCACGTGACCCTCAGAAGACCATTGGGGTGATGTCTCATACCAATGTGAAGCTTACTGGACAAACCTTGCGTCACATACAATGAAATGTACCACTAACAGATTATTTAGACATCTATGAATGTGCTGAGTGATACACATTTCCGTGTGTATACAGTGGGTGTTCGATTATAAGACCACCCGATTATAAGACCATAAAGTGCCGCTATCGATGTTAGAATTTACCTAAATGCAATTAAGGCCACAATGATTATGATATGAATATTTGATTCTAAATATTCGCGTTTTTTTTGGCGGGTTTGTCAGTGTGTGTAGTATGGAGACGCCTGGCTCTGCGCTTAAGGCAAAGGCAAAGAGAAAGAAGAACAGCGCTGGCAGCCCAGTAGAAGAGCAAAGAAATGAATTTCTTAAAGGTACCAGAAAGGGGAGAAGGGTGCTAGATGTACAGAAAAAGCTTGATGTCATCGAAATGCTTGATAAAGGAAAGACCCAGAGGGAGGTAGCAGCACAGTTGGGCGTATCAAAAACTCAAGTTTTAAACATTAGTCGCTGCAGAGCAGCGCTATATAAACGTCAACTTACCTCAAAGGTAGCGAAATTTGGCAAATTTGCGGACATTGACAAGGCTGTATTTGATTGGTTTTGTCGCGTGAGAACACCAGTGGGACTCCGCAAGCCTTTACCCGTATCACTAGCTGCTTTGCAAGCTCGTGCTCGCCATGAGGCAAGATTAAGAAATGTTCATAACTTCAAAGCGTCAGATGGGTGGGTTAGGCGATGGCGTAAGCGATTTAATGTCCCACCAAGTGTTCACCTCCATGGTGAAGCGGGAGATATTTGTCTGATTGATGCTGAAAAGAAGATGGATGTTTTGCGTTCTCAACTTAGTGAGGGGGGCTATGCTTTACAGAATATATTTAACATGGACGAAACGGGGCTTTTTTACCGAGCGTTACCTAAGCGGAGTTATGTATTACCAGACGTTGATGTGAGGCAAAAAGGAAGAGGGACAAAAGCTTTGACTGCTAAGGATCGAGTGACTTTAGTGCTTTGTTGCAATGCTACTGGTACTTGTAAAGTTGCCCCATTGATGATTGGTACATCAAAAAATCCCCGCTGTTTCAAAAAACAAAGGCCACCGTTTCCATATACCTCACAGCCCAATGCATGGAGTGATGGAGAACGCTTTAAATTCTGGTTTAATGATGTATTCCTACCCTGCATTCGAAAATGGACAGACTCCAAAGTGGCTCTCCTTTTAGATGGGTTCTCTGGCCATTGCAAAGACATTGGTGATCCTAAGGGTCAAGTCTCAGTTTTGTTTTTCCCACCTAATTTGACCTCAATGTATCAGCCGCTTGACCAAGGCATCATTTCAGCTGTAAAGTGTACTTACAAGTATTGTGTTCTGGACAGGTTACTGACAGGCATTGATAAGTATGATGAATTGCACCTAATGGCTAGCCACATTGTAGCTGGATGTTGAGGGCTTGAATACTGCTTACCTCCAAATCTGCTTGATACAGCTATCATCTGGAAAAAGGCATGGGATGAATTGGACCAATCAGTTATTGTCTCTTGCTGGGTGCACTCTCATTGCCTTCCTGTTACAGATGAAGCCATTGTGGCAAGTGAACACCGTGACTATCGCAAAGCTACCACTGATAGTATTGTAACAAAAATGTGTGATCAACTGAAGAGTCTTGACTTGCAATCTGACAGCACTGTTGGTACACTCCAATCAATTGGAATTTTAGATGCAGTCAGTGCTGTGGGGAAAGGGGACACCTCGCTGATGGAGAAATGGATAGACGTTGAGGATGACCAAGAAGTTGCAGCATCTATTGAATTGCAAGTCCTTGACAAAATTTGTAGTGATTTGGATGAAGCTGCAGTTGAACAGCCTGATGATGGTGGTGGTGGTGGTGATGATGATGATGATGATGATGAAGGTGACAATGGCCTGGAGAAGCCTCCTGTCACCAAAGAATTCAGTGAAAAAATGTTGATGGCTGCACGTCAGGCACACTGCATTGCTGGTGAGCTCAACGATCCACAGCTGTTATCCATTGCCAAACAGTTATGGTTGTCTGCACACAGCAAATTGATCATAGCTGGTAAAGTGTAGCTCTCTTGAACATATACCACAACAACTTTGTATTGCTGTCTTGTGCTAGTTTGGGGACCAGCCCATAAATATGTTGGTCCCTATACTAGTTTCATTTTGTTCATTTATGGTTGAATATGTTATCACGTGTGCAGGTGAATGTGGGATCAGGTCTCTATGCATGTATAGGGTAGGAACGTACAAAGGTCTTTATTTCAAGCGAGACCGACCTATATAAGCACATGCAATGCGTTGATGATTGGCCGACCGGCGACCATGCATGCACAGCACCATCCTCAATCTCGTAATTTGTAGCAATGTAACGAAAGATTTGTAATATGGTGGTATCGATCGATTGATACAAACGTTTGCGATCGAGCGTATGCAGTTATTAAAAAAGTTATGTCGCGCGTGCACTGGATTTTCGGTACAATCCCAGTACATTGTAAACAACTGTGGTTTCTTAATCTCATCGATAGCGGCACTTTATGGTCTTATAATCGGGTGGTCTTATAATCGAACACCCACTGTACCATTATTAGATCTAGAGACAAATTACTCACCGAAGATAGCCACACCCTTCCGAATCACATCACCCTAAGAAGACCACTGTGGTGAGGCCTCAGACCAATGTGAGTACATACAACTATCTATAGCCTTGTTCTGACCCCTGAGCGACAACGAGTGCACATTGTTCTCGGTTTCAGGCATTAGAAAACTAGCTTTTTTTGACCTCACATACCTTAATTAAAAATTCGTGGGACCTGTCCTCTACTGCAGCTGTAGCCTCGGCGTGTTGCAAACTTAAAAGAGGTATTCGAATTCAAATTCAATCACACGTGAGGAGAGGGTTAAATGGCCGTTTAATGATATTCCCGTACAGGATTGGGCGGTGAAATAATGGGACTACGTTAATCGTGAGTGCACGCTTTGTGATATGCACGGATGCATGACTGAATACGTAGTTTGTAATCACCCGCGTGCGGACGGCCGAATTGCTGTGCGAGTTCAATGGTCCGATTGCATCCATGCACGAAAAGTCCAAGTACATTTGAGTGTTGCTGATAGCATTCACTGATTCTAAATTTGCTTTGAAAGCATCAATATCCTCAATTATCCAAAATACTCACTCAAACGCTCAGGCTTTGATCCTAGTCCATGATAGTGGTCAAGCATTCACATACAGAACCATAGTATGCATCAATATGTATAACCTTCAGTGTAGAATGGGCATTGGACTGTAAGGGGCTTTTTAAAAAGATCATATATATGATGACAAATTATCATACATCGGAAATAATTGTAACATCATTGTTACCTCAATCTCTTCTCTAACAGTACATGCCGATGTTTCAGAACTTTCATCTTCAACTATATTTGTTTTGTGCTGCTGTGGTGCAGTGAAATAGATTTTAATACTGTTAATATAGTAAACTTTCACTTCCTTGGTGTGCTAAGCTCTTCTGCAGCAACTTCTGCTGAAACCATCTCGACTGACTCTCTGGAGCCCGTTGAACTCAAAGGGTTTCTTTATGGTCTTACCAAAATCGATACACTGCATCAATGTACCTCGATGATGGGTTTTTAAGGCCTGAAAGTGATCGAGCCACCAAGTACCAATACCCATGAGGTGGAAATCGTGATGCGTTTGGTTGAGGTAAACCGTTCTCCTTTAGGACAGCTGCAACTCGTTCTAGCTCAAATAAATACTTCTCCTTTCGCCTAGGCTGCATCAATGACGATTAACAAAGTTCTCTATAGCATAAAGAGCTACAAAAACCTTACCATGTCTTGAAAAATAAGTGCCAAAGCCACGTGACAGACCAGTATTGCATTTATGCAAATAGAGGAAGGTACACGTTCGCTTGATAGGAGAGCTCGAGCCCCCCGCCCCCTAATTGACCACATCAACACCACAGTTAACAAATAAGGTGATAGAGTAATTTTTTAAAAAAGCACAGTACGAAAAATTTCTAAAATACTTCCAATGTGCAAGCCAAATAGTCACGATTTATGGTTCACAACAGTGATGTAAACTGCACTGAAGTCAGTGACGCATGCCATGAATCGACAACATTTGAAAACGACCTTGCAAAGGGAAAAGGCAGACACTCAGATTATATGGCAGTTGGAAGAAAATTACAAACACTAATAGAATGTGGACCTTGTGTGAGTTCAAAAGTATCAGAGTCCATGGAAATCAGCACCCCTTTCAGTGATGTCAGCCATCTTGACCTCACACACTTGGCATGGCCTCTGTAGGAGGGTGCAAGAGATACAAATGTGAGGCTATACTGCAGTAAGACTCAGGGGTGCTTTTAATAACTGCTTAGGTACCTAACATCCAGTTTGAAACATCAGGGCCCCTACTAGCCACGGTCTACTTTGGTGATGTCAGCCATCTAGACCTCACACACTTGGCATGGCCTCTGTAGAAGGGTGCAAGAGATACGAATGTGAGGCTATACTTCAGTAAGACTCAGGACTGCTTGTACTAACTGCTCATGTACCTAACATCCAGTTTGAAACATCAAGGTTTCTACTAGCCATGGTCCACTTCAGAAATGTGAGGCTATCTATACTGCAGTAAGACTCTGGAGTGCTTGACTGCAGTAAGACTCAGGAGGGCTTACACAAATTGCTCTATTGTACTTCATTTGGAATTTCATATTTCAGGCTGTGTTTACTTGTGAGCGCCCATAATTACCTCGGTATTTTCACTCCAATAGGCTTTGATGAACACGCACAGTAATGAGATTACCGCTTGGAAGCTAGCACCACATTCCTCAGCACCACATTCAAAAATGAATAAACTTAGCATTCCTCACGCGGCGGGCGTCATAAGCGCGTGTTTAATATAGTCACGTCAATCATTTGTAAACGTAAGCAAACACAATACAAAACGAAGTTGTGGTGAGCTATATGTAGCCACAGGGTAGAAGTGTACTACCTGTGCTAACCAAAGACTCAAGGCCACGCGCGGATCCTGAACACTGGACTAGCTAGGAGTATGGCCACAACTACAAAGCCTTACAAGCTGTTCCATGTACCCACCCACAGGGTAGGTGTGTACCTGTGCCAACCAGGGACCCAACGTCACGCACGGATCCGGAACACTGGGGGTGTGACCACAACTACTAAGTAGTTTCAAGCTCACCAGTGGAGATGGGTGCCATTCTTGTGAGTTGCAAAGCACTTTGAGGCAGACTCTGAGCTGTTCCATGTACCCACAGGGTAGGTGTGTACCTGTGCCAACCAGGGACCCAACGTCACGCGCGGATTTGGAACACTGGGGGTGTGACCACAACTAATAAGTAATTTTCAAGCTGATCAGTTGAGATGGGTGCCATTCTTGTGAGTTGCAAAGCACTTTGGGGCAGACTCTGAGCTGTTCCATGTACCCACAGGGAAGGTGTGTACCTGCGCCAACCAAGGACCCAACGTCACGCGCGGATTTGGAACACTGGGGGTGTGACCACAACTAATAAGTACTTACAAGCTGACCAATGGAGATGGGTGCCATTCTTGTGAGTTGCAAAGCACTTTGGGGCAGACTCTGAGCTATTCCATGTACCCACAGGGTAGGTGTGTACCTGTGCCAACCAAGGACCCAACGTCACACGCGGATCCAGAGCACTAGGGGTGTGACCACAACTAATAAGTAATTTTCAAACTGATCAGTGGAGATGGGTGCCATTCTTGTGAGTTGCAAAGCACTTTGAGGCACACTCTGAGCTGTTCCATGTACCCACAGGGTAGGTGTGTACCTGTGCCAACCAAGGACCCAACGTCACGCGCGGATCCAGAACACTGGGGGTGTGACCACAACTAATAAGTACTTACAAGCTGACCAATGGAGATGGGTGCCATTCTTGTGAGTTGCAAAGCACTTTGGGGCAGACTCTGAGCTGTTCCATGTACCCACAGGGTAGGTGTGTACCTGTGCCAACCAAGGACCCAACGTCACGTGCGGATTTGGAACACTGGGGGTGTGACCACAACTAATAAGTACTTACAAGCTGACCAGTGAAGATGGGTGCCATTCTTGTGAGTTGCAAAGCACTTTGGGGCAGACTCTGAGCTATTCCATGTACCCACAGGGTAGGTGTGTACCTGCGCCAACCAGGGACCCAACGTCACGCGCGGATTTGGAACACTGGGGGTGTGACCACA
Source organism: Ephydatia muelleri (assembly GCA_013339895.1). Lineage (NCBI taxonomy): Eukaryota > Metazoa > Porifera > Demospongiae > Spongillida > Spongillidae > Ephydatia > Ephydatia muelleri. Next base: position 34,199,269 of record JABACO010000001.1, on the reverse strand, counting down.
ACTAATAAGTACTTACAAGCTGACCAGTGAAGATGGGTGCCATTCTTGTGAGTTGCAAAGCACTTTGGGACAGACTCTGAGCTGTTCCATGTACCCACAGGGTAGGTGTGTACCTGCGCCAACCAGGGACCCAACGTCACGTGCGGATTTGGAACACTGAGGGTGTGACCACAACTAATAAGTACTTACAAGCTGACCAATGGAGATGGGTGCCATTCTTGTGAGTTGCAAAGCACTTTGGGGCAGACTCTGAGCTGTTCCATGTACCCACAGGGTAGGTGTGTACCTGTTCCAACCAAGGACCCAACGTCACGCGCGGATCCAGAACACTGGGGGTGTGACCACAACTAATAAGTACTTACAAGCTGACCAATCGAGATGGGTGCCATTCTTGTGAGTTGCAAAGCACTTTGAGGCACACTCTGAGCTGTTCCATGTACCCACAGGGTAGGTGTGTACCTGTGCCAACCAGGGACCCAACGTCACGCGCGGATCCAGAACACTGGGGGTGTGACCACAACTAATAAGTACTTACAAGCTGACCAATGGAGATGGGTGCCATTCTTGTGAGTTGCAAAGCACTTTGAGGCACACTCTGAGCTGTTCCATGTACCCACAGGGTAGGTGTGTACCTGTGCCAACCAAGGACCCAACGTCACGTGCGGATTTGGAACACTGGGGGTGTGACCACAACTAATAAGTACTTACAAGCTGACCAGTGAAGATGGGTGCCATTCTTGTGAGTTGCAAAGCACTTTGGGGCAGACTCTGAGCTATTCCATGTACCCACAGGGTAGGTGTGTACCTGCGCCAACCAGGGACCCAACGTCACGTGCGGATTTGGAACACTGAGGGTGTGACCACAACTAATAAGTACTTACAAGCTGACCAATGGAGATGGGTGCCATTCTTGTGAGTTGCAAAGCACTTTGGGGCAGACTCTGAGCTATTCCATGTACCCACAGGGTAGGTGTGTACCTGCGCCAACCAAGGACCCAACGTCACGCGCGGATCCAGAACACTGGGGGTGTGACCACAACTAATAAGTACTTACAAGCTGACCAATGGAGATGGGTGCCATTCTTGTGAGTTGCAAAGCACTTTGGGGCAGACTCTGAGCTGTTCCATGTACCCACAAGGTAGGTGTGTACCTGTGCCAACCAAGGACCCAACGTCACGCGCGGATCCAGAACACTGGGGGTGTGACCACAACTAATAAGTACTTACAAGCTGACCAATGGAGATGGGTGCCATTCTTGTGAGTTGCAAAGCACTTTGGGGCAGACTCTGAGCTGTTCCATGTACCCACAAGGTAGGTGTGTACCTGTGCCAACCAAGGACCCAACGTCACGCGCGGATCCAGAACACTGGGGGTGTGACCACAACTAATAAGTACTTACAAGCTGACCAATCGAGATGGGTGCCATTCTTGTGAGTTGCAAAGCACTTTGAGGCACACTCTGAGCTGTTCCATGTACCCACAGGGTAGGTGTGTACCTGTGCCAACCAAGGACCCAACGTCACGTGCGGATTTGGAACACTGGGGGTGTGACCACAACTAATAAGTACTTACAAGCTGACCAGTGAAGATGGGTGCCATTCTTGTGAGTTGCAAAGCACTTTGGGGCAGACTCTGAGCTATTCCATGTACCCACAGGGTAGGTGTGTACCTGCGCCAACCAGGGACCCAACGTCACGTGCGGATTTGGAACACTGAGGGTGTGACCACAACTAATAAGTACTTACAAGCTGACCAATGGAGATGGGTGCCATTCTTGTGAGTTGCAAAGCACTTTGGGGCAGACTCTGAGCTATTCCATGTACCCACAGGGTAGGTGTGTACCTGCGCCAACCAAGGACCCAACGTCACGCGCGGATCCAGAACACTGGGGGTGTGACCACAACTAATAAGTACTTACAAGCTGACCAATGGAGATGGGTGCCATTCTTGTGAGTTGCAAAGCACTTTGGGGCAGACTCTGAGCTGTTCCATGTACCCACAAGGTAGGTGTGTACCTGTGCCAACCAAGGACCCAACGTCACGCGCGGATCCAGAACACTGGGGGTGTGACCACAACTAATAAGTACTTACAAGCTGACCAATGGAGATGGGTGCCATTCTTGTGAGTTGCAAAGCACTTTGGGGCAGACTCTGAGCTGTTCCATGTACCCACAAGGTAGGTGTGTACCTGTGCCAACCAAGGACCCAACGTCACGCGCGGATCCAGAACACTGGGGGTGTGACCACAACTAATAAGTACTTACAAGCTGACCAATCGAGATGGGTGCCATTCTTGTGAGTTGCAAAGCACTTTGAGGCACACTCTGAGCTGTTCCATGTACCCACAGGGTAGGTGTGTACCTGTTCCAACCAGGGACCCAACGTCACGCGCGGATCCAGAACACTGGGGGTGTGACCACAACTAATAAGTACTTACAAGCTGACCAGTGAAGATGGGTGCCATTCTTGTGAGTTGCAAAGCACTTTGGGGCAGACTCTGAGCTGTTCCATGTACCCACAGGGTAGGTGTGTACCTGCGCCAACCAGGGACCCAACGTCACGCGCGGATTTGGAACACTGGGGGTGTGACCACAACTAATAAGTACTTACAAGCTGACCAGTGAAGATGGGTGCCATTCTTGTGAGTTGCAAAGCACTTTGGGGCAGACTCTGAGCTGTTCCATGTACCCACAGGGTAGGTGTGTACCTGTGCCAACCAAGGACCCAACGTCACGTGCCGATCCAGAACACTGGGGGTGTGACCACAACTAATAAGTACTTACAAGCTGACCAATCGAGATGGGTGCCATTCTTGTGAGTTGCAAAGCACTTTGAGGCAGACTCTGAGCTGTTCCATGTACCCACAGGGTAGGTGTGTACCTGTGCCAACCAGGGACCCAACGTCACGCGCGGATCCAGAACACTGGGGGTGTGACCACAACTAATAAGTACCTACAAGCTGACCAATCGAGATGGGTGCCATTCTTGTGAGTTGCAAAGCACTTTGAGGCACACTCTGAGCTGTTCCATGTACCCACAGGGTAGGTGTGTACCTGTGCCAACCAAGGACCCATCGTCACGTGTGGATCCAGAACACTGGGGGTGTGACCACAACTAATAAGTTCTTACAAGCTGACCAGTGAAGATGGGTGCCATTCTTGTGAGTTGCAAAGCACTTTGGAGCAGACTCTGAGCTGTTCCATGTACCCACAGGGTAGGTGTGTACCTGCGCCAACCAGGGACCCAACGTCATGCGCGGATTTGGAACACTGGGGGTGTGACCACAACTAATAAGTACTTACAAGCTGACCAATGGAGATGGGTGCCATTCTTGTGAGTTGCAAAGCACTTTGGGGCAGACTCTGAGCTATTCCATGTACCCACAGGGTAGGTGTGTACCTGTGCCAACCAAGGACCCAACGTCACGCGCGGATCCAGAACACTGGGGGTGTGACCACAACTAATAAGTACTTACAAGCTGACCAATCGAGATGGGTGCCATTCTTGTGAGTTGCAAAGCACTTTGAGGCAGACTCTGAGCTGTTCCATGTACCCACAGGGTAGGTGTGTACCTGTGCCAACCAGGGACCCAACGTCACGCGCGGATCCAGAACACTGGGGGTGTGACCACAACTAATAAGTACTTACAAGCTGACCAATCGAGATGGGTGCTATTCTTGTGAGTTGCAAAGCACTTTGAGGCACACTCTGAGCTGTTCCATGTACCCACAGGGTAGGTGTGTACCTGCGCCAACCAAGGACCCAACGTCACGTGCGGATCCAGAACACTGGGGGTGTGACCACAACTAATAAGTACTTACAAGCTGACCAGTGAAGATGGGTGCCATTCTTGTGAGTTGCAAAGCACTTTGGGGCAGACTCTGAGCTGTTCCATGTACCCACAGGGTAGGTGTGTACCTGCGCCAACCAGGGACCCAACGTCACGCGCGGATTTGGAACACTGGGGGTGTGACCACAACTAATAAGTACTTACAAGCTAACCAGTGAAGATGGGTGCCATTCTTGTGAGTTGCAAAGCACTTTGGGGCAGACTCTGAGCTGTTCCATGTACCCACAGGGTAGGTGTGTACCTGTGCCAACCAAGGACCCAACGTCACGCGCCGATCCAGAACACTGGGGGTGTGACCACAACTAATAAGTACTTACAAGCTGACCAATCGAGATGGGTGCCATTCTTGTGAGTTGCAAAGCACTTTGAGGCAGACTCTGAGCTGTTCCATGTACCCACAGGGTAGGTGTGTACCTGTGCCAACCAGGGACCCAACGTCACGCGCGGATCCAGAACACTGGGGGTGTGACCACAACTAATAAGTACCTACAAGCTGACCAATCGAGATGGGTGCCATTCTTGTGAGTTGCAAAGCACTTTGAGGCACACTCTGAGCTGTTCCATGTACCCACAGGGTAGGTGTGTACCTGTGCCAACCAAGGACCCATCGTCACGTGTGGATTTGGAACACTGGGGGTGTGACCACAACTAATAAGTACTTACAAGCTGACCAGTGAAGATGGGTGCCATTCTTGTGAGTTGCAAAGCACTTTGGGACAGACTCTGAGCTGTTCCATGTACCCACAGGGTAGGTGTGTACCTGCGCCAACCAGGGACCCAATGTCACGTGCGGATTTGGAACACTGAGGGTGTGACCACAACTAATAAGTACTTACAAGCTGACCAATGGAGATGGGTGCCATTCTTGTGAGTTGCAAAGCACTTTGGGGCAGACTCTGAGCTGTTCCATGTACCCACAGGGTAGGTGTGTACCTGTTCCAACCAAGGACCCAACGTCACGCGCGGATCCAGAACACTGGGGGTGTGACCACAACTAATAAGTACTTACAAGCTGACCAATCGAGATGGGTGCCATTCTTGTGAGTTGCAAAGCACTTTGAGGCACACTCTGAGCTGTTCCATGTACCCACAGGGTAGGTGTGTACCTGTGCCAACCAGGGACCCAACGTCACGCGCGGATCCAGAACACTGGGGGTGTGACCACAACTAATAAGTACTTACAAGCTGACCAATGGAGATGGGTGCCATTCTTGTGAGTTGCAAAGCACTTTGAGGCACACTCTGAGCTGTTCCATGTACCCACAGGGTAGGTGTGTACCTGTGCCAACCAAGGACCCAACGTCACGTGCGGATTTGGAACACTGGGGGTGTGACCACAACTAATAAGTACTTACAAGCTGACCAGTGAAGATGGGTGCCATTCTTGTGAGTTGCAAAGCACTTTGGGGCAGACTCTGAGCTGTTCCATGTACCCACAGGGTAGGTGTGTACCTGCGCCAACCAGGGACCCAACGTCACGCGCGGATTTGGAACACTGGGGGTGTGACCACAACTAATAAGTACTTACAAGCTGACCAGTGAAGATGGGTGCCATTCTTGTGAGTTGCAAAGCACTTTGGGGCAGACTCTGAGCTATTCCATGTAACCACAGGGTAGGTGTGTACCTGTGCCAACCAAGGACCCAACGTCACGCGCGGATCCAGAGCACTAGGGGTGTGACCACAACTAATAAGTAATTTTCAAACTGATCAGTGGAGATGGGTGCCATTCTTGTGAGTTGCAAAGCACTTTGAGGCACACTCTGAGCTGTTCCATGTACCCACAGGGTAGGTGTGTACCTGTGCCAACCAAGGACCCAACGTCACGCGCGGATCCAGAACACTGGGGGTGTGACCACAACTAATAAGTACTTACAAGCTGACCAATGGAGATGGGTGCCATTCTTGTGAGTTGCAAAGCACTTTGGGGCAGACTCTGAGCTGTTCCATGTACCCACAGGGTAGGTGTGTACCTGTGCCAACCAAGGACCCAACGTCACGTGCGGATTTGGAACACTGGGGGTGTGACCACAACTAATAAGTACTTACAAGCTGACCAGTGAAGATGGGTGCCATTCTTGTGAGTTGCAAAGCACTTTGGGGCAGACTCTGAGCTATTCCATGTACCCACAGGGTAGGTGTGTACCTGCGCCAACCAGGGACCCAACGTCACGCGCGGATTTGGAACACTGGGGGTGTGACCACAACTAATAAGTACTTACAAGCTGACCAGTGAAGATGGGTGCCATTCTTGTGAGTTGCAAAGCACTTTGGGGCAGACTCTGAGCTATTCCATGTACCCACAGGGTAGGTGTGTACCTGCGCCAACCAGGGACCCAACGTCACGCGCGGATTTGGAACACTGGGGGTGTGACCACAACTAATAAGTACTTACAAGCTGACCAGTGAAGATGGGTGCCATTCTTGTGAGTTGCAAAGCACTTTGGGACAGACTCTGAGCTGTTCCATGTACCCACAGGGTAGGTGTGTACCTGCGCCAACCAGGGACCCAACGTCACGTGCGGATTTGGAACACTGAGGGTGTGACCACAACTAATAAGTACTTACAAGCTGACCAATGGAGATGGGTGCCATTCTTGTGAGTTGCAAAGCACTTTGGGGCAGACTCTGAGCTGTTCCATGTACCCACAGGGTAGGTGTGTACCTGTGCCAACCAAGGACCCAACGTCACGCGCGGATCCAGAACACTGGGGGTGTGACCACAACTAATAAGTACTTACAAGCTGACCAATCGAGATGGGTGCCATTCTTGTGAGTTGCAAAGCACTTTGAGGCACACTCTGAGCTGTTCCATGTACCCACAGGGTAGGTGTGTACCTGTGCCAACCAAGGACCCAACGTCACGTGCGGATTTGGAACACTGGGGGTGTGACCACAACTAATAAGTACTTACAAGCTGACCAATCGAGATGGGTGCCATTCTTGTGAGTTGCAAAGCACTTTGAGGCAGACTCTGAGCTGTTCCATGTACCCACAGGGTAGGTGTGTACCTGTGCCAACCAGGGACCCAACGTCACGCGCGGATCCAGAACACTGGGGGTGTGACCACAACTAATAAGTACTTACAAGCTGACCAATGGAGATGGGTGCCATTCTTGTGAGTTGCAAAGCACTTTGAGGCACACTCTGAGCTGTTCCATGTACCCACAGGGTAGGTGTGTACCTGTGCCAACCAAGGACCCAACGTCACGTGCGGATTTGGAACACTGGGGGTGTGACCACAACTAATAAGTACTTACAAGCTGACCAGTGAAGATGGGTGCCATTCTTGTGAGTTGCAAAGCACTTTGGGGCAGACTCTGAGCTATTCCATGTACCCACAGGGTAGGTGTGTACCTGCGCCAACCAGGGACCCAACGTCACGCGCGGATTTGGAACACTGGGGGTGTGACCACAACTAATAAGTACTTACAAGCTGACCAGTGAAGATGGGTGCCATTCTTGTGAGTTGCAAAGCACTTTGAGGCACACTCTGAGCTGTTCCATGTACCCACAGGGTAGGTGTGTACCTGTGCCAACCAAGGACCCAACGTCACGTGCAGATTTGGAACACTGGGGGTGTGACCACAACTAATAAGTACTTACAAGCTGACCAATGGAGATGGGTGCCATTCTTGTGAGTTGCAAAGCACTTTGGGGCAGACTCTGAGCTGTTCCATGTACCCACAGAGTAGGTGTGTACCTGCGCCAACCAGGGACCCAACGTCACGCGCGGATTTGGAACACTGGGGGTGTGACCACAACTAATAAGTACTTACAAGCTGACCAATGGAGATGGGTGCCATTCTTGTGAGTTGCAAAGCACTTTGGGGCAGACTCTGAGCTGTTCCATGTACCCACAGGGTGGGTGTGTACCTGTGCCAACCAGGGACCCAACGTCACGCGCGGTTCCGGAACACTGGGGGTGTGACCACAACTCATTTGTACTTTCAGGGGAGATGGGTGCCATTCTTGTGAGTTGCAAAGCACTTTGAGGCAGACTCTGAGCTGTTCTATGTACCCACAGGGTAGGTGTGTACCTGCACCAACCGGGGACCTATCGTCATGCAATAATCTGAACACTGGACCAACTAAGGTTGTGACAACAACTGATCAGTTCAACGACTGTCATGGACCTGGTCAAATGATCTTTTAGCAGTTACTGTGTATTTCTGGTTTCCAAACTGCCATTTGTAATGTGAATAAAGACTATTTATTGTTACGTTGGTTGATCCAGGGCAAGTTTGTGTCTGTAATGAATGTACTTGTGTGTGAGAGTGTATGTTTGCGAGTCTGAGTGTTTGTTTATTGGTGGATGTACATCTGAGGTGTCGCTTGCTGTAGGTAACAGTTGTGACCATGTTTGTATACATGTACAATGAGTTGTGCTATTGTTTCTCTTGGCAAAGAGTTGAGGAGTGGTCTTCACATCCACTAACTGGAGCCTGTGTATATTTTCCCTCCAAGCAGTATCCCAGTTTATGAAAACATCTTTGTTCTTATAGTGGGTGAAGCCTGTGTTTGGTCTTATATAAATGTATTGACTTTTATAGCCCAGTGCAGTTGTACTTGTATGGAAGTTACTTTGTGATGGTAAGTTAACTTTAGCTTCAGTTTAGTTGTTTTATTGGATGTGCCCTTTTATAGCCACATATTAGACAAAAGCATAACTTTGAACCTGGTGCACTTGTAAATTACATTGCTGACACAGGGGAGACATGCATCATGCAATGGACCTAGTGGTTACTGGTATTTAGCTGCACAAGTTTTGTGTTTTATGTTTGATGATGTAATGATGAAACACATGCATAGCCATATGTGTGTTATAACACTAGAGACCAAGCAGTTCTGGCTACAGAGGGAAAGGTTGCTGATCATGTACAGGAAGATACCAGTACTCATTTGGATGGAGAGATTAAGGAGGAAGGAGCTAATGATGTAGAGACTGTGGGTGAAGGACCAAGTAATAGTGAGCACCAAGATAGTGTGGATGAAGGGCCTAGTGATGGTGTAGATGAAGGGCCTAGTGATGGTGTGGATGAAGGGCCTTAGTGATGGTGTGGATGAAGGGCCTAGTGGTGGTGTGAATGATAGTGTGAATGAAGGACCTTGCGATGGTGTGGATGAAAGGCCTAGTGATGAAGGGCCTAGTGATGGACCTAGCGGTGATGGTGAGGAAAAAATACTACTTTATCTCTATCTGACTGGAAGTACAAAGATTCTGAAGTATATCTAATTTCAACAGGAATTCATTACATACATGTGTATGTAATGCATTATCCAGTCCAGAGCGTCACCAAAGCTCTTTTGATTGCGGTGCATTTCTTGTTTTGTGAGGAGGCTGAAAAGTGTTGACCCCTTAACATGCATTTGAAAATTTTTTTAGGCTGCAAGACTAGAAGTGGAGGGTTTGGATTATGTACACACACAAGTAGTGAAACTGTTGTAGGAAATGATGCCACGATTTCGAGCCCAGATGGCTTATGAACTGTCAGAAGGTACACTTTACCCACTGCAAACATTCAAAAAGAGCATTGATAATCCAGGTGATGAGCAGAGTTTGTACGAGGAATTGAAACAATCAGTTCCAAATCATTGTAACAAACACAAATCACATGAACAGTTGCATGAGTAAATTTATGCAAGGTATATTATCCAATTTCAGAGATGAATTTGGGTGGTATTTACCAGTTGGATAAAGACACTGATGCAAGTTTCCAGGATGGGAGTGACAAGGACGATGATGACACACAAGTGTAGAAAGTGATAGCAGCAGTGTTGATGATACTGATCTTGCTGCTGGTGCTATTTTGGTTCCTGATTTCAAGAACAATCCTGACCAAGATGATATTTTTGCCACACCATGGGAGAAGGAACACTACCTTAAGTACTTTCCACGCCAAACCAGACCATCTGATAGGTATTATGCCATAATGATGTCTTGATACTTTTGCAATTCCAATCCAATTTAAAGGCACTCTCCATTTAAAAGAACATTGATAAGACAAATAGTGAAAGAGCTTGAGGTATGCATCATTAAAGTGCACATTTTGGATCATAATACTATGAATGCTGTTTACTTCTAGCCATCAACGCGAATGATATTAATGGGGACCACGATTTGTGGGGCCTATTGGCATCATAAAGCAGCTCCAGAAAGTGAACGCAAACTGGCCACTTGAAAATTTGCTTGATGTGGTATGTGCCCAGCAATACTGCACGTGACAAACATTTAATCAAGAGTTCCCGCATACTAAAGGCATATGAGATAGAGTACTACCTCATGGGACTTGAAAGTGACGTAAAAAGGCAGCTTTCTTTGCTTCTAACCAGTTTGAACAAGCACATCGTATGGCCAGAGGTTAGTTGCCACGACGGTGAGTTGTACCATAGATGGTAACTTTAAGGTATCATTTTCCTCAGATTATCACTGTTGTATTGATGCGGACCTTTAAATTGTCGAGGCACGAAGCAATAAAAAGTTACCTCAGCCACACGCTGCCTGCATACGATACATAGCGACATAGACTGCAGTGCATCGTGCGTTAATTTTATAGTGTACTCATTCATATATCTATGAATACCAACTATGTATGTTGCAACAACCAAGGCAATGAATATAATTAGCCGTACGTAATCTAATTAGAGTGGAATGTGGTGCTGAGGAATGTGGTGCTAGCTTCCAAGCGGTAATGAGATTGCGGTTCTGATGATAGCTCTATGTCCAAGTTGGCTTATAGAAAACACTTGCAACGTCAGGTTGTATTTGTTGCGCGAATAATAAAACAACGCGCACGCCGCTAGCTGCTGCCTTGCAGTAGTATATTTGACCAATGGTGAGGCCTTGTAGGGAGACAGTTACCTCTGCGCCTTTGGTATTGGATAAATTGTACACACTTGAATCAGGAGCAACAGACTGATCAGAACTGCAGCACACTACACAGTAGAAGGACTGGTTATTGAGAAACGAACAGTCAATGGAGTTACTGTAGCTCAAAGATGATGTATTTTGAAAGATAGAATTGGTAGAACTTGTAGGAAATGAATCACATGACATGTATGTTGTGTGCAAGTGTATACAAATTGTTTGATTTTATTGCGATGACAGCTTGCGCGGTATTAAACCATATGTCAACCAAACGATACAGAATAACAGCAGTCCGTATCGTTAACATAATGTGTTTCGCCAATCAATTATTCGCGAAATACGGTTACTTCAATTTTTAGAGGCACTACGATTGATGTGTTTACAATGCATATAAGTACGGTACACTTCGTCACTTTACCCTGCATGGATCTCCTTCGACAAAACCTTCATGGCCCACCATGGCAATTAGCCTTAAAGACGATAATTACTATATGGTCAGTCTAGCGTTGCGAAGGGAATAAATTATATTGCGCTCTGGGACGGCGCTCTCTAACCCGAACACCTGCATTGCTCCAGTCGGGCTGCATCACCTGGCTCTGTTACATTACATGTACTTATAAGATTACAAGTACAGCAATCATTAAGTTGTCACTGATCAACACATTTTTGCACGCTGTATCTAACTCATGCATGAATGGTGTGTGTGCATGCATGCACATACGCACTTGGTGTTCAAAGAGGACGCATATTTGCTCCCGCAGCCCTGGCCGTATAGCATGTACTTCACGACATTGCCAGCGGCTATTGCGCATAGAAGGCCGTAAACGAGTGATTGTTACCAACAGGTTTGTGCAAAAGTTAAATAGCTATATCTTATACAGTCTTAATGTAGGGGAGGGATGTAGCACATGATAAGTCTTCGAACCTGCAGCGTACACACTGCACACTCAGGGCACATACATGGCTATCAACACATATCAAGACTCAGGATACAACAATGTATGCACCCACACACAACACTATAAGTCCACTCGGCGTACAACCGCGTGCTACCAGCTACTTACATGCACTGTAACTACATGTAGTAAAGAGTTAACGGGACGCTACTGGATTAAAACAGTGGTGCTGACTTCTTAGACATGCCCAGCCCTATGTGAATGCTCTTCCTCTAGGACCTTCCGTGGTGAAATATACTCAGCATTCATAATGTGCTGATGTACACCTCCGATGATGCACGCTTCTACACGTATTTCACTTCAATTTCTGTCTGCATGTATGTGCTGCTTTGACAATAATGTCGATGTGGTAGATAATTTCATAAGCAACTGAAAAAATAAAAACTATAAATATGCTCACTTACATAATCACACCTGCATGAGAAATATAGGCTTCACTGTTGCAAATGGTTCTGCATATTGTAAATGCAGTAAATAAATGGGCAAGGATTGGTACCTCATTCCTTGCATTGGTGTGTAATGAATCTAAAGCATGTATTATACGACCAGTTGCAACCAAAGTAATTATGTTTCCTCTCACTCTGGCTAAAGAACCCCATTATTCAGATGACCTCACTTGACTTCACTAATGCATCACTACAATACTCCAAGAACAAGAATGCGTAGCCCAGATCAGTGTAGTATATCATACTTGTCCCCCTTATCCCCCCCCCCCCCACCACCAACCTTTTGCCAGTTTGTATAATGGATTATTGCAACAAAAGGTGCCAGCGAGTTATAATGGACATGCAAAATGTGCTTACACCAGGACCACATATTTGTATGACTATGGGGTTACATGCATGTCAGTATTGTACTTCCTTGCATCTACAAATGGGATTCAAAGTGGTTTTGATCAACACAACATAACACACAGCACTGCATGAAAGGTGAGGCAGATAATTCTCGCATTTATTTATATATGCCCTTGGCGTTCAAAGAGTTAAAGTCATGGGCCCTGGACAATAGTCCCTGTCACAATCTGACATCACAGTGTTTAGCTCTTTCGCCTATTATTACGGTACACATGTGCAAAAAAAAGTGTTGCGCATTACAGGAAAACGTAGTTAGCAAACTACATACACTATAAGTGTGGCTATTGTATAGCACATGCGGTGCAATATTGCTCTGTTGCCCATGAAAGAATTAATATACCATACATGTATGATACATGATTTTAGACCTAACATGAACAACTGTAAATAAAAATTTATTTTGGACTAACGTAGTTACATAATAAAAACTCACTGAATGCAAAAACGTGTTGATCAGTCACAACTTCATAAGCAAATTTGCGAGAAAGCACACTATCAAGGCATTGTCAATGCCTTGATAATGTGCTTTCTCGCAGTGTGTACCTAGCTCAGTGCCTTGATACAGTAGTTAGCTTGTATTGGTACCCCACCTGCATACCTGTAAACCTAGCTGCCAAGCTACATGTACATAGTGTAACAAAGTAGGGTACCAACAAAAGCTTACAAGCTACACACTGCAAGATGGCGAACTATGAATACAAGCTACATACAGTAACAAGGCAGGGTACCAACACAAGCTATCTCCTGTAACAAGGCACTGGGTACCAAGATTAGCTGCAAGCTTGAAGTGGGTACATGATGTAAACAGGCACGGTACCAAGACATGAAGAAGGCTTATACTACCAAGGCAAGCTACATAAAGTTTGGTGCCAAGGTACTGTAACAAGGTTTGGTGCCAAGGTACTGTAACAAAGCAGTGTACCAACACAAGCTACACGCTCTATGCACTAAGACAGGATACATGTTATAAACAGGCAGGGTAACAAGACAAGCTACACACTGTAACATGGCAGGTTACCAAGACTTGTTACATGATTTATACATGTAAGTACCAAGACCAGCTACTCAAGTGCTGCAAGAAGGCAAACAATGAAGGCAAGCTGCATACTGTATACACGGTGGGTGTCACAAGATAAGGCACCTAGACGAATAACAAGGCAGTGTACCAAAACTAAAAGTACTAAGAAAGGCTAAATACTGTAATAACAAGACAATTTAGTTACATAATTTATGTACCATGACAAGCTATGCACTGTGCCTGAGAAGGCACACTATCCAGACAAACTGCTTGCATACTGTAACAAGGTTTGGTAACAAGATGCTAGTGTACCATAACAAGCAACATGCTTAATGTACCAAGACAGGCTACACACAGTGAAAAGGCAGTATGTACCAATGAAGCTACTTGACTGTTTTTGTTTTCGAGATTGTGATTATTAAATTTGTTGGAAGGACTTCTAAACCTTAAAGTGGTTTTTCTGTGCGTGTGTGTGTGTTGTGTGTGTTGTGTGTGTGTGTCTGTGTGTGTGTGTGTGTGCGTGCGTGCGTGCGTGTGTGTGTGTGTGTGTGTGTGTGTGTGTGTGTGTGTGTGTGTGTGTTACTGTCGTACATGTAGGTCCAGCTACAGCTGTACGGCACTTTAACTCACGTATGATAGTATAAATCGGACCGATGTCGTTTTTTAAACATTCGTGTGTCTCGTCCATGCTACAATTGATGCGCACCATACAAAGTCACACATCAGTGGCGGATACAGGGGGGGGGGGGGGTCGGTGGTGTCTGGACCCCCCCCCCTCAGACCTGATGATGAATAAAATTAAGGATTAATACTTTAATTCATTAGCGAAACCAATTAACAACATCCCCTGTGATATTCATTGTTCTAGAGAGCGTTATGGCAAGCAAGCGTGTTCACTCGGGCTCGGAAATTACTTTTCAAAGAAAGCAAAAGGTAATTTATGCGTACAGGAATCGCGCGCCTGTCATGACTTCACCCACCCGATCGCGTTATCTCATTACGTGATTCAGCTGCGTGAATGCATGAGGGCCCACATGCACACACCACTTAGACTACCCCGCAGTCCTATTAGAAATCGATCCAACCCCCCACCCCCCCCCCCCCCCCCCCCCCCCCCCGTCTCCCTCCCTTTCAGACTTACCTCGCTACGGGCCTGGAGTTTCTTTTTTATACTTCAATTATTTATCTTTTTTGACACATGCAGATATGGGTAAGACGCAAGATGAGGATATTGTGCATGCCTATAACTTGATACACAGTGTCATCAGTGATATTGCAATTTCAGAGAGAACATTGAAAAAGATTTTCATGATTGGCTTATGGATGCTAGCAGAATTGGTAGTGAGTTAGGCATAGTACGTACAGTTCCACGTGTATCTGGAAGACAGCAACACAGGGCTAATGCAGGTCCCGAAAATCCAGATCCTGAAGTTTATTACACAATTAATGTGGCAATTCCATTCTTGGATCACATGGAACAAGTACTAAACAATAGATTTCATTGTGACAGTATGGTTGGTAGTCACTTATTTTATCTAGTTCCAACATTAATAATTAACCACAGTGATTTACAAGATCTTGCAAAATGTTTGTTGTTTTGGGAACGTGATTTACCTAGTGCTTCATCACTTCTATCTGAATTAAAACAGTGGCAACGTTTTTGGAAACTATATAATCTGAATCCTTTGATAACATCATTCCTGCAGATCTGGCACATTGTATCCATGCTGCTGATGAAGATGTTTCCCCAACATACGAGTACTATTAATTATTGCCTGCACTATACCTGTGTCTAGCTGTGAAGCAGAAAGGTCTTTTTCAGCATTGAGGCGTAGTTAATCCAAAGTACAATGAGTTCTGAGCGTTTTGCTGGATTAGCACTGATGCATTTGCATAGCGATGTTGATATTGATATTGATGAGGTGTGTGAAGCTTTTATCAGCAAACACATTTCAATCTTGTATTTTGTACCAATAAATGATTTTGTAGTAATTGTAGAGATTTTTTTTAGTTCATTCAGTGTCAAATGTGAAATGGCGATAAATACGTACTTTAATTCCACAGCTATCTGCCATGATAGGAAAATAAGTCTGTTAAATAGGGATTACTCATTAATTTAGGATACGCAGTTTATGAGTTGCACTGAGAATAGAGTCCCCCAAACCAAACCACGCACAGTATTCGCCGCCCTTTTCAAGTTTCTATAGAATGTCACCAATTATGAGGGGGCACATCCCCCTCCCGCACCCTCCCCCTATTAATTATTCATGTCGGACCCCCCCCTTTCAGAATTCCTGTATCCGCCCCTGCACATGAGGCTGTTTATTACAACATTTCTGTGACATCCATAAATCCTGATGGAACTTTGGGCTCACAAAATAATATAACATTCAGTGAGTTTAATTATGTAACTACGTTAGTGCAAAATAAATTTTGATTTACAGTTGTTCATGTTAGGTCTAAAATCATGTACCATACATGTACGGTATATTAATTCTTTCACGGGCAACAGAGCAATATTGCGCCGCAGGTGTTATACACAAAAGCCACATTTATAGTGTATGTAGTTTGCTAACTACGTTTTCCTGCAACGCGCAACACTTTTTTCAAGTTTGCATAACATGTGTACCGTAATAATTGGCGAAAGAGCTAAACACTGTGATGTCGGATTGTGACAGGGACTATTGTCCAGGTCCCATGACTTTAACCGATTATACGTGGAAGACGCATATTTGCGCCCGCAGCCCTGGCCGTATAGCATATACTTCACGACATTGCCACTTAGCGGCTATTGCGCATAGAAGGCCGTAAACGAGTGATTGTTACCAACAGGTTTGTGCAAAAGTTAAATAGCTATATCTTATACAGTTTTCATGTAGGGGAGGGATGTAGCGCATGATAAGTCTTCGAACCTCGCGCTACCAGCTACGTACATACACTGTAACTACATGTAGGGACCTTGTCACGCTACTGGATCGATGCAGTGGTGGCAACTTCTTAGACATGACAGCCTATGTGAATGCTAGGACCTTCGTGGTGAAATACATTCAGCATTCATAATGTGCTGATGTACACCTCGGATGATGCACGCTTCTACATGTATTTCACTTCAATTTCAGTGTGTGCTGCTTTGAAAATAATGTCGATGTGGCACATAACTTCTTTAAGCAATTGAAGAAATAAAAATTAGAAATATTCTCCAAATCGTTCTGCGTATTGTAAATGCAGTAAATAAATGGGCAAGGAAGGGTACCTCATTCTTTGCATTGGTGTGTAATGAATCTAAAGCATCTATTATACGACCAGTTGCAAATGTAACAGAGCCAGGTGATGCAGCCCGACTGGAGCAATGCCGGTTCGGGTAAGAGAGCGCAGTCCCAGAGCGCAATATTACTTATTCCCTTCGCAACGCTAGACTGACCATATCGTATTTATCGCTTTAAGGCTAATTGCCATGGTGGGCCATGAAGGTTTTGTCGAAGGAGATCCATGCAGGGTAAAGTGACGAAGTGTACCGTACTTATATACATTGTAAACAAATCGATCGTGGTTTCTCTACACATCTTAAGATACCGTAATTATGAAGTAATCTAATTATACAAGACATAGGCTGATAGTCGATTGTGTATCAGAGTATAACATCGATTATGTATATAAAAGCGAGTCCTCCATCCGATTCTGAAGCTAGTGGTGAAATTTTGATCGCTTAAAAGTGTTCCTGTCCCGAGTTATGCGTTGCCAAGAAGGAGGAGGAGAAGACGACCCGCCCCTTGTTCCGAGACTGGGTACGAGAACGGGCAATACACTCTTGTTCTCTACAACCACGCGGTTCTGCGACATGAAACAAAAACGAAACTACTCATTTTTGACTTCTAGATCGATTGCTAAAACAAGCTACACGATCCGATCGTCGGGAGTGTTGTTACAGACGGGTCGCGTTTTTTAATGATATTCATAGTCGGGGTCAAATCCTATATGGAAGTTTCTAACGAAACTCCATCTTATACACCAACAAATCTTTTCAGCAACAATTCATGCTCGATCATGTGTACAATCCAGATTTGTAAAGTTATCTTGCTGGACAAATCGTGTTGCTTTTTCCTCAAAAAACTGAACAACTCTGTGAAAATGGTGCCATCATTAAATATTTAGTGTAAAAGGCATCACACGTTGCATTTACACTGAGCCACTTGTGTTTAACACCATTGAAGGCCAACTTTGGATATTGCTTAGTACTGACACAACATTGATCATGGTCTGAGGAAGAGCGTTTTCGTAGGTGCAAGAGGTGGAGTTACATTCAAATGATTGGATACAGGTACATCCGGTGAGGATAGTGTTACATTGGATATCTGGGTGATAACAGTGGTCACAACAGCCAGATTGGAAGCACTCTGATCCACCAATTGTGTTGCTTGGGACACCACATCTTGTAGCTTTGTGCTAACATTTACTATGTTTTGGGTTGCGAGAGTTTGCTAATGAAACAAAGTGATAATTACACTATAATATTTTGCAATTTAGCACTCCATTACATTTTTTAAGGCCACATTCAGTTGATTAATTTGATCTGTCACAACTGTAGGACAATTAGAAATGTCTTCTCTCCAGGTCAGATTTACATTACAGTGTCTTGTAATGTATTGTCCTATGATGCCATACTGACACATTTGAGATACACTTTGTCCAGGCACTCCTTCTTGCCATTCATATACTCCACGATCATTTTTGACACTAAGATCACAACTGCAAAATCCATTTGCTAAAGTGGAAGCATGTATTGTATCAACTGTGTGCAATAACCAACCAGATAAAAAAAGAACCTGATATGTTTTGAGTGTTCATCAGAGGAATCAGAGAAGCCATAGTACTCTTCTTGATATTCAGTGGCAGTGTAATTTGAAATAAGTTCAGATACATTGAAATTTTACACTCAATTCTGTATAATCCACTTTAACACCTATGCATTGATGTGTATACTGATAAAGATCCTTGAATAAAATGCACTGCATCTATTTCTTACATGGATACTGGAACATGTTACGTCAAAATTTGAATTTTTCAAGTTATAGGGGACAATGTGTCCCTTATATGTGAGGGACATGAGACAACCTTGAGCAGGGTCGTCTCCAACACCACCTCCACCACCACTACCACCAGACGTGACATACAGCCATCTGGTTATTATTGTACACCAGATGGTTGTTACAGTGTATGTCACATTCACCATACCAAATGTGAACATGGAGTACAGTTGTACATATAATTGTACCCCATCTGGATTTACCGTAGAGTACCGCATATATCCCCCCCCCAGCCTGATTGCAGCCTCACCACCACCACAGATGTGCGGGGTGCCAAGAAAGCAAAGGACCGTATTACAGTGGCTTTGGCTGTAAATGTTACTGCAAGTGAACGACTGAAGCCAGTAGTAATACACAAGTATAAGAAACCACATTGCTTTGGCAGAACATTTAACCCTAACAGCCTGGTCATGTATTACTCCAATACAAAAGCCTGGATGCGCACAGATGTAAGAAGAAACTAATGCATGTATAAATGAAGTACATTATAATCAGATCTTATTTCTTTTGGTGGATACTTCGGTGTTTACTGACTGGTCAAAGCAAGTCAATGAGCAGTTCAAACAACAGAATCGGCAATGTCTGATCTTCTTGACAATGCCAGTTCCCATGTTTTGTCTGATACACCAATGATCAAAGTGGGCAGCTTTGATTGCTTTAAGTTGAGCAATCTTTTGCTGCTATTCTTTGGTTAACTAAGGGACTGATGTATGCAATATGCATAGGTTAACCTAAGACTACCTTAGGTGCGACCTAGGATATAACATCTACAGTCTGTTTCAGGTATGCATAGCACCAGAGTTCGAACAATTTAAATCAGGGAATCATCCATACTTGCCGGGGCGTCAGGTGCAGCATCTCCTCCTCCTCCAACAGCTAATTTGGATAGACGGAATAATTTTAAGGGGTATAGCTATTCAACTTAAACTTAGTAAATCCATTACCAGCATCTCCTATACGTTCGGGGGGCTCAAGATCTAATAAGATTATAATAACATACAAGAAATACTCACATTGAAGAAGCTGACTTCAATTCACTTTTTTCCGATGCAACTACCGTGACAAAGGCCAGATTGCAAGCAATCTCTGCACCTCAAGCCCATGCATGGCTTAAAGTGCAGCCTTCACCAAAGTTAGGTCTTGCGTTGATGCCTGATGAAGCACAGGTCATTTATAAATGGTGGCTTGGCCTTCCTTTGACACCTGTGGGCACACATGGATACTTGGGGACATCACATGCTCAATTGTCGCTCTGGGGGAGATGTTATAACAACTCAGGGACTGCATTGCTGACTTCTGCCACAAGGCATGCCTTTCCCCACAAATTGAGAAAGGAAGTGGCATTCTTCCAAAAGACCAATCAAGACCAGCAGACATTCTAGTGCCAAACTGGTCCCGCCCAGCTGAATTTGACATAAAGGTCATCAATCGCTTAATTTGCAATTTATACAAGAAGCGGCTCAAACTTGTGGTCATGCAGCTGAGATGGGAGAAGAGGCGAAGAACTCAAGAAATGATGAGGCATGTGCCCTTAGAGGATGGATCTGCATCCCTTTGGTTGTAGAAGTGTTTGGGAGATGGGGCAATGAAGCTATCAATGTACTTTTGACCATATCCAAAAAGGTAGCCACGCTACTATGTCGACATCTGAATGAGGTTATGCCGGGCATCTACAGTCGCCTCAGCCTCACCCTCATGAGGCAGAATGCCAGGGCACACTGTGCCAATTAGATGTTTTCCGACCGTGTAGAATGCGTGTATCCACTTTGCTTACACGTGTTTAACACTTGCGGTAAACACGGTGTATACAGCAGTGGATAACTAGTGGAAGGAGACTGTCTTACACTCTAGTGTATAACTGATGGATAACAACTGTGTATAACGCTGTGTATGGAGATGATATCAAGCGTACAACAAGCGTTATTAGAGTGAATGCAACACGAAACTATCTGTATAACTCCGCATATTTATGACGCGTTGTGACGATCGCATTATCTTATTTATTTTTATAATAGTAGGAAAAGAAAATTAATCACATCAAAACGTATATTCAGGTACATGTAAATGCATTGCATGCACAAGATCTGAGAACAAATTAAAGGCTCAGTGTTCGCGGCTAGGATTTCACCATCCAGGCATGTAAACCAGCCGGGGCCTGTAACTGGAGAAAAGGTCCATCAATCCTTTCTTTTCTGGCCACTTTCCATGTGTCTGTTCCCCGTCTATCCAGCTCGTCCATCCAATTATTAATTCTTTCCGATCTCCAGCTAGGCCGTCTTCTTTCTATTTTCCCATCACCCGTAGTTTCTTCCTCCGACATCATGCCAGTTGCAATGCACTTCCATACCTCCATTTCTTCATTTGTAAGGACTTTACTGCGGCGCTCCCAAAGCTAGTTAATGACACTACATTCGTAACGCTATGATTATATCACACACGTACCCTTTGCTGCCTTGCTCGAACGCTTATTCGTTTTTGGCGGTCGTCAGTAACTACTCGCTTTAGAGACTTCCTGTAAGTTCTTAGTGCAGCTAGAGAATAGAATAGATATTGAATAAATCGAACAAATGAACGAATTGGAACAAAACACATGTGACTTACACTGTACTTCAATGTATTGAAATTCACTTAGTTCCTGATGAAGTTTCTTACAAACTCCTTCGTTGTGGGGACTTTCCAAACTATATGCATGTGAATCAAAATTTTTAGCAGAACTGACAAAAGCATGCTTGCTTACGGTTCTTCGGTTCTGAGTTGTGAACCTTCATTGAAAGATTTTAAAAGTTTGTGTACACTGCTCTACTCGATTGAAAGCATGCATGCATTGAGCAAATGAATGGCTGCTAATTTAGCTTGGCAAACCTGAAGACACAACGGAGTACGTCTTTTCCTTTTTGCAGGCTCTGCTGGGGCCTCTGATGTACAAGTCCCTTTATCAGCCTCTAACGCCTGCACTTTGATTTCAAGGGTACTCAATTTCTGACAGATTCCCTCCATTTTTTCATTCACTTTGGCCATCTCATTGGCGACAAGTGATTTGACGTCATGCCACATAGCAGAAACCGCATCTACTGGAGCTGGTGTTCTACTACCGCGAGAGATTACAGATCTTGGTGACGCGATGTCATCATTGTAAGGAAGTGCTTTATTTAAAAGAAAAACTATATAAATTGTTGCATATAGAACCCTAAATTGTCGAAGTGCATGTACTGGTACACACACACACACACACACACACACACACAGTGACACACACACACACACACACACACACACACACACACGCGCGCGCGCGCGCACACACACCACACACCGGCACGCACACACGCACACACACACATACACACCACACACCGGCACGCACACACGCACACAGACACACACACACATCCACACACACAGACACACGCACGCACACACACACATACACACCACACACCGGCACGCACACACGCACACATGCAGACACACACACACACACACACACACACACACACACACACACACACACACACACACACACACACTACCTGCGGAGGGTATTCTTGCCGGAGGTGTTACTTGACTCGTTCCTATTAATATTTAGATGTAGAACACATGCAAAATTGTATTCCATAATGTGTAACATACTTATGTGACAAATTCGAGACGAAGATCTTCCAGCTGATCCGTAAAACGATTCAGCATTTTGCAGGCCTATCTCCGGTGAAACTTCGTGAGAGTCAACGAAACTGTTAGGACCAGAATATAATGATCTTCTTGGTGAATACGTGTACCTGTCCATCAAAAGACTCAAGCAGTCGATTTCAATGAATCATACTCCGCAGCTGCCCATGCGCACGTGCATTTCGTCATAATTGTAAAATTTCGAATTTCACATCAGCTTTTTTTTTTACCCTCGTACAAAGCATGGAAGGGCCAAATAAGCGATACAGATGCTGGATTTGTCAACAAGACTTATCACGATCTGTCTATTACAGGCATATGCGACGAAATGAATGTCCCGCTTTGGTCAGAATGCAGACAAAGGAATGTCATACGACAAAGGGTACTAATACACGTACGTCACAAGAAACAAGTAACCTCAGCGTTGATATGGAAGAAGAGAGCAGCGATATGGATAACGTGAACGACAGGTACACGCTGTGCACCGAAGAGGCGGAAGAGCAGCCAACTTCCGCGGCTGATGACTTGCATCTCGAAGACAGAAATGTTAATGTAATGGAAAACGCAGATGCTTATCAGGAAACAGAAGTCGTCCTCGATTCAGATTACGATGACTTAGCCTTTGATTGCACAGGCTGTAGCACTCCTGAAGGTTCTAAGACCGGTTGGTTCGCATCCGACGATAAACAGTTTCCTTTTGGTGCCATATGTCTGTTCCTCAATAATTATCAACTCAAATTTCATGTACCAGACAGAGGAATGCAACTTCTTCTTTCTTTCCTAAAAGTCATGATTGCTCTAATCTCGCTAATAGTTCCATCCAACTCATCATTAAAGCTCCTAATGAATCAATTTCCTTCTTCACTGAATGCAATGAGAACAAGACTGAGTGTTGAACAAAGAGAACTTCTGCAGTATGTTATGTGTCCGAAGTGTGATACTCTATGTGGTGAAGCAAAGGCCGTGATATTTTCCAATCAAAATAGGTGCTCACATGTACCATTTCCAAATCACCCTCATAAGAGCCGTAGAGTTGCTTGCCAGTCCTTAATTTGCAAAGTAGTCAAGTTTTCAAAAATGTCTAAGACTTTACCTCAAAAAACATACATTTATAGTAGTATACTAAAAACAATTAAAAGCCTAATAACCAGAAAGAGCATTTATTCTAATTTGGATGGATGGATGTCTAGAAGTTTCAATGGAAAATATGTTGACATTTATGATGGTGCAATATGGAATGAGTTTACTGTTGTAAATGGAAGACCCTTTTTGGATGTACCATACAATTTAGGTTTAATCCTTAACGTGGATTGGTTTCAACCTTATGAACACACGCAATACAGTATAGGTGTAATTTATCTTGCTATTCTAAATTTACCAAGATCAGAACGATATAAGTTGGAGAATGTCATTACTGTGGGTTGTATACCTGGTCCAAAGGAACCCAGCAATATCAATCCTTACTTAAAGCCACTTGTGGATGAACTCTTAGTCTTATGGGAAGGAATAACAATAGATTCTCCTTCATGTGATTTACCAATATGTATTCGTGGTGCATTACTTGCAGTGTCCTGTGATGTACCTGCAACTAGAAAGGTGTGCGGATTTTCTGGTCATTCAGCTACCATGGGGTGTTCTAAATGTTTAAAATCTTTTACCTGCCTGTCCTTTGGAGAGAAGCTAGATTATTCAGGCTTTGATAGAGATGCTTGGATTCCACGAAGTATGGAACAACATCTACTTGCAATTCATGAATTGGAATCTGCAAGGACCCCAACAGAAGTACAGCAAGTAATTAAAAAGAATTGTGTCAGATACAGTGAACTTTTACGTCTTCCTTACTTTGATATCATAAGACAGCATGTGACAGATGCCATGCACAATATGTATTTAGGAACAGCAAAGCATGTTGTAAGCATATGGAAGGATAGGGGAATTTTAGGAAATGCTGACTTTGATATTATACAAACTAGAATTGATAGTATGCTTGTTCCAATTGAGATAGGACGCATACCGTATAAAGTAAGTTCTAAATTTAGTGAACTCACTGCAGACCAGTGGCATAATTGGACAATTATTTATTCATTATATGCACTGAAAGGTATTCTACCAGAAAGGGATTATGCATGTTGGACAATATTTGTTGAGGCATCAATCATTTTGTCCCAGTCATCACTGTCACCTGATGATCTTTCATTAGCAGACACCAAAATAATTGGATTTTGTAAAACATTTGAAGAGCTGTATGGAAAGACAGCATGCACACCAAACATGCATCTTCATGCACATCTTAAAGATTGCATAATAGACTTTGGGCCAATTTCATCCTTTTGGGTATTTCCATTTGAGCGCTATAATGGAGTGATAGGATCGTTCATTAATAATTGGAGGAGTCCTGAGATGCAGATAATGAGAAAATTTACATCCTATCAGAATATTGTATCATGTGCAAGTGACTCATCACTCGATTGTCCCCTTCATGATTTCATCCAATCTTGCATAATTTCTGAATGTCATGTTGGATCTCTTCAGTCAACCATTGCGGATGTTTATAAGCAAGACATGTATGCCAGAAATATATATGGTGACAACATTAATGCTATATTTTCATCAAACCATCATGCAATTCTTTCAAAGTGTTATGAAAGATATTTAAATGACATAGAACTTACTGCTTTGTCGGCTGTGTATCACATACTATATCCCAATATAAACCAATTTGAGCAGCCAGTTTCTCGTCGACATTTGATTTGCAGTGATATTGAAATACACGGAGAACGTTTTTTGTCAGCAAAATCAAAATCTCAACGTTCTGCAGTGGTTATGGCATCCTGGTATGATTCTGATGGGCAAGTCAACCTACACACTGCTGCATCATACAGATTTGGAATTGTGCAGTATTTCTTGAAGCATGCATATCATATTGATGTTTCGGACGAACCCAGCATGAAAAATACAGACCACCTGTTTGCCAAAGTTACTTGGTATGGAAAGCATCCTAGGGAGAATCACTTCCCTGACCCAATTAGAGTTGTGACAACCTTGTTTGAAAGTGAGGGTCCAGCATCATTTATACCTGTGAGCCGTATAGCAAATAGGTGTGCTATTGCAAACAATCAGTACATTCAATTTGATTACGGAGAAGATTGTGTTTGTGTTATGTCTCCATTGGTAAAGCACGGCTATTAAAACCATTATTAAATGTGCTTTCATTTGCTATTATTATATAAAATTTTCAGCTGATTTACATATTGCGTTGACAGATAAAAATAATTAATCATTCGCCTCAGGCATCACGCAGCAGCAGCAGGCTTATGTTGTGACCACTCTAAGACAGGTATTAATCAGGCTAATTATGTGAAAACAGATACATTTTTCAGTAGCAAATTCATCATACTGTATTATTGAAGCGGTAAACTGGGTAGCTAAATGTTGATATTGCTTTGTACATGTAAAGAAAGAAATTGACATCATATGGCAATATGCATGCATAAATTATTCTGCATATCATTGCAACCAGTTATACAACACTATTCAGTAGAACATTACATTTAGAGTTCAGAGTTGGATGAGTGGGAGTGGATGACCAGGAGCCTAGCAATTCTTGAGAATGTTTCATTAGCAGTGATTTCCCAGTCTCCATACGCCTCCACTCACATTTAGCCTCTTTTGAGACAACCCAAAGCACCTCTTCACTCACTGCAGCTGAGGCACCTGAGGTCTGACAAGCATCTGAAATCTTAGAATTTTTGAGGGTATGTGTAACCTTGATGTCTAATGCTGCAGACCGAGACTGTGACCAGTTTGGTATCACAATGTCACCGGGGCTTTGGCTGGACCAATACCACAACCTTGCTCCAAAAGAGGGGAATGATGAGTACGACGGCAAAAGTCAGCAATACAATCACGTTTGCAGTTGTGTCGTGTCACCATGCACATCCCCGGCATAACGACAAATTAAATTCCCGGTTATACGCCTTAGGATATACAAAGCTTATCCAGGTTGAATGCGGTCGTTGTATACAAAGTGTAAACACGCAATCCACACCTCGGTGTATAACATGCGTAAGTAGACTGAAACGCTTGTTATACATCTAGAGTAACGCGCGTTAAACGATAGAGTGGATAACACGTGTACTACGAGCGAAAACACAAGTTATACATCAAATGCATATGCAGCATGTACACACACGCATAAAACACATGTAAAACGGGCGGATACACCTTGTGGATAATTTCAATTTGGCATGGTGGCAATTTTGGCCAGATGTGTCTCACCAAACACTTGCTGTGACTTTTAGTTATTGGTAGTGCTTATGTTTTAAATTAATGTATATTAATTCATTTGTTATACATACTAACAGTCTTGTCTTGTCACGCGCTACTCATGACCACCAGCCTGCTCACATTACAACATCTGACCAGATGTCGCTGCTGGCTCTGTACCAGAGTCAGAGTGAACAGGAGAAGTATGCATAGACAGTTACAATACTGTAGTGAGTTATGAGGTTCGAAATCCTAGTTCTCTATCCATTGGAGTGTTTTATCATGGTATGGGAGCATTTTTATCATTAAATGCTTTGGTTCCGTTCCTGGTGAAGGTCACTGGTGTTCATTATTCAAACAGGTCAATCACAAACAGGAGGGCACACGATCTAGCAACTTCAAGATGAAAACAAGCACCAAACAAGAAGAACACTAGCAACCACAAAACTAAATTCACATCCATGTATTTTATATAGGATGTCAGCAAAGGAAGGACCTGCTAGAGCTGTAGCACCTTGCCGACCTGATAATTGAGATGGAAGGTTATGTGGTTCTCAACCATCATCGTCCCATAAGCAGACATTTCCCATGCCATGGATATAAGTACAAAGAACCACTACAAGTACTTGAAGTGGACATCTCACTCTACTGGAGTTAATGAAGTCAACCTTACCTTCCCTGCCATCATTATGGCATGGATGGTGATGAAGGTACCCGTACGACCCATACCATCACTGAGGGGGGAAGGGGTAGGACATGAGGACGGGTCACCAAAAATACATCTTTGGCTACGAATGTATCGTTGATTGTGTTCAGTTTGAGGACAAATAATGTGGTCCCCAAACCACTGCACGGATCAGACAGATGCTGTTCTAGTTGTGCATATTCACTTAACACATATACTTTTAAAGGAGGGAAGACACTGTTCCCCCTTTAGAGATCGGGCTCGCACGATTCTCATGGCTTCAGGGTGAGGGGGATTAAGACGTTGGAGGTGCTGCAGAACTGTTGTCACAAATTTTGTTGTGACAACTGTCCCTGTTGTAATGATGAAATTCATGTTATTGATTGTCTTAAGGTTTGAAATTTTACGTACTTTCAGACTTCCATTTCCATTAACAACTTCAGGAGGCGGCTGTTCTCGCAAACTCCTTTCATGGCCTCAAGGGGAACAGTGTCTATGCCCATTCATTTTATCCATGCCCTTGCACATTTATTTATTTTTAGATCCGCCACTGGGGTCTCGAACCCAGAACAAACACCTAACCTAACTAGCCTAGAAGGCATGAATAATGTGTATAAGGCAAATCGTACATCTTGTTTTTGTTTTTTTTCACAAGGTGTGTTTGCCTGGATTCATAAAATATCGCAAGGAATCTTCATATCCATTAAGTAGCAACATTGGTTCGTTCATTCAGATTTAATTGTTTTTTGCTAATACTTTAGCAGGACAGTAGGGTTAAGGAGCTCACAGCTATGTTGGAAAAAGGATTCCCTATGTCAGGCAGCCCGTTTGTAAAGGGTCTTTGATTTGGCTTTGCAATCCTTTTATGTACATCGGCAACAGTATCACAGTGGGGCATTTGTAGGTGTTGTATATTGTGATGGGCATTTCCTCTGCCCATTCTCCCTCCATCCCCTCACCAGTACTCAAGTGAGGCAAAAATGCTTTTTGTCACCATGGATACGCCCATACCTTGCAGGTATGATATCAGTGCACAAATTTAGTGTTAAAAGATTAATTCACAATTTTCTTTATAGCCTTCAAATGTTGACACTGTGTGAGTCTCTACTAAACACAGCACAACAGTGTTCGCCATCACTGCTCAGTGATGCTAGAACTGTATGTGAAAAGTGCAAACAAGCCTTTCATCAGTTTGCTAATTGTCACACTCTATACAATTGAGGTGTTCTGTCACAGGATTAAATAGCAACTTGGTACCTGAGGGCAACGATGACCTTGAAAGGACGTACTGTGGAGTAAGATATCACTATCTTAATTATACCTGCACATTAATTTACTGTCAAGGATATCTGGTCATAAATTAATTTTGGCAACGCACGTGGCGTTGAAATATAATTCGTAGAGTTGATCGACCATGGATACCAAGAAGCTGTGGAAAAGAATTGTCCCAGCACCTCCAACATTATATCGTTGGCCCAGGCACCACTGTGCCATCCCCCTCTTCCTTCCTCAATGGGTACCTGTGGCACATATCTGAGTGCTTAAGCAGTATCTAACTCGCTCAATGTTTGTGTGTGTAATGATGACATAGCCACGGTCCTCAGGTGGGAGGGACCAATGACATGAGCTGGATATTACCAAGTCAGGTAGCCTCTGGGTGACGTCCAGAATGCACAGCCTCACCAGTACCATGCTTCCTTGATGATTAAGCAGTATCTAACTTACTCAATGTTTGTGTGCATTGACGACATAGCCACGGTCCTCAGGTGGGAGGGGCCAATGACATGAGCTGGAGATTACCAAGTCAGGTAGCCTCTGGGTGAAGTCCAGAATGCACAGCCTCACCAGTACCATGCTTCCCTAGTGATTAAGCATTATCTACTTACTCAATGTTTGAGTGTGTAATGACGACATAGCCACGGTCCTCAGGTGGGAGGGGCCAATGACATGAGCTGGAAATTACCAAGTCAGGTAGCCTCTGGGTGAGGTCCAGAATGCACAGCCTCACCAGTAAATAGGTTAACCTAGGTGCGATCTCATCTTGAAGGTTAACCTAAGTGGCATCAAGTCGCTCCTAGGTTATATCAATGCATGCAGAAGTCCCTAAGTTAACCTATGTCCACACGCATCGCACCTAGGTTAGCCTAGGTGCGATCTCATCTTGAAGGTTAAGTGGCGTCAAGTCGCTCCTAGGTTAGCCTACACGCATTGTATGCAGAAGTCCCTAAGTTACGCATTGCATGCAGAAGTCCCTATAACCTATGTCCGTAATAATATCTTCTACGATGTATAGGTTGACTTAGGAACTTCAAGTATGCAATGTAATCTAATCAATCTAATATTGGTTCGACTGGATGCAACCAGTGGCAATAAGGCAATGGGGGGGGGGGGGGGGGGGGCGGTTATATTGGAGGGGCGGCATATTTTGGAGCGCGCTCTTCTTCCCTCCCCACGGTCCCCCTACCTTAACTTCCACGTCACACTGGGTCTGGAACTCTGGGGCTCGCCATAAATGAACCTTTCACGCATCCATGCATCCATGCACGCTATATTACATAACTATCATCGTGCGATGATGCCAATTAATTTGTCGGGACTTTTAATATCAATTATCATTCAGGATCTGATAATTCATAATAAATATTTAACAAATAACAATAACTATTTTAACCGTAGTCCCGTACCTAGACACGATTCCCGACAGCTGCGAGTGGATTGCATCACCGCTATGTGGAAACACAGTGACACGCGTAGTGTTTATGTGTACGTCGTAGTGTGAAGGGGGGCGGCAATTTAATAATAGGGGCGGCATTTTACATCGATGGAGGGGGGGTGGGGGGGGGGGGGGGGGGGGCGTCTAAACCGGTGATATGTTCAGAGTTGTTAATAGGTGCTATAACTAAAAACGTGAGCTATCAGTTTGGTGCAATGTATGTTTGGTGTATCTCGTTTTGTTCCCCCCAAACAGGTGCTCCTGAACACATTTCCAAACTGCTGGTGGCATCATCATGGAATTTGTGTCCATTGCACACTACATAAAGGACCTAATAGTGGCTTACCTGACAAGGACATGCCCATCAAGGTGACTGGCCTGATCTGGCGGGGCGGCTTGTAAGCTTATTGCCATGGAATATCTGCTTTCATACATGTACATCATTGTACTTCCAGTTCATAGATGTCACATCCATGGCAATACATGTCTTACAACCTTCCCATTTGTACTAAGTTTTCTGTGAAGTGTACGTAGGTTGGGGTGAGTTGAGCTTGTACGATTGTCGTGTCTGTTCCATGGTTTGTGTGCTCCCATTAAGGTCTGGACACTTTCTAATTAGAATATCAAGCTGGCCATTGGACGGCTGGCCTTGTCCATTGGGTGAGGTGTTCTCTGTGATGAGCTGATAGTGTACGTAGGTTGGGGTGAGTTGAGCTTGTACGGTTGTCGTGTCTGTTCCATGGTTTGTGTGCTCCCGTTAAGGTCTGGACACTTTCTAATTACAATATCAAGCTGGCCATTGGACGGCTGGCCTTGTCCATTGGGTGAGGTGTTCTCTGTGATGAGCTGATAGTGTACGTAGGTTGGGGTAAGTTGAGCTTGCACGGTTATCGTGTCTGTTCCATGGTTTGTGTGCTCCCATTAAGGTCTGGACACTTTCTAATTAGAATATCAAGCTGGCCATTGGACGGCTGGCCTTGTCCATTGGGTGAGGTGTTCTCTGTGATGAGCTAATAGTGTACGTAGGTTGGGGTGAGTTGAGCTTGCACGGTTATCGTGTCTGTTCCATGGTTTGTGTGCTCCCATTATGGTCTGGACACTTTCTAATTAGAATATCAAGCTGGCCATTGGACGGCTGGCCTTGTCCATTGGGTGAGGTGTTCTCTGTGATGAGCTGATAGTGTACGTAGGTTGGGGTGAGTTGAGCTTGCACGGTTATCGTGTCTGTTCCATGGTTTGTGTGCTCCCATTAAGGTCTGGACACTTTCTAATTAGAATATCAAGCTGGCCATTGGACAGCTGGCCTTGTCCATTGGGTGAGGTGTTCTCTGTGATGAGCTGATAGTGTACGTAGGTTGGGGTGAGTTGAGCTTGCACAGTTATCGTGTCTGTTCCATGGTTTGTGTGCTGCCATTAAGGTCTGGGACACTTTCTAATTAGAATATCAAGCTGGCCATTGGACGGCTGGCCTTGTCCATTGGGTGAGGTGTTCTCTGTGATGAGCTGATAGTGTACGTATGTTGGGGTGAGTTGAGCTTGTACGGTTGTCGTGTCTGTTCCATGGTTTGTGTGCTCCCATTAAGGTCTGGACACTTTCTAATTAGAATATCAAGCTGGCCATTGGATGGCTGGCCTTGTCCATTGGGTGAGGTGTTCTCTGTGATGAGCTGATAGTGTACGTAGGTTGGGGTGAGTTAAGTTAGTGTGGTTTTTGTCCCTGTTTCATGGTTTGCAACTTATTTCTAACTCCACATAGTGACGAATGAGGCTGTCTGAATGTTACGATTTGCACACTATTATTGTCGATTCGGACTTTTGTCATTTTCCTCATGCATCACTTTCACAACAATGCACACATGATCCTAGCAAGGCGCATGCAACAACAGATCAATGTGTATTTGTGTGTATAATCTGATGTGTATTGCAATAATTCTGTTTATTACTCAGTTGTCCATTGGATGGTATGTAGTTCATTATCTCATGTATGTGTAACCTTACATATTAATGAATACTGGATGAAATATTATGACCAAAGCTATTTATGGGGCTTAGGGCTGGTAACATATTTCGTCTTGGAGTTGGTATGCATACATAGTTGTGGTCATCCAATTTTCTTGCAAATTGCTACTTCATCTAATAAACGTGCATTGTGTCTATGTCAAAAGCATTTTTGAACCATCTGACCTCCATGACTGTATGTGTTGTGGCATAAGGACTCATGAGTGAATGTTTACACAGTATACTGTAGATGGGTGGGGAGACCAACAGTATCATGTTGTCAGGGAAGCCAGTTAGTGCCCGAACCCAGAGGTCGTCCCACGGGATAGGTGTTGAAGAGGAATCACCTGCAGCCTGTGGAAGTGCTAACAAAGGATTGAATGACTGCCTGCACAGCATGTGATTGCGGCGCGGACCACACCGGATTAGAACCGATCTCCCATAGACCCTATAAAATCCCCCTTTGCGTAATATCATGTCCCAATCTCAAAAGTAATAAACGTGTACACGTACATTAGTACAAATTTATTACAATTGTTTAAAATTTGTTCCTACACTTTCGTACGTATACAAGATTATTTCGCTTGGTGTCTGTGGAAAAATGTAAATATATATGTGACACAAACTGGTTAGAATGTACATACCTTTTAATTCATAGTCCGATAATGAATGTACATAACTTTCCAAAATTAATCAGCTGCATGATATGCTCTCCTTAAAGCTGCACTAAGCTTCAGAGCAATTGAAAGCATCCTTCTATGTTTGTGGACCAAGATATACATTACATATACATGTGTTTCTTCCATACATGTACATCAAATGCAAATCATGCACTGCTGCACTCTGACAACTATATGCATATGCTTTAACAATATGTTTGATGTCCTTGCTGGGAACCCGCCCACTTTCACCTGTACATGCATGCATATATGCGTGATGACATGTACAGGTGTCGTGCATAATATAATATATGTAATGTATGTAATATGGGAAAGTTTCTGAGAAAAGGGACCAGCGTGTATTATAAAAAAGCATAATAAAAATGCCTCCTTACGTTTGAAATGCTATAACTTCCGAAGGGTTAACGCTATCGTCTTCCTATTTTCAGCACTTCATATTGCACCATTTCTCTATGGTAAAATACTTTTTGGGATCTTGCACTTGCTCCTTGCCAGTATTGCAACGTTCAATACCCCACCGGGTTCAAACCCGCCATAACTTTCTGTAGGAGTTATGACATCGCTTCAAATTCGGCAGGTAGGTAGAGAGTTCCTATACCTATCGATTTGTTCTGTTCGTTAATTTTTATGCCATCTGTTACGGAGATACAGTTGAATAAACTACATGCACGTTTTCCCGCTTGATTCGCGCCAATGTAATAATCCCCCGCCTCCCCATAGATTGAGCGGAGCGCAATTTGCCCAAATCATTGGCGCGAAACGAGCGTGAAAATGTGCACGTAGTTTGTTCAACTGTATCTCCGTAACGGATTGCATAAAAATAAACGAACAGAACAAATAGATAGATATAGGACCTCTCCACCTAAAAACCGAATTTGAAGCGATTTGATTACTCCTACAGAAAGTTATGGCGGGTTTGAACCCCTTGGGGTATCGGACATCGCGATACTGGCATGGAGCATGTTCAAGATCCCAAAATGTATTTTACCATAGAGAAATGGTGTAGTATGAAGTGCTGAAAATAGGAAGACGATAGCGTTAACCCTTTGGAAGTTATAGCATTTCAAACGTAAGGCATTTTTATTATGCTTTTTTACAATACACGCTAGGTCCCTTTTCTCGGAAACTTTCCCATATATATAATTATTATTATACTGATAGTTATCAAAGATATTGAAATTGGGAATTACATTTACAGAGCCGATTTGTATTTCTCCAAATTGATCATCTCAATAACATTCTACAATACACATACCACATGCATGCTCACTAAACATTATTGTGCATGCATGCAACTTCAATCAATGTAACGTTGCACGCAAGTTGTTGAACTTCGAAATCAAAATTTTCACAGAATTTTGTGAACTGGGACAGACGAAGTGACTGCTTGTTCTATTCTTCCTCTAAGTTTAAGCGATGTTGCAACAATTGCAGCCTTGCATTGAATTTGATGCACTGATATATAGGAATGCTGACCATCAGAATGAGACCACAAATCAATTGTTTCACCCAATCAGTTATGTTGGTTGTCTGGCAAAGGCTCAAACCATTTGATGCATGCCAGTATGTGATCATGATATGCTGCAGAATCCATGTTTGTCTCCTTTTAAAGAGAAACTGAGTGCTTAGCAAAGTATTGAATTGCACAA
Organism: Ephydatia muelleri; assembly: GCA_013339895.1. Lineage (NCBI taxonomy): Eukaryota > Metazoa > Porifera > Demospongiae > Spongillida > Spongillidae > Ephydatia > Ephydatia muelleri. The sequence continues at coordinate 34,164,982 of JABACO010000001.1, read as the reverse complement.
AGCTGCCGTCTAGGTGGTGCTACTGATGTGTTTAGAGCATACACAAAGTGTGCTCATGGATGATAAAGAGCCATAGGATACATTTGTAATATGTATTTCAACGTCTGCACATCTTATGTGGAGCCTTGGAGCATGGTCAATAGCGCAGTTGGCATACAAACTAGCATATAATTTTACTACAGCATCTAGCTGTAAATCTAAATGCTGCTTCGTACATACGCCCACACAACTTGTCCTTTTTGCTAGCAAAATAAGTCACACCTGATCCATTTCCAAATCCCTGTGCTAGTATGGTTTTATATGTACTTGAGTCTAGTGGATGCAATTTCAATGATCCAGTAGTGTTCAGCAGATGGGAACCAACAGTAGACAAGATACTTTCTTTATATGTTTCAGGTAAAAAGTTTGGCGAATACAAATATTTATCCAAGGATTGTTGGAAAAGGAATTTTCTCATCACTTGGATATTGATAGAATGATTGTTTTTTGTATATGATCCAAGAATACCATTGTATCTTTCGTATGGAAAACACCAGAATGAATAGATAGGATCACAGTTGACTATTTCTTCAGCCAGATGGCAATGCAGGTGCATGTTTATTGTACAATTTTCTGTTCCATGAAGTTCCTCACAACGTGTGTTAAACTGTAAAAATAATCTGTGTGCTTGTGTTAGATTATTGACGGTTATAAACCTGGTGCAAAGAATAGTGCATGCTTTGACAAAAAGCTCCCACATATCCAATTCGGTTTGTGGTAGAATACTCTGGAGTGCATACATAGAATGAACAAGTGTCCAATTTTTCCACTCGTCTGCTGTGAAATCATTAAAGTTAGAAGATATTATTGTAGGTATTCTTCCCACATCTGATGGTGGAACCATTGTGTTCACTTTGTCTTGTATCTTTATAAGGTCACCTACGCTTAATATGTTTGTTTTTTTTGCCACACATCTATCACATGTTTGGCAGTTCCCAAAAAGAGATTGCGCATTGGGTCGATTGCACAACTTCTTATAATATCCAGGTAGGGCAAATCCAATAATATAGAAAACCTTAAACCATGCTCATATCCAATGTTCTTCCTTTCAATGTTTGTTTTGCAGAGTAGATATTGACTTGCTCTAAGTCTATGTTCTGCAATAGTTCGAGTTGGCCACGTTTCCATACTAAAACCACCATACATAGTTCTATCATCAACCTTTATGAAATCTTTTAAACACTTATTGCAGGCCTTATACGTGCATGATGACCTAGAAAACCACACACTTTTCTTGATGCAGGAATATCACAAGATGACACTAATCAATCTTCCTTTGACAAAAACGCGCCCATCAGGTGAATGGAAAAAAATGCCTTCATCAAGAAGTGACAGCTCTTGAACTAGAGGTGCTAAGTATGAATTTAGAACTACCTTTGGTTCCTTGGGACCAGGAATTAATCCTACAAGTATTGCCTGCTGCTCTTTAAATCTTAATTGCCTAGGTAAGTTTAAAATTGATAAATAAATTGTACCCATAGAATAGTTTCCATGTTTAAAAGGGTTAAACCAATCCACATTTAGCATAAACCCTATCACTATACTTCCTTCATAACCTCCAGTTGTAATTTGGCAATCTTTCCATAATTTACCATCATATATATCAGTAAACATGTCAGCTGAGCTTTTATGATCATGCCAGCTATTTATAAGATCAGTAAACCCTGGTATTATAAACCTTTCTGATGTTTGTATAACACTTCTGTAGCAGAATGTTTTGTATGGTACCAATTTTATTCCTCCTGAAGCCAATTTCAATTCCTTCAATAACCTTGCATTACAGGGTTGTTGGAAACGTTTTTGTGGATGATTAGGAAATTCAACAAATCTGCACTTTTATGTGACAGGATTTCTTTGTGGTCCTGAATGTTCAATGCAGTCTTCAATATTATACAGAGAGTGACATTTCGGGCAGACAACGAAGGACTTGAAATTGTCATCCATGCCTAGTTTTCTCATAACTGATTTAAGAATAATGGGAATAGAAATCTGACTTTTCCAAAGAACTTTTGTCAAAGCTTTTAGAAACCGCAGAAGTATGTTGATAGCATTGTCAGCAATTCGAAATACACCCTTCCATATCAGTACAAAAAACAGAATATAGCGCATTGTGTGCAATTCATCGAGTTCACCTTCAGTTGTGTGTACGTGTACAACTGAAACATTGCCAAGGCCTTCTTCCCCCACTTCAGTGTCGGTCAATTCCTCATTGACTTCAACCTCAAGCAGATTCTGTGCATTAAAAAAATTCTATTATGATGTTGAAATTTACTTATATACAAATCTTACTTCGTTCATGTGATCATCAATGTCCGAGTCTAATTTTGATGTCTCTTGATCTGAATCTGTCAAGTCATTGACAACGAATGGTTCATCGTCATCTAGATTTACGCATTCATTGTCTCCGAGTTCATCATCATTTGTAGGGAGTTGCTCGCACTGTGACAGCGATGAGGGTGTAACTTTTCTCTCCCATATTCCTGTTTTCTCCGAGTAGTACATTCTTTTATCTGAACCTGCGTCAGCAGGTTCAATATAGGATTGATTGAGGAATGATGAATGTCATTAAAAAATTTAAATCGCGTCGGGAGGGACAACGGAGAAACAGATCACTTATCTCGTTGCAGCAATCGAACAACAACACCAAGATCTACGTTTTCATGCTGGTTTCATGTCATTAAACTATGCGCTTCCAGACAAACAAAGAACCTGCTTCTTGTGCCCATTCCCCAAAAAATTGTTCATAGTCGTCGTCGTCTTCTTCTTCTTCTTCCTTAGGAAGGTATAACTCGAGCTACGAATGGTTTTAAAGAACGACAATAGTACCAATCTCTTCAGAATCACACACACAACCACTCCCCCTTATCTGTGAGGTCATGAATATGTAGACGTACCAATGAAATTGGACCAATAGAATTATAGCACAGCCGTCACACATTTCATGTATAAAAGCGACTCACCTGCCAAATAGTGCACTTTGCTTGCTGAGAATGAAAAAGGTAAAAACTAAATCCTTGCACTTTGTTTCTATACTCTCTGTCAGATGCAGGGGTTGCGTCATCTGTTGTGCACGCCACTGTCATCAACTCAACCCTCTAGTCACATACACATACAACTTCCACATCACAACCACATAGCACATCCATGAACTTCTACCACAACTGACTGTAATACACACACACACAGAGCGAGGGCCAGAACAAATAGTTAATTTTGCTGCCCCCTACCATCTGCTGCCAGCAGTAGCAGCGCTGCCCCCCCCCACCAGCAGCAGCAGCAGCGCTGCCCCCACCACCAGCAGCAGCAGCAGCAGCAGCGCTGCCCACACCGCCAGCAGCAGGAGCAGAAGCAGCAGGAGCACCGCTACAGTATTGGCACCAGTGCCCCCACCACCACTTCGCCTGCTGCCACCCTGGCCACTGCCACCACCCACCCACATGGCTCCCATGGCCTGAACCAGGCTGCCGAGGTCAGAGACAAGGCTTGGGGAGAGGAAGAAGACAAGCCAGGGGAACCGTACAGTACATTAAAAACTCATATACTTATAATTTCAATTATATAAAATTGTTTAACCTCCCTCCTTTCGAAAATTAAAATGAATTTGTGACAACATATAAAGACGCGCTACCAAGACAGGGGAAAAAACTAATAAAACAAGTAAATAAAAACATACTCTAACGATAAAGTTGTTGGTATATAGGATTGACCAATGGTGGTGTAAAAAGCACGGAAACAAGAGTGACAAAAATTTGACTGGAAATTTGAAATAGGCCTATATTTATACCAACAACTTTATCGTTAGAGAATGTTTTTATTTACTTGTGTAAATAGTAAGCCGACCGGCAAAGTTGCACATCACAATGAAGACAAAGTTTTCTTTTCTTCGCGAGTCCTTCCTGCGAAACTGAAGGTGATAATGAGTCGTATGACTGTACAGACAAAGCGCATGCTCATAATTCACTGCACGTGATTAAGATGGCTGGAAGGTTCTACGGTGATATTACTCCAAGGCGCATAGGCAGAACATTGCGAACACAAGAATCTCCAATCCAGATCCAGCCGACTTCAGCGGCTAGTTCATCCGTTCATCGCTCAACTTCGTCGCAGCGCGGTGAATGTGAGGAACTAGAACAGCCTCAGCCCTCCGTTGCTGAAGCGATGACTCTCCTCGGTGAACTTAAGAGGGAAATGGATGCATTGAGGATGAAGTCAGAAAGCCAGGAGAAAATGATCACAGCATTATCCAAAAGCATAGAAGAGAGCAATCGACACCGTCTCAATCAGTTCGGAGTAAGGCAGTGCCAAAGGACCTTCTGGTAAGCTCCAACTTGTTTAATTACGTATATAAAATTTATACACATACAGGACCGAGTGAAGCTGGTATACAGCGCTATGGATGATGCTGATCATTTCAAATTTTTGGAACGGTACGCTTTGTGCACTAAACAAATACATACATACCGCTTTGACTTCTATCTAAGGGCTGACAGTACTCAGAACAGAAGAGTTTTTAATAGTATCAAAAAAGAAATAACATCGGAAGAATTGTCTTCTTTGATAGCGCACAGTACGATGTATATGTTTCTACAAGTGCATGTCCTAACCTCAGCTTGAAGGAGCGGTGCCTGAACTTTTTAAGTCTTTCAAACGAGCTGACCATGAACTTAATGCTGAAGGCCAGGCTTTAGAGAAAGTTCAGGAATCTCGTCTGAAAAGGAAAAAGGCGGCGAGAACACACAGGGTACGTAGAAATGGCAGCTCGTTGTGCTAATTTCTAAATATTTTACAGCTGTATGAGAGGAGGAAGGCGATGGTTAAGGAGAGTGAACGACGGATCTGGGAAAAGGTCTCCCGTGAATTGATGACAGATGAAAGTGACATGAGTGATGGAACTATTGTGAGGCATTGCTTACCTTGAGATCAGAAAGTAGGTTCATATAATAGCCAGTATTGAATATTTATATACTATTTCACAGTGTTGAATGCTTTTATGGTGAAGCTGGATGAAAGACATGCAAATTCTCGTGGTTCGTGCTGGGTGGAAGGGAAGAAGAGGGTCCTTGGCTCCCCTTCGAAAAGGACTCGACCAGAAGGTTATCCTCCTTCATTTGTGAAAGTTTGCGCAACTCCTCACGAGCCATCAGCTGATGAAGCGCCCCGTGCCATCCTTCCAGAGGAAAGCTCTGATTTCAATCCAGAAGACTACGAAGATAATTAGAGAACTCTTTGTTTGCATGCTATTTGCACTCGTCTATATCTTGTTTTGCCAGCTTGGACAATTTTAATCTTATTTATTCGCTTTTTAAAAAAGAAAGCACGATACGTATACATAGTCTGTACATGTACTGATACTCGACGTATGCATAGACCGGCCTCTTTCATATGCAGATGCATGTATGAGGAATTCGCGGATTGGTATCGACTAGTGTGCAGAGTATCCGCATATCATTCGTATTGTCGAAGTGTCCATTTTGGGTGTTATGCTGAATCAGCATACGACGCGTATATACGGCTGCATACTTTCCGTGCACAGACGAGTTTCGACGAATATCGGTGCGTTATGCGGACCCGCATACGACATAGACTCATGCCGTGATTATTGTGTTATACTAGGCTCTTACCAAAAGGATTTTTAGGATGAGCAGATCCTACAACACGGACAGAGAGACAAATGTCAAATAGACAATTCAAATTAAACTAATAGTGCAGCACATCATACTATTTTAAAACCACCCACCATTGATCTGGTACATGTGCTGCATGCACATACACATGTATATCATACAATCGTATTGTAGTAAACATGATACATGGCAAAATACAATATGACCAGGCCAGAGCAAATTGCAAGAACCTGGTGCAAAGCATTAGCTGTAATAATAATTCCTTTACCTTTTGTTGAGGTATTGTTGGCACCAGGCATTATAACTCCGAGTGCAACAAGTACCTTAACATTATCTTCTTCATTCTCAATACTTTGCCATCCTGGATTCTTTCGTAATAGCCCCCGTCCACTTACAGTTGAGATTTTAAAATTTTCCAAAACATCTGGTGAAACCACAAAACATATTTCAACAGCTTTGATATCCATTAGACCTGATAAGATTTCCAACAACTGTGCAAAATATTCAATCGTGAATTTATGCGTCCCACTGCGAGTGACTTGAACTATTATAACAATCCCATTATCTTTATCCACGTAAACAGCATCATAGCCACCTTGATTCCATTTTGATGGTTTCAACCAAACAGGTCCAGGTCCTTCAGGTCCTTCAGGTATTGATTGCATACTCAACGGATCAAATAATAATATGGTTCCCCTAAACAACTTTACTTCTGAAACATGACGTTCATTATATTGAAAGCCATTTGATTTAATTGCGGCAAAAAAATATATCTCCAATAGCCAGCCTTGCAGAACTGGATTATTGTGCCCAATAGCGAACAGAATGTCTTGTATATAGCTCTCACCACCTTTTGCTGCTAAAGCCGAAGCTAAATACTCACTGATGTAAAAGCCAAAAAAGGTATGAGTAAAACAATTTACATTATAACCCATTTCATGGTTAAGATAACGTCTGACATCATTTAGATTCTCCATTCCACGTTCTAATTGCAGAACTACATCAGCTGTGTTCATCCCAAACATAAATCGTGAAGAACCACCAGCAAAATAATGTTTAGAAACTATTAACTCTTCCAATTCTTCATTTGATAAATTCCTGGAATTTAATTCTTTATTTGATAAATCATTCTTTTGACTGCAATCAAAATACTTCAGTACACTTTGACAAAAATCTTTGTTTTTAAAGGCCAACCGATACTCATCAATTGTCCAAGAACAAACAAAGAACTGTTTAATACAATAAAGGTTGTCTTCATGGACTTTTGATTTTCTACTATGTGAGCCAACAAAAACTAATCGACAATTAGTATTAGTGGCCTTCGTAGAAATAATCCAAGTCACAAGAGACTGGCATAAAGACAGATGATCTGGAGTTTGTGTTACACCATCTATGAATACAATATGATTTTTATTCACAGTATTGACATGACTTTGTATTTGGGATATGAATTGACAAATCAGATCAGCCATGATGCCATTGAACCATAGTGTTTGTTTTTTGTCATTTACAAAACATGTAGCCACAGGCTGACGTATTCTTGAAAGACTCAACCAAGTTATCACCCACTGCGAGCGATCAAGTTGCATTGCAAAGAGAAAAGACGTTGTTGATTTCCCTGTTCCTGGAGGGCCAACAATCCAACCTATGTTTGAATCATCTACAACTGTGTTTTTTAAAAACGCACACTGTTCTTTTACATACAATCGAAGATAGATGTACTCATTATTAGTCAATCCAGTATCGGTTAAATACGAAGAGGAAATACGGGCAAATGTCTCTTCAGGATCAATAGTAATAGCACCACACGAATCTTGAAGTGAAGTTGAGCTGGCAGCAAATAGTGCATTAATTTTAGCATCTTGCTCATCTTCTGTATAAAAGAAAATACATCAGGGATTATAAAAATGTGCATTTCGTAAATATTTGAGCATACATGTAGATCAAAAAGCAAAGTCTGATACACTGCCTCCTACGCTTAAAACTTTTCTCAATCCGTTAAAGCTCTATGTATGATCTATACAGGTTTTATCTTTAAACTAGCATATAATAGATTTAATCTGGTTTATTTAAATCCAGGAGCATGGTAAATTAAATCCCCAAAAATATATAATATTGTCAATTTCGCTCCTAGTAAGGGAAGGAACACAAAATTTCTATAACAAATGCAACAATGCAAAAATACAACAATGCCAAAAATACCAATTCAATCTGTTAATAAAGATAGATAAACAAGTTACAGTATATCAGTCACACATTCATACATACACAGCTTATAGTGACCTTGGTACTAAACAAATTTGTAAGCAGAATTTTTTCATCTAAATAGATCTTAACTGCAATGAATTTGCAACATGTTGTGGCTATGCAAGCCAATTGGGTCATGTATTCGACGTGACCGTACTATTCTAGTGCTAGTCGTCATAGTACGGTTGCGTTGAAGTACATCTGGCTTGCCAAGTACGAGTCCCCCCCCCCCCCCCCCCTTGCGATTAAGTATGAGCAGGGGAAGGAGTCCGTCTTGCATAGGCCAAGTAAATACAGGGCCGGGGTTGGAGGGGGCCAATTATGGCGAGGCTGCTAAAATTTGTCTAATCGTACGTATGTATTAACATTCGGATCACGTGCTATCCCCCTGACAATTATCGCGCAACATCTAAGTTATGGTTACAACGAATTGAGATTCAAAGCTTCTAGTACAGTGGGTGTTCGATTATAAGACCACCCGATTATAAGACCATAAAGTGCCGCTATCGATGAGATTAAGAAACCACAGTTGTTTACAATGTACTGGGATTGTACCGAAAATCCAGTGCACGCGCGACATAACTTTTTAAATAACTGCATACGCTCGATCGCAAACGTTTGTATCAATCGATCGATACCACCATATTACAAATCTTTCGTTACATTGCTACAAATTACGAGATTGAGGATGGTGCTGTGCATGCATGGTCGCCGGTCGGCCAATCATCAACGCATTGCATGTGCTTATATAGGTCGGTCTCGCTTGAAATAAAGACCTTTGTACGTTCCTACCCTATACATGCATAGAGACCTGATCCCACATTCACCTGCACACGTGATAACATATTCAACCATAAATGAACAAAATGAAACTAGTATAGGGACCAACATATTTATGGGCTGGTCCCCAAACTAGCACAAGACAGCAATACAAAGTTGTTGTGGTATATGTTCAAGAGAGCTACACTTTACCAGCTATGATCAATTTGCTGTGTGCAGACAACCATAACTGTTTGGCAATGGATAACAGCTGTGGATCGTTGAGCTCACCAGCAATGCAGTGTGCCTGACGTGCAGCCATCAACATTTTTTCACTGAATTCTTTGGTGACAGGAGGCTTCTCCAGGCCATTGTCACCTTCATCATCATCATCATCATCATCACCACCACCACCACCATCATCAGGCTGTTCAACTGCAGCTTCATCCAAATCACTACAAATTTTGTCAAGGACTTGCAATTCAATAGATGCTGCAACTTCTTGGTCATCCTCAACGTCTATCCATTTCTCCATCAGCGAGGTGTCCCCTTTCCCCACAGCACTGACTGCATCTAAAATTCCAATTGATTGGAGTGTACCAACAGTGCTGTCAGATTGCAAGTCAAGACTCTTCAGTTGATCACACATTTTTGTTACAATACTATCAGTGGTAGCTTTGCGATAGTCACGGTGTTCACTTGCCACAATGGCTTCATCTGTAACAGGAAGGCAATGAGAGTGCACCCAGCAAGAGACAATAACTGATTGGTCCAATTCATCCCATGCCTTTTTCCAGATGATAGCTGTATCAAGCAGATTTGGAGGTAAGCAGTATTCAAGCCCTCAACATCCAGCTACAATGTGGCTAGCCATTAGGTGCAATTCATCATACTTATCAATGCCTGTCAGTAACCTGTCCAGAACACAATACTTGTAAGTACACTTTACAGCTGAAATGATGCCTTGGTCAAGCGGCTGATACATTGAGGTCAAATTAGGTGGGAAAAACAAAACTGAGACTTGACCCTTAGGATCACCAATGTCTTTGCAATGGCCAGAGAACCCATCTAAAAGGAGAGCCACTTTGGAGTCTGTCCATTTTCGAATGCAGGGTAGGAATACATCATTAAACCAGAATTTAAAGCGTTCTCCATCACTCCATGCATTGGGCTGTGAGGTATATGGAAACGGTGGCCTTTGTTTTTTGAAACAGCGGGGATTTTTTGATGTACCAATCATCAATGGGGCAACTTTACAAGTACCAGTAGCATTGCAACAAAGCACTAAAGTCACTCGATCCTTAGCAGTCAAAGCTTTTGTCCCTCTTCCTTTTTGCCTCACATCAACGTCTGGTAATACATAACTCCGCTTAGGTAACGCTCGGTAAAAAAGCCCCGTTTCGTCCATGTTAAATATATTCTGTAAAGCATAGCCCCCCTCACTAAGTTGAGAACGCAAAACATCCATCTTCTTTTCAGCATCAATCAGACAAATATCTCCCGCTTCACCATGGAGGTGAACACTTGGTGGGACATTAAATCGCTTACGCCATCGCCTAACCCACCCATCTGACGCTTTGAAGTTATGAACATTTCTTAATCTTGCCTCATGGCGAGCACGAGCTTGCAAAGCAGCTAGTGATACGGGTAAAGGCTTGCGGAGTCCCACTGGTGTTCTCACGCGACAAAACCAATCAAATACAGCCTTGTCAATGTCCGCAAATTTGCCAAATTTCGCTACCTTTGAGGTAAGTTGACGTTTATATAGCGCTGCTCTGCAGCGACTAATGTTTAAAACTTGAGTTTTTGATACGCCCAACTGTGCTGCTACCTCCCTCTGGGTCTTTCCTTTATCAAGCATTTCGATGACATCAAGCTTTTTCTGTACATCTAGCACCCTTCTCCCCTTTCTGGTACCTTTAAGAAATTCATTTCTTTGCTCTTCTACTGGGCTGCCAGCGCTGTTCTTCTTTCTCTTTGCCTTTGCCTTAAGCGCAGAGCCAGGCGTCTCCATACTACACACACTGACAAACCCGCCAAAAAAACGCGAATATTTAGAATCAAATATTCATATCATAATCATTGTGGCCTTAATTGCATTTAGGTAAATTCTAACATCGATAGCGGCACTTTATGGTCTTATAATCGGGTGGTCTTATAATCGAACACCCACTGTACAACACTCCTCACAACTTCTTGCAAGGGTACCTTGCCCTGACTACACCTATGATATAGTCGAAGCGGGGTACCCCTTCAACCCCAGCAAAGGCAATGGGTAAATGGGTAGCAGCATACCGCTTAGCTACACAGACAAGCAGGGATCCACCATTATGCCCTCCTGAATTTGAAACACTGGTGGGCCCCAGGCTGTTGCAAGATGTATTGAGTTTATCCACAGAAGATATCACTAACTTAAACTGCAAGGGCTACTTGACAATTGCACTGGACACTATTGTTGATGACCTCTGACCTACATCTATGTTGTTGTGAGCTGTTTTGATTGGTTTCTCCTGTATTTTGGAATATTTTTGTGTGTGTGCCCATGTGTGTGTAGATAGATGTGTGTGGTGCGTGTATCATAGAGTGTGTGTGTGTGTTGTGTGTGTGTGTGTGTGCATGTGTGTTTGTTGTGGTTGGTTCCCCTCCCAGTGTAATCTTGCGGTGGTGGGTAGGAACAGCATTATCTATGTTTTGATATAAAAGCCCTTTGCACTTTTGTGGCTGCTGTTTTATAGGATTTGTACAACTTTTTATCCCAGTTGCCATCATGATCTGGATGCTCCAAATGCAACCCGGTAACACACACACACACACACACACACACACACACACACACACACACACACACACACACACACACACACACACACACACACACACAATGCACATAGTGTAGACATATGTAGACTAATGCACATACATGTAGTGAAGCAATGGTTATGACACTGCCACAATGGACATCTGATGAAAGTAGTGACTTAGCTACTACATGCAAGTAAGGTCTGGTTCAATGTAGAAGTACAGTTGTCGTCAGATTAAAAGTCACGTTTCGTTTTAGTGCGACGATTACTGCACCATGCAGTCTTTTCATAAACACCATATTAGTACGATTATGTCCTTTCGTATGTGTTAAACGATACTTGTGAACTGCGCAACTCCGTTTAACCCTATAACGGTCAAATTAAAATCTACGTAATGTGACCTTCCGGCCAAATTATTTTTTAGAGTTTTGAAAGTTATGGCGTGCGCGGCAATCACTTTGGAACTCGCATATTCGTTAGTGTACTGGCTGAAATTCACCGTGGATGTCTTAAAGTATGTTTTAGCAATGTATTTCCATGAATTGATCGTTGTGACCCGTTTTTCTAAATTACTAATTTGTAGTACGAAATGTGTCTTTCACGCGCGCTCTCGTTTTGTCTACCTAGTAGCAGTTGGACTACAAAAAAGTGCTTCGTAGTGTTTTTCAACCTGTTACCTATCCTTCTTGTGTAGAATTACACTGTCTATTGTGCGTTTTGATTTGTTATGATATGGTTGTCGTTGTGTTCTAGCGATTCTAATAGTAGCCCACCCGATGAATGAATGATTACTTGGGTTTGTATAGGCTTTATTTGTCAGCGTGAGACTTTTTCACTATATTAGAGGTGCTTGTGTGGTCTAAGTTCATCGTAGACGCTGTTTTGTCACGTTTTGTTGTCTTTTGCTTAGGTCATCGATGCGGTTTGCCTATGTTTTGGTGCTCAAACACAGACAGTATGACCAGACAGTATAGGTATGTTTTGTATTGCTTAGATAATAATGTCACGCACCGTTTGTACAGCGGCATATCCTAGTAAGATATCCTTTTAGCTTCAGAATTATATATATAGTTACCGCTGCAATATGTTCTGTACTATAAAACTGATCTGCACTGATCTACATGCATACTGCCACATCTCCTGGCCAGTGCCCTGACTTGCTCATCCCCAGGTCCTGTGAGTTCTGCCACATCTTCTGGCCAGTGCCCTGACTGTCTCCTCCCCAGGTCCCTGTGCGTACTGGCTGTCTCCTCCCCAGGTCCCTGTGAGTTCTGCCACATCTCCTGGCCAGTGCCCTGACTGTCTCCTCCCCAGGTCCCTGTGCGTACTGGCTGTCTCCTCCCCAGGTCCCTGTGAGTTCTGCCACATCTCCTGGCCAGTGCCCTGACTGTCTCCTCCCCAGGTCCCTGTGAGTACTGCCACATCTCCTGGCCAATGCCCTGACTGTCTCCTCCCCAGGTCCCTGTGCATACCGCAACCTCTTCTGGCCAGTGCCTTGACTGTCTCCTCCCCAGGTCCCTGTGAGTACTGCCACATCTCCTGGCCAGTGCCCTGACTGTCTCCTCCCAGGTCGCTGTGAGTACTGCCACATCTCCTGGCCAGTGCCCTGACTGTCTCCTCCCCAGGTCCTCGTGCATACCGCAACCTCTCCTGGCCAGTGCCCTGACTGTCTCCTCCCCAGGCCCCTGTGCGTACTGCGACCTCTCCTGGCCAATGCCCTGACTGTCTCCTCCCCAGGTCCCTGTGCATACCGCAACCTCTTCTGGCCAGTGCCTTGACTGTCTCCTCCCCAGGTCCCTGTGAGTACTGCCACATCTCCTGGCCAGTGCCCTGACTGTCTCCTCCCAGGTCGCTGTGAGTACTGCCACATCTCCTGGCCAATGCCCTGACTGTCTCCTCCCAAGGTTCCTGTGCATAACGCCATGCAGTGCTGTAAGAAGCTGTCGTAAGTATTTGTTTGTACCTGTGATTCAACTTGTCCATAAAGACATTATTTAGGTGCAACTTAAAGTTGTTAGGAAAATGAATGTTCTATCTGCTGAATGGTATTGAAAACATATATGTAAATGAATGAGATATACATGCATGGGAACAGGCTATGAAACTGGTTATGTAGTGTATTATGATGTGCATAATGTTTACTTATCATGGTATATTAAAAAACAGTCTGTATCATCTTCACCAGTGTGGCATAGATGTACTTTGCACTTGTAACAGAACCACGTTGTTTCTTTCCTTCTACCCAATTTTTGGCATCTATCACACCTTGCTGCTTTCACTTGACCCTCTTTTTTGAATTTTTTGGGGAAGTGTACCTCAGCAACTTGCATTGGCTGTAACGGTATGCGCCCAGGTCGTTTCCTAGAATTGTAGGTCCCGATGAGGCTTTTGGCCAGATTTTCCCTATAGTCCTTCAGTGCCATAGTTGTAGACGTATATTGCTTCATTAGTATATAACTGTTTGTTGAAGCCAGTTCAAACAAGAACCAAAATATATACTTGTAGTATTTACGGCATTTTGTAGGTACTGAATAATACTGGCGCAACTGGTCGTTGTAGTCGACACCATGCATGCATTGGGAGTATGCTGTTACGGTTGTTGGGCACCTCACGTCTGCTTTACTTCCATCTGATGCCTTTCTTTTTACAGTAGATGTTTCTCCTGGTTGACAGTTTGTCGCCATCATTGTCACTGGTTTGGTATCTAACCACACTGTGGACACCAGTGGCCCCTGCTGTTGTGCTACCATGTCACCTCTGCAAAACCAAGACATAACTATAAAGCAGAGTATGTTTAAATTTTAAAAATCTAACCTGTTGATAAGCCCAAGTTTCCTTTGGGCTCGCTTTCCTTTTCCCGACATCTTTAGGTGCGCAGGATAACCTTTGGTATTTTGACGGACCGTGCCACAACCGTATATGCCGTTGGCAAGGAGCTCCTCTAAGAGACGACTAGATGTGAAAAAGTTGTCGCAGTACACATGGTGGTACTTTCCTCGCAAGTGGTAAGTTAGATCCAGGACAACTTGCTCACCCATGTTCCAATCTTTTCGTTCCCCCATGGTCTTGCCTGCATATACATCCACTTTCTGAACATACCCATTGTGGCTATCAGCCAAACACCATGCCTTTATCCCCCATTTGACAAGCTTTTTTGGGAGATATTGCTTCAGATATGATCGACCTTTAAACGGGATCATAGCTTCATCTACCACTACGTCTCTTGACACATCATAGTTGTGAAGCAGAGATTTGCTGATTTCCTCAATCACTGGCCTGACTTTTTCCAGTCTGTCAAAACCAGGTTCGCCTCGATTTACTAGTGATTGATTGTCTGCAAAGTGTAGGAATCTAGATATTTCCTTGAATCTATTCCTAGATATTCTGCTAGCAATTGGTGGATAATTGAACACTGGATCCAACTTCCAATAGTCCTCCAACTCTGGCATTCTCACCAGGCCCATCAAGATCATGAAGCCAAAATATGCCCTCAGTTCTTCTGTCGTGACACTCTTCCACTTTAGGAACTTGGTAGGCTCCATTGTTTCTTGGGCATACTTGTTTGTTTGTATCACAATGTGGTCAATTAGGGAGTCAGTAAAGAAATGGTTGAATATCTCTCCTGCATCCTCCCCCACAGTGAATGTTGGACCAACAGGATTGCTGAATGGGGTTACGGCTATTGGTGTAAACGAGGATGACCACCTTTGAGGTACATTTGAGGCCTGTGCACCATCATGCGTAACATTGGTACTTTGAGGGAGTGTGTTCTCCAGGTGAACGCTATTGCTTTGCTCCCGCAGACCAGCAGAAGCCTCAGAAGTGGTTTGCACATTCTCCTCACCCATGCCATCGAAATAGTTC
The DNA here is from genome assembly GCA_013339895.1 of Ephydatia muelleri. Lineage (NCBI taxonomy): Eukaryota > Metazoa > Porifera > Demospongiae > Spongillida > Spongillidae > Ephydatia > Ephydatia muelleri. The sequence continues at coordinate 34,149,648 of JABACO010000001.1, read as the reverse complement.
TGGTGGTGGAACTCATCTTCGCTGCCATTTTGCTCCCCCTCCTCACCTGCACAGACCTCAGAAGTGGTATGCACATCCTCCTCACCCATATCATCCAGAAGCTCATCACCACTACCCTCGCTCCCAAACTCATCGTCACTACCTGGCATCATTGGCACATCTTCGTCGCCATTGATGTCATCATTCTCAAGCATTGCCAGCACTTGTGCAATGCTAAATCTCATAGCCATTTCTAAGGTGTTTTTATTGTGTTGCATGAATATATTTATGGTGTTGCATGAATATATTACCTACCTGCACTTATGGGAGATGTAGATAAACAGATCCGAGATTACAGCCGCCTGCCGACTCGCGTGTACAAACAAACCACACTATGTAATACCTGCTGCTTGTCCCGCTTAGTGAATACTTTGGTAACCCCTAAGTCTACCGTTACGTACGTTTTTTTTGACGAAAGAACCATTTAGAACAAATGCAAACCTCTGTACTACGTGTTTGTATTGCAATAACCACGATCAGTAACGCGTTGTCTACGCCACAATTCAAATAGCTCTTAATATTGACGCGCGTAAAAATACGCTTACGGCCGTGCCGTTACCTAATGTTTAAGCGTATAAATACGCTTATGGCCGTTATAGGGTTAAACTGGTTTTATAGTTAAACACACGGCCTCTTCTTTTAATAGTTGATAGTTTAAACGATGACGCTTCGAAAAGAACTGAGTAAGTATAAGTAACTTTCCAAAATAATCGAAAAAGTGTATCATATTGTACTTGTTCCGAAGAACCGTTTTTCTTAGTATTCTGGGCCGAGGAGAATTTGGTAACGAGGGTGCCGAAGGAGTTGTTGCCATCGGTAAAAGGAGCTGCGCATGAGGTCGGCAACACTGTACAAGTGAATACTTTCACGCGTACATTCTAGGCCCTCCGATTGCAAGCGCTTGTAGATAGTTGGCGCTTTGTGCCCTTTCCGATGATAAAAAAGGATGCGAAGCTTGACATAATTGCTGTACTCCATTTTCAAAAATAACAATAAGTTATTAGTTAAGTGACGCGGTAAAAAAACAACTATGACGTCTTGACAAAATGCGGTGCAAAAACGAACGATTTGAAGACAAAACTAAGCCAAACCTGAAGCCATTCACCCGTGCAACGCTTCCAACTGGAATTCATCTTAAACCATTGGATGGTTGCGATGCCGCCTGTCCTTTTCTCTCCTCCGATCATCCATGGGGCAGCCATGGTATTTGTGAATTGCCTAGAGGGGACCTCCCTGGGGGGTCACTTCTGACCCTTTTTGTGGTCAGTCGTAGCACTCTGGAGTTACACTCATTTGCATGTTGGTTTATCAAGGTGCCTTTCGGGGGTGTACATTATTGAATGGAATAGCCCATTGTTGTTCTACGCCTGGATTGTAAATTATATCCATTTATAATACCAACAATGCTTATGTTGGGTCCTGAAAGTAAATATGACAAAAGGAGGAAAGACAAAAAGGCCTTGATTTATACACAATGGTTCAATTTAGGCAGGGGGATCAGAAATAGGTAGGCGGAAAGAAGTCAAAACTCAATAAATCAGGGCTATCATACCAGCTCCACCAAGCTCCTCCCTTGGTCTTGGTCTTTTTCTCCTATCTGTTGGCTCCTCCCCAGGTCCCCAGGTCCCTGTGCAATGTACTCCCCATCATCGAACCATGTTATTTACATATATTACTTTATTTTTGTTACAACGAGTACAAAAATACATTGAATGGCAGCTACAAGTGTGTCGTGCTTGGTTGTCTTGGCAGAAAGCGATAGCAAATAAAAAGAAAGAGGAAAAAACAAGGCAGTGAAGAGAAAATAATAATCAGGATGCGAACCTCTCACCGCGACCATCATAGCCAGCCACACTACGTACAAGCCACAGTAACAGTTGAAAGAAAAGGGACCGTATAAACTACTAGACCGAAATTATTTATTGTGGGCGTAATTATTCATTGCAGGTCAAGTTAAAAACCTTCTCTCCTTAACGGTAATATTTGGGCACTACCACATGAACAGTACCAGTACCATAACATTTACCTATTTTCGGTCTGTATGATTAGACATCTATGTGTGGCGAGTTGTAGGAGTACAGGCTGTTAGTTGTGCAACATCGGTCAATAAATTTAAGTTACATGCTTTTCCTTGCTATCAAAATGCATAGTTCTCGTTACCAGACTTGTTTACGTAAAGCATTGCACACAATGTAATATTGGAAACAGTCCAGCTTTTGCTGACAATTGGATTCGCACCCTCTTTGCGTACAATATACAGTACGGTACTGCTGGCGTTAGGAAAAGTCGCGGTAGCAAGATTATTTGTTGTGGTGCCACAACATTTCATCAGGTGTCCAGGGATTAATTATGGTGGTGTAGTATGAACACCATAGCTATGGGTACTGAGTAGCAAAGTTGGTATAAACATGTAGCAACGTAGCTCAGGTAGTAGAATTTGGCCACTTTGTTGCACAAACACAAGTATCAGCAGCTTTGAAAGAGATTTTGTGCCATGCATTGCAATGCTGATACATAGTTAGGATAGAGATGTATTGCGCTGCATGCCTAGCGTATCACAGTTAAAAAAGCATTGTCTACGGTGGGAAACTATTTTTCTGACTAGTAATGACATAATAGATCTTGGCAACAGATAATTCAACTACATGTTCTTTGATTGGCAAGGCACAAAATGTACTGCAGGCAAATGCAAATGCATACACCAACTCACCTTCAACTTCAGATTTGATGTCCGGTTCAATGTAGAAGTACGAAGTACATGTACATGAAACAAAGGATCCTTATTATCTATAGCACAACCCCATTGCAACAATGAACACACATATTCCCGTCGCATTCATTCATTCCTGTCGCAGTTCTCGGCTCCCGTCTCAATACTTTATTCCCGTCGCATTACTTCATTCCCGTCGCAATAGATACTGCGACGGGAACCCGAGTACTTCGACGGGAATGATGTGTTGCGACGGGAATGATGACGGGAACTGAGCACTGCGACAGGAATAATGAGGTATTGCGACGGGAACCGAGTACTTCCAGATTGCTGGTCCACCATCACCATCAGCTGAAGGTACCATTGGTCCACCATCAGCTGAAGGTACCATTGGTCCACCATCAGCTGAAGGTACCATTGGTCCACCATCAGCTAAAAAGATGTATGGATGGGTGGATAGATGGATGGATGCTATTTTTGACTTGACTTGAACACACTTAACTCAAAGATGAACACCAAAAGATGACCACATTGATTGAAGAATACACCAGATGACCACACTAAATGAGCAACTTGATGATGACCACACTGGATGATAATCACACTAGATAACCACACTGGGAGGGGAGGGGAGGAAAGGGAAGGGCGTCCTAAGGACGTATTCCCGTCGCAAGGATATATTACCGTCCCAAGGACATATTCCCGTCCCATGCCTATATTCCCGTCCCATGCCTATGGACATATTCCCGTCCCATATCTTTGTTATGGGAAAATGTCCTTGGGACAGGAATATACATCCGCCCATAACTATACACACAGTGTTCAGTGTAGTCAATGCTGATGTTATTTGCTTTTGTTTTTCGATTATGGGATGGATGGATGGATGGATGGATGGATGGATGGATGGATGGATGGATGGATGGATGGATGGATGGATGGATGGATGGATGGTACTTCTTCCTTGGTACTCAACCAATGCAGAACCAAAAACAAGGAGTGCTAACTGAGATTCTGAAGGTAATTGTGAAGGATCTAAGTATATTAAATATCTGATGAACACACTAAATGATGAGCCTGATGACAACCAGATGACCACAGTAAATGGGGGCATTGGAATGGGAAGGGAAGGGACAAATGCACACATGCAATAGTTAATCACATACCAACATTCATCAGCTTTGTTCTGGCAGAAGTGAGAACAGTAGAAGCAGATCGGTATTTGTCAGAAGCAGTTTTCAAATTCGGAATGGCAATGCTTAGAAGCGTTTCATTCTGCTCATTATCTAAATCCTTGTCCAGCTGCTGAGCCTTCTCTACCTTCTGCTCAGCATCCTTCACCTCCTTCTCTGCCTCCTGCTGAGCATCCGTCATCACCTTCTGTTCAGTCTTCTCTACCTTCTGTTCAGTCTTCTCTACCTCCTGCTCAGCCTTTTCTACCTCCTGCTCAGCCTTCTCTGCCTCCTGCTGTTCAGCCTTCTGCTCAACTGTTGCTGCACCAAAGCAATAGAATTTTGGCACTTGAACCCATAATGGCATGCACAGCAATCGCTCCCCATCAAGTGCTCAAGTATTATATTTGCAAGGTATGAATTATATATGTCCCACTCTAAGGATTGGTTCTCTAAAAATGAATTCCAGACTCAGACTGTGAGAAAAATTACATACATGTACAAACACTTGTATTTGAACATTGAGTATCTAAAACTAAAAATCTAATAGGGTAAGAATTGCCTGATGATGATAGACTACTTTCTGGATTTGAGAGATTGGAATTCAATCTCAATGCCTAGAAAACCAACTCTAGACGGAAACCAACTTTGCAACACATACCTTCTTCAGATATTAGTTTGCAATGCCAGCCACATAAAATATTTGCATGCATTGATAAATACAGAAATGCCTACCTTTATTAGGCTTATATTTCTTAGGAGCAGAAGTAGAAACTGGGTAAAAATACATGTACATGTAGCTCATTCATGTAATTATAGGAAGAATAAAATATGTTTGCATGTTGGATTGCTGCTGGTACCAAGCAAATTAAGCTGTAACATAAGTCTCACTCGTGTGTAACCATGTAAAAGTACATTTGTCTCATGAGTACAGCTGTACATACTGTTACATGTATTATGTGCATTGCTATTACAAAATAATGTCAAACGCATGCAGTGTATTGGCCTCGCGACATGATAAATGAGATTCATACATATGTTTAGTAGGCTAATAACTGGTAGAAAAAGATATCAATTTGAGAGTGTGCTTTTTTTAGTGACCTCACGTGATCTGCATATCTCTCTAGTAGGTGTGCTTATTAATTGCAACAGTGATTTCCTTGAAGAGTTGTAAACTTGTCTGAGTGTTTCTTCTATTGTTCATAAATGGTAATGTCCACGAGAGAATGCAATGCTTTTGAATAGGAATAACTTTTGATGGAATTATGAAATATTTTGAAACTTACATCCTGAGGTTAGGTCAATGTGTTAACATTAAAGTTATTAATCAACACAACCTTTAAAAATTGAGCTATTAATAATACGCTTCAATAGCTATTTGACTTCAGTTATGCAAGCGCACTGGTTAATGATGTAACTGTAGTAGACCCACCTACAAACTACGATGATTATGCACATTAACCTCCTGAGCCCCAGAATTGCACAACTCTTAAATGTGTCACATGTCCCATTAATTGTCCAAGGGCCAGCTATCCGGATACGGTCCGCTTAATCACTTGTACATGTGATAACACATGAAAGTTGAGCTGCATTACATGCGTATGAACAAGTTCTTTTTTTGCAATCCCACCCCCCTATAAATGACGCCACATAACAATCAAGTTTCGCCTCATTTGGAATGCTTACTTCAGACAGCAAAGGTATACACTTGTTACATGTAGATGCCACATGCGTGCTCTGTGCCTCTAACAGGTGGTTTATTTGGTTACCACTATCTCTAAAATGAATAGCTGATGTGTTACGCACACTAGATATATCTCAACTCCATTGACTTATTGTTATGTCGCTTTAAGGCATCAAAACAGAAGCCTAACACATCATTTTGTTCAAACACGGTTGTTGGTAGTTCACAGCTGTTATTGTCACTTCACAAATTAAATTGTTGGGTAAACACCATGTACATGGTACATGACCACACTATACAATTTCCAATACAGTACCATCCCTTATCTCTAAAGAACGATGCTATCTTTAATTCCCTCCTACATGTAGGACCATTATTTGAAAATTCATTATGAATACAAATGCAATTTTTTAAGCATCCATTTCTCTACTGTTATTTGATGTGTCTATCGTGCTAAATTTACCAATTATCAATCTATTTTTAAAATCACACCCTTGGTTACACAATGCAAAAAAAGATACGGTTATTATGAAAAGAATTAGAAAAAAGTACGACAAGTATAACTTTTTTGAATGTTTTTTTGAAGCATGATGTGTGTGCTAATTTATACATTCTATGGCAGTGTTTTTACTCTAATTGGTTCTGCCATTTTTACCGAAAACACACTGTACATTTTCAAGATTTTGTCCATTCACTTAGCTATTCCAGCCACATGCATCTGACAAATACCTATCATTCATAAGCTTGTGGAGCAGCAAATTCCAAATCTACAGTGTACTTTTTTAAATGCTTAGTGCAAAAGACCTGTCTTACTACCCCCCTTCTTTTAACATGTTACTCTGATCTTCTCAACATTACTTTGTGGTACTTTAAGTTGCTTTGCGATTTACCACAAATACATCTTTTAGCGATGCAGTATTGACTGTATTTGACAATCTTTGAAGAACTGCAAGGAAGTAACAATTAATAAGTACAATCAGATTTTGGTTAGTTCTTTGTTCATATGAGTTTGCTAAGAATTAATTTTGACTTGAGTGTCCTACGCATAGGACAATAATCCTACGCGTAGGACAACGTGTGACCATGAGTGCAAAGAAAGGAAACTTGGTACCAACAATGATATAAATATATTGCTGTTTATTAATGTAATAATAGGGATATACCACGAAAGAACACAATAGGACTATTAATGATAAACCGCTAACCATGTAAAGGACACATGCCAGCCACACAAATGATTTGGATGAATTGATATCCATTTCCAGCTTCTCTTTCTCATTAAGCTCACCTATTTGATTTTCAGTAACTTCCACATCATCTTCCACTCCTGTCTTTTTGTCAGCCCGTTTTCTCTTTTCGTCACATCATGTAAAATAATAGTGTACACTGTAAGTACACTACAAAAGAATGTTCATGAAAACTAACCCACACAATTTCTATCACAAGTGACAACACAGAACCCAAGAAATGCGATACAATTAGTAGTGGGAATAGCTATACAATTATCTAAATAACTCACATTGCCAGGGTCCACCTTATCAGCATCTTCCCTCAACCTTGATGATCTTATATTTTAGCACCGACACTACATACACAACAAAAAAAAATACACTCACCTCCTTTTTTGTTTTTGTTTGATGTGGGATCTTTTCGATGGCATTTTGAAGCCTAAGAACACACACAGGTTCATGTGAATTACATCTAAGAAGCAAGCGAAGTTATTGTGCCATAAAAAGAGGGAGATTAATTAAGGTATGGATCCTTTTCTTTTTTAACCAACAAACAATGAGCAACTAACATAGCCAGCCAAAACTAGGCCTTTAGAATATACCACACACACACACACACACACACACACACACACACACACACACACACACACACACACACACACACACACACACACACACACACACACACACACACACACACACACACACACACACACACACACACACACACACACACACACACACACACACACACACACACACACACACACACACACACACATAATATATATGGCTTATGGGAGAAGATTAAAGCCAGTGCCAGCAGAGCTAGTCCATTGCTATAAATTATATAAAGGCATCAAATAGCCGGCATACAGTACGTTCGATTAGGGCCTTGCAAGTCTCTAAGGCTATATAGGCTAATGCACATAGTGTAGACATGTGTAGACTAATGCACATAGTGTAGACATGTGTAGACTAATGCACATAGTGTAGACATGTGTAGGCTAATGCACATAGTGTAGACATGTGTAGACTAATGTACATAGTGTAGACATGCGTAGGCTAATGCACATAGTGTAGACATGTGTAGGCTAATGCACACTTTGTAGACATGTGTAGGCTAATTCACATAGTGTAGACATGTGTAGACAAGTGTAGACTAATGCACATAGTGTAGACATGTGTAGACTAATGTACATAGTGTAGACATGCGTAGGCTAATGCACATAGTGTAGACATGTGTAGGCTAATGCACACAGTGTAGACATGTGTAGGCTAATGCACATAGTGTAGACATGTGTAGACTAATGCACATAGTGTAGACATGTGTAGGCTAATGCACATAGTGTAGACATGTGTAGGCTAATGCACATAGTGTAGACATGTGTAGGCTAATGCACATAGTGTAGACATGTGTAGACTAATGCACATAGTGTAGACATGTGTAGACTAATGCACATAGTGCAGACATGTGTAGGCTAATGCACATAGTGTAGACATGTGTAGACTAATGCACATAGTGTAGACATGTGTAGGCTAATGCACATAGTGTAGACATGTGTAGACTAATGCACATAGTGTAGACATGTGTAGGCTAATGTACATAGTGTAGACATGCGTAGGCTAATGCACATAGTGTAGACATGTGTAGGCTAATGCACACAGTGTAGACATGTGTAGGCTAATTCACATAGTGTAGACATGTGTAGACATGTGTAGACTAATGCACATAGTGTAGACATGTGTAGACTAATGCACATAGTGTAGACATGTGTAGACTAATGCACATAGTGTAGACATGTGTAGACTAATGTACATAGTGCAGACATGTGTAGGCTAATGCACATAGTGCAGACATGTGTAGACTAATATACATAGTGTAGACATGTGTAGGCTAATGTACATAGTGTAGACATGTGTAGACTAATGCACATAGTGTAGACATGTGTAGGCTAATGCACATAGTGTAGACATGTGTAGACTAATGCACATAGTGTAGACATGTGTAGGCTAATGTACATAGTGCAGACATGTGTAGACTAATGCACATAGTGTAGACATGTGTAGGCTAATGCACATAGTGTAGACATGTGTAGGCTAATGCACATAGTGTAGACATGTGTAGGCTAATGTACATAGTGCAGACATGCGTAGGCTAATGCACATAGTGTAGACATGTGTAGGTTAATTCACATAGTGTAGACATGTGTAGACTAATGCACATAGTGTAGACATGTGTAGGCTAATGCACATAGTGTAGACATGTGTAGGTTAATTCACATAGTGTAGACATGTGTAGACTAATGTACATAGTGCAGACATGTGTAGGCTAATGCACATAGTGTAGACATGTGTAGACTAATGCACATAGTGTAGACATGTGTAGACTAATGCACATAGTGTAGACATGTGTAGACTAATGCACATAGTGTAGACATGTGTAGGCTAATGCACATAGTGTAGACATGTGTAGGCTAATGCACATAGTGCAGACATGTGTAGACTAATGCACATAGTGTAGACACGTGTAGGCTAATGCACATAGTGTAGACATGTGTAGGCTAATGCACAGTGTAGACATGTGTAGGTTAATGTACATAGTGTAGACATGTGTAGGCTAATGTACATAGTGTAGACATGTGTAGGTTAATGTACATAGTGTAGACATGTGTAGACTAATGCACATAGTGTAGACATGTGTAGGCTAATGCACATAGTGTAGACATGCGTAGGCTAATGCACATAGTGTAGACATGTGTAGACTAATGCACATAGTGTAGACATGTGTAGGCTAATGCACATAGTGTAGACATGTGTAGGCTAATGCACATAGTGCAGACATGTGTAGACTAATGCACATAGTGTAGACACGTGTAGGCTAATGCACATAGTGTAGACATGTGTAGGCTAATGCACAGTGTAGACATGTGTAGGTTAATGTACATAGTGTAGACATGTGTAGGCTAATGTACATAGTGTAGACATGTGTAGGCTAATGCACATAGTGTAGACATGTGTAGGCTAATGCACATAGTGTAGACATGTGTAGACTAATGCACATAGTGTAGACATGTGTAGACTAATGTACATAGTGTAGACATGTGTAGACTAATGCACATAGTGTAGACATGTGTAGACTAATGCACATAGTGTACACATGTGTAGACTAATGCACATAGTGTAGACATGTGAGAAGCAAGTGCTATTGCTTTCCACCTTATAACTTGTTATCGTTGTTCAATATGCAACCAAAAGTTGCAAGGTCCATATGAAGACACTGCCTTAACACCAAGAATTTAGCAATAATCATATCTCAATGAGTAGCACTTCTATGACAAACCTTTTGCTTGTGTAGCAGCTGTACAAGTCATGCAGTGATACTTTCAATTGGCTGATGCAAATATTTACTCTCACCATTATTATTTGACTAAATCAACGTACGCACCAAAAATCCTTCAATTTCCAAATTATGGTATACAGTTTAACTCAAACACATAGTTTGTATATTGAGTGTGCGGCTCTTGATTTTGTGTCTTACCAAGGGAGGGTTGCACCAAAAATCCTTCAATTACCAAATCACCAAACACATAGTTTGTATATTGGGAGTGCGGCTCTTGATTTTGTGTGTTACCAAGGGGGAGGGTACATGATGTACTTCTATTTGAGATTAGCTGGTGGTACAATTAAGCATGAATGACCTTAATGAGTTCAATAGACATGTACGTATAACACCCACCTAGCAACTATCACTACAAACTAGAGATTTATAAACTCACCTTGTCGTTTTTAGTGAGGATCAAGAAAGGACTAAATCAGTAAACCAGTAGCAGCCAATCATATACAAGTATACACAAACACCAACAGCCGGGAGTCTGTGAGGATCAGGAGAGGATAGCGTATAATTTAACACAAATCCCATATACAAACAGCATAACATACCCTAACTTTCTCGAGCCTTTCCCCAAACAGACATTTGCACGTGTACCTATACACAAGCCTAGTACTTTTTACCACTATACAACAGTCTCATTCCCTCCTAGACATACCCCAGCCTCTCTAGACATCATCACAGGTCTATTTTACATGGTTTTAACCTCTTAGAGGCCAGTAGAGATACAGACAAAACAGCAGTCGAACAGAAAAACCAGCAACCTTAATTCTGACTGACCCAAGAAACCAGTAGTCACGATACAGAAACACAAGAACCAGCAACCTCTAGACTGAATGGAGAAACCAGTGGTCTATTATAACAACAGGACAGGCAAATTATAGATAAATGAGACTCACAAAACACAGACAACAATATTGTTGTGCTTGTTATTGAGAACCACAATACCTTTTGTCACTTGTAACTTGACAGCTAGAGAGAGGACCTGCAGTCAACCAGCACTTGTCTCAGCAATAAATAGTCTTCGGATAGGAACAAATGAACCAGTAGCTCAAGGCGCAAACAAATGAATTGGCAGGATCCGCACAACTGGTACACGTAAGAGTAAACAAATAAATCACCAGAAAAATGAGACAAAATCAATTTTCATCCTAATCAAGATAAAAAACCATTAATTCTTTGAATTTTGGACTCATTTCGGTACCACGTTGATTTTTGTTGTTGCTATAGTCAGTTTCTATGGGACATGAGGTACAAACAGCAATTTTTAACTGTGTTCCGCTCTTTAACTACACCTTTCTGAAGTTGTTACCCTACTTTCATCTTTTTTTTTACGTGGCTTATATCAATATGCGGTTGCTAAAGCAACCATTAATACCTCAACACTTTAGGCCCGGATGTTTTGCTACATGCACGTAATCAATTAAATATGGCTGTTTCTAGAGAGAACGCGAGCTCTTTACAGTTGAGATCCCTGGATACCTACGATCGCAGTATTGAAGAGCAAAAGGCCTCGCGCCCTTGCATTGCAACAAAAGCAAGATATTCTTGTCGCATACCACTCGCTGCAAGCCGGAGATTCCAAGGAACTGTTGGAAGACCCAGAACAGAAGCCAAAGGGACACTACCAACAGCGGGTAGTTGCATTACTCAGTTATTCGGCAAAAAAAGTCGGGCTGATGTATCGTGATTGGCATCATCAGCTGGAGATTAAAGTAGCCATGCCACCCGCCAATCGTCTTCCTAAACAACAGCGCATACCCAAGTCGAATGACGTTCTCTTTGCTGTGCGTACCCTTGTGCGAGAGAAGCGCTAAAGGAACAAACGGGTCTCGCAATGTGTTACATCTGCTAAGCAGGCTAGTTGTGGGCGATCAGGACCCCAAAGCTTATGCCTCGTCATTGCACTGTGATTGCTTTAGCAACCGCAGATTGATTCAAGCCACGTAAAAAAAAAGGTGATAGTAGGGTAACAACTTCAGAAAGGTGTAGTTAAAGAGCGGAACACAGTTTAAAGGTGCAAAAAATTGCTGTTCGTACCGCAAGCCCCATAGAAACCCAACTATATAGAAAAAAATCAATGCGGTTCCGAAATGAGGCCAAAATATGGAATTACAAGAATTAATGGTCTTATATCTTGAAAAATTCAAGTTCTACACAGCGATAAAATCATATAAATACTTAATTCCAATATCGCAGATAAAATCCATCGATGCATGGACCTGGATATAGCTGCTTCACAAGACTACCACATTTCTATATACTACCTCGATGCTGTAGATGGTTCTGTGGAAAACGCTTATTTTGATGCCTAATTCAGCATAAACTCAAAAATATTAGAATTCGAGGTAAATCTGCTCAAAGTATCAAAGTTGAAATGTATAAGCACACTAGTGCCATTTACGTTCATTAATACTGTAAAGTACCACAAATAAGCTCCCCCCCCCCTCTACCTCCAACAATAAAAAATGGCTCATGTTTAATCGTGCGCATCTCCTTAACCTTGAAAGTCTCAAACGTATTCAGCATTTCAGAAACAAAATGGTACCTGTACATGATTATTCGCGATTAAGTAGATACGGACATTTAAACAAGCCATTGTCTATTGTTGGGGGCAAAGGGGGGGGGGGGGGGGGGGGAAGCTTATTCGTGGTACTTTGCGGTATAAAGGAGTAGTAGAAACAAAGTAGATGATGCCATGCAATTCACAAAGTAGACAAATAGATACCATCAATTATTCTTACTCCTTCACTAAACAGGTAAAGATACTAATACAAACTCTCTCTGGTGATTAAGTGCCATTTGACACACAATGGTCCAAGATGTGAACAGACACAGACCCAAACAAATAAAAGAGACCAAACACACAATGCACTACAACATAAATACCTAGGTAAAACTAATCAAGGGAGTAGGAGGTTGAATGTCAAATACACACCCACAGACAGTGATTTAGTATTGAAATCCCACCAATTTAATACTATCCATGTTGTGCCCTGAGATACAACCATTTGGTAGACTTTAGCCATCACATTTGAAGTGGGGTGGCAATCATTCCCCTACAGCAGGCAGACTATCCAGTTCCCCTATAACTCTTTCCCCACTTCAATGAAAATTGCATACCTGAAGCAACCCACTATCAAAGTTCTAGCATGAGCCCTTTGAAAACGTTCAGTGCTAAGTGATGAAGCAGAAATATATGCTCAATCCAACTGTGCGAAAAGGAAAAGGTTAGGTTATTTAACTCTTTCGCGGGCAACAGCGCAATATTGCGCCGCAGCTGCTTATGAATGAAGCCAAATTTTACCTACTATTACCGTTTTGGACTCAACAACACATTTTCAGAGGAAAAGTTTTGTTACTCATCAAATTCACAGGAGTCGTTTACAAGAACATTTTTCCGCAATGCTATTCCTCGCAATACCATAATACATGTAATTACCAACGCCCGCAAAACACTGCAACATGCACAAAAAACCAAAAGGACTTTAATCCCACTCCCCGCCTTAAAATCAATCCCCATCAATAAATGTATTTGTAGTATCATCGAGACATTAATTAGAATCATACACTGCGCATGCGCACTATAACATTATACTACAACTCTGTTTGTTCCAAAGTCTGCCTGACTATAATCTGTCTGGAGGTCTAATAGCAGTTCCAGTTCTAGATCGTGTTGCAATTGGGCTTCTGGTCCGAATATGTCTTCTCTCAAGTACAGGTACAGCAGCATCTTTTACTTCTTTTTCAGCTGGTTCTTCTGGGTCTGGTCCATTTGCAGTTCCCTCTTCTTGCTCATCATTATCATTATGTTCCAACCTTCCATCTTGTTCATCTTGCAGTTCATACAATTCTTCACCCCGTGGGACTACCATTAAGTGATGACGATTTCGTCGCAGTGTACGACCATCTGGAGTCTCAATAATATAGGACCTAGGAGTATTCGCTTTTGAAAGAACATGACCTTTTGTTAATTTCTTCTCAGTGGCTACCCTAACTTCTGTGTTGTGTTGTAAATCAGATAATAACCGAGTTCTGTGCCGCCGGTCATAATCTGCTTTCTGACGACATTTAAACTGCTGCTCCTTTATTCGAAATTGTTTCAAGTGGGCCCAATCTGGTGTTAGCTGGCTTACAGCTTGGGGTAGAGTGGTGCGAATTTGTCTACCAAACAGAAGCTCTGCTGGACTTAGTCCACACCATGGAAATGGTGTAGCTCGATAATTCAACAGAGCTAGGAATGGATCCTCTGCATCCAGTAGCAAGGACTTCACTGTTTTCACAGCTCGTTCTGCCTGTCCATGACCTCTTGGATAATGCGGACTACTAGTTGTATGTCTAAATCCATACTGCAAGGCAAACTCTTTCATTTCCTGTGAGGAATACTGGGGTCCATTGTCACTTATAAATTCTTCTGGTATACCGTGCCGAGCAAACACAGACTTCAACACAGAAATGACCTTGGTAGATGTGGTAGTGGAAGGTAACTGTATTACTTCCGGATATCTTGAAAACGAATCAACAACCAAAAGATATTTATTGCCTTTCATTTCAAACAGATCAGAACTCACTCTCTGCCAAGGGTATGCTGGTAGTTCCAAAGAAATCATTGGTTCAACAACCAAAGGATTCTTTTGACTGCAAATGTGACAATTTTGCACCGTTGACAAAATTTGCTTGGCCAAACCTGGCCACCATACTGCATTTCCTGCTCTAAGACGACAACGTTGTATTCCCAGGTGACCGGAGTGTATCTTTTGAAGAGTGAATGTCTGCAGTGATCTTGGCACTACAATACGTTTACCATACAGGAGTAAGTCATTACACACACTCAGCTCATCCCGTACAAACCAGTAAGGTTTTAGTTCACCCGGAATATACTGCTTTGAGGGCCATCCAGAAAGACAGTATTGTCTTATGCGAGAACATACAGAGTCATTGATTTGAGCAGTACGAAACTTAATGAGCATTGATTGGACTATTGGAATTGCATCAGTAATCGCATCTGCAAATGACTCTACTTCCTGATCTGTGAACTTGCTTCCACCTTCTGACACAGAATATGAGCAAGGAGCTCGCGAAAGTGTATCAGCGGTAAACAATGATTTTCCGGCCACATGCTCAATACTATAGTCATATCTCCCTAAATGAAGCCGAAATCGTAAAATTCGGGGGGGGCAGAGTATCAAGGCATTTAGATGTCAGCAGTGGCACTAATGGTTTGTGATCTGTCTCAATTCCAAATCTCTTACCGATCACAAAACATGAGAACTTATCACATGCCCAAATGATAGCAAGCGCCTCTTTCTCTATTTGCGCATAGCGTTGCTCTGTCTCTGTCATCCGTCTCGAAGCAAATGCAACTGGTCTCCACTCATTGTTTTCTTTCTGCAATAGAGCTGCACCCAGACCAAAAGACGATGCATCTGCTGAAATTTTTACTTCACACTGAGGGTTGTAGTGAGCAAGAATTGATGGTTTGGTTACCTCCTTCTTTAACTTCAAGAATGCCTCGTCATGTTTAGAGCCCCATAACCAGCAGTTTCTTGAACTCAGAAGCTCCCTTAGAGGTTTAGTAATCTCTGCAATGTGGGGTGAAAACTTTCCAAATTGATTCACCATGCCTAATAAACGTCGTAGATCTGCAATATTCTTTGGCGTTGGCAGTTTCAGGATGGCAGATGTCTTCTCAGGATCTGCTTGAATTCCTCTCTGGTCCACTATATGGCCAAGGAATTTGATTTGGTGTCTTGAAAAGGCACATTTGTCAGGGTTTAACGTCATACCTGCTTCCTCAATTCTCTTTAATACTGCTTTGAGTCGGTCATCATGCTCCTCTTGACTACTGCCGAATACCAGCACATCATCCATCTGGCAGAGTTTTCCTTCTATATCCTGGAGGATATCACTCATCCTCTTCTGAAACAGCTCAGGAGCACATGAAATACCAAAAGGAAGCTTGGTGAAACAGTATCTACCAAAAGGTGTTATGAACGTCGTGAGGAGTTGAACATGCTTAGCAAGTGGAATTTGCCAGAAGCCACAATTAGCATCAAGCTTGCTAAATACAGTGGCCCCACTCAATTGTGCTAGATTCTCATCAACTTTGGGGAGTGGGAAATTTTCCCTTAGCACGCTCTCGTTCAAAGGCCTCAAATCCACACATATACGGACAGATTCTGATCCCTTTTTAGGTACCACAACCATTCCAGCACACCACTCAGAAGGACCATCTACTCTGGATATAACACCCATGCTTTCCATCCTATCAAGTTCTTTCTTGACTTTGTCTCTCAAAGGTAGCGGGACACTTCTGGGCGTACTCAGTGCATATGGCAAGGCATTAGCCTTTAACTTGATAGTGTACTCCGGTCCTAGTGTTCCCAATCCAGTGAATAAGTGTGGATATTTCTGATAGATCTGTTCCTCATACTGACTAATTGCATCAGTTCTTGCAACTAATTGCAGAGCTCTAAGTGCTGGTAACCCAAGTAAGTTTGAGTTCAGTCCTCTCACGACAAAGATTGGTTCCTGTGAGTGAGCATTCTTGTATGTGATTTTGGCCACAAACTGCCCCATAACATCTAACGGCTGTTTACCAGGTCCATACAGAATTTTGGATGAAGTCTTCAACTCTTGACACCCAAGGGTCTTAAATGTGTTGCAGGAAATAACTGTAACTTCTGAACCAGTGTCCAGTTTAAATTGCACTGTCTTTCCATTAAGCTGTACAGATGCAAACCATGCTGTATTTTCATCCTCATCACCAATTGCTTCAATAAACAGCCCATCTTCAATTTCCCTCTCTGCACTGCTTGTATGTAGCTGTTCCACTTGTTTTGATGGACACCGACGGGCAAAATGCCCTTTCTTTTGGCACTTAAAGCATACTGCAGCTTTTGCTGGACATCTTCCATTTTGATGGTGATCTCTACCGCAACACAAACATCTACTGAGGTGGCTTTGCCCAGTTTGTAGCTGTTGCTTGTGCTTGATCACAGTAGAATCTAGCTCTTTAGAGTCTGCAGCTTCTCGAAGTATTTCTTGCTGTTCTTGTACTGCCTCCCGCTGACGGGCTACTCTCATTGCCTTCTCAAGTGTTAAGTCTGGATCAAGCTGAAGACGTTGCGACAACGCAGAGTCCCGAATTCCAACCACAATTCTGTCTCTGATAAGCTCAGACTTTAGCATCCCATAGTCACAATTCTCGGCAAGGTTGTGCAAGACAGCTATGTACTGATCGACTGTCTCTCCGTCTAACTGACTGCGTCGATTGAAGCGCGCGCGCTCAAATATTACATTCCTTCTAACCTTGAAGAAGTCATCAAGTTTCTTCACTACATCACAGTATTTCTTCCTTTCTTCAGAATTAATGTTTGTCGAGACTAGGACATCCTCTGCGTCTGGTCCCAGACAATAGAGAAGCGTACTTACCTTTCTCAGTTCGCTCTCCTCTGAAACCCCTGAAGCAATAATAAACTGCTCAAAGCGCCGTTTCCACTGTGGCCACCCATCTGGTTTGGCGAAAACGAACGGTTCAGGCGGTTCAATGCGGATACCAGCCATCGCTGCCACCATGTAGTATCATCGAGACATTAATTAGAATCATACACTGCGCATGCGCACTATAACATTATACTACAGTATTAACACTCATCTGCCTTATATTGTCAATCGTATGACTCAAGTGGGTGACCATGAGTGCAGAGAAGGGTGACCATGAAGGTGACCATGAGTGCAGAGAAGGGTGACCATGAAGGTGACCATGAGTGCAGAGAAGGTGACCATGAGTGCAGAGAAAGGTGGCCATGAGAGCAGAAAAGGGTGCAGAGAAGGTGACCATGAGTGCAGAGAAGGGTGGCCATGAGTAGGGTACACGATATAGAGAATTAGGTGGTACAATTAAACATGGAATGACCTTGCTTAGTTCAGCTAGACATCTGCCTAGTAAGCATCACTACAAACTAAACATTTAAAAACTCACCTTGTAGATTTTAGTGAGGACCTAAATCGGTAAACCAGTAGAAGCCAGTCGTATATACAAGTATACACAAAGATCAACAATGGAAGTCTGTGAGGATCAGGAGAGGCTAGTGGATAATTTTAACACACATGACATATACAGACAGCACAACATACATGTATCCTAACCTTCTCCTCCCCTTTCCCAAACAGACATTTCAACACCCATATACAAGCCTAGTACTTTTTACCACTATAGACCAGTCTCATTCCCCTCCTAGACATACCCCAGCCTCTCTAGACATCATCACAGGTCTAATTTACATGGTTTTAACCTGCTAGAGGCCAGTAGAGATACGGACAAAACAGCAGTCAAGCCTCCTGACAGGAACAGAGGAACCAGCAACCTTCCAACTAAACCAAGAAACCAGTAGTCACGATACAGAAACACAGGAACCAGCAACCTACAGACTGAACAGAGGAACCAGTAGTCACCAAACAGGAACAGAGGATCCACCAACCTCCAGACTGAACAGGGAAACCAACAACCTCTAGACTGAACAGAGAACCAGAGGTCTATTAGCAAACAGGACAGGCAAATTATACATTAAAGATACCTACAAAACACACGTAGTGCCTGTGAAAACCACATTACCTTTTGTATCACTTTTAAATTTATAGTCAGCTAGAGAGAACTGCAGTCAACCAGCACTAGTTTCAGCAATAAATAGTCTTCAGACAGGAACAAATGGACCAGTAGCTCAAGGCGCAAACAATCAGTTGACAGGATCTGCACAACTGGTACACTCGAGACTAGACAAATAAAGCAGTAATCACCAGAAAATACAAAAGGCAATTGTCATCCTAAAGAGCAACATGATGAAAATGTAGAGATGAAGGCTCTCAAGCCACATTAATCTGTTCAATTCAGTTTAGGTAGCAACCGTACTAGATGGTTCTGTATTACCCAACAAAACAGGTAAACATGCAATGTTTGCCACCTTCACCTAAGCGTATCCAAAGCCTACCAAATGGTATTGTCTCTTGGCACAACAATGAACATGGATAGTGTCCTATTTCCTTAGCTGGGTGGGATTTCAGTACTAAATCAGTGTTTGTGGGTGTGTTAAGTTGGATATTCAACCTCCTAGTCCCTTGACTAGTTATTTTGCCCTTGCACACCAGCTCTATGCCATGGATGCAGATCATACGCTGTGCTCTGGCGTTTGTACTTTGTGATGTGTTATATACATGTATGTTGAGTTTCTCTAAGCTACTGTGTTTTTGCTGCCCACATGTAATCTTATGGAAAGCTAATGACAGTCATGGATAGTGGTTTAAACACTCGAGGACCTCTTGACTAGGTACCGACCTTAATTATTGAGTAGTGCTTTGCAAAACTACAGTCAACAACCACAAAATGAATCTCGTGTCTGGTTAAGAGGGAGTGGGCTCTAAATTGAATAGACCCTTTACGCTTAGAGAGGAGGAATTTGATAGCACATCACATCCGAAGACACCCACAACCAAGCAAAGACAGCATCCGGAGGCAGCCATGAATCAAATTAAGTTCAAAGCTCAAGGCTTACTCTCTTATAGTCTACTAGTATTATAGCCCACCACTTAAGGTCATTCACCCCACAAGACAAAACGCTTAGTTTCTACCCGAACCTGTCTTTCCGTTGAATTCAGACCTCTCAGGCGACGAGACAAACCTGAACAAAGAAAGACAAGGGTTGTGTAAACAAGTTACACTCACCACTACTGCGCATGCGTAATACTTGCATGCTCTTACAGTGCATAGTAAAATTGCGTAGCGTAGATTGATTCGCAAATTCGATTGCACGCATGGCCAAATTTGCATATGACTTCAACGTGGCGCGCCTTGCAGCATAGCTAGAAATAACAGAGAATAAATGGAGATAGGCAGGTTGCGCAACAGTACATTGACATAAAACATCCTGCAATATGTTGGCTACAATACATTGTACTGATTCGTTTGACAATACCAATTATTGTACTGGATTGGTTGACAATATCAATATATTGGTAGTACAATTACAAGGGCTTCGCCAGCGTGATTGAGTCCGGTGCCCCGCCCTCATCCCTTCTCTCGGGCCCCTTCCCCTTCCCCGTCTCCCTCCATCGCATATTGCTGCCCTAAATAAGAAGACGCTGCTTTTTCTGAATCAAAACAAGTCACTGTGGAATTTGGCTCTGACCACCTTGATAGTGAAAGAAAAGGACACAGAGACGACGAAGAGAACGAAGAGGAATATGAAGAGGATTGGTAAAATCACACAATAAATTGCCTATTGCAAAATTGATAACGTAATTACTCGAAACCCATATCATCTATGTTAAAACCTATTAGGTGCGAAACCATACGCTCGCGACCTCCATTAAGGTCGAAATATGCCCATGCACGTCAGCCCATCCTTGTTCTTGTTCTCAACCAACCAGTCATTTCTCCATGCAATTTCCCCACTTGAAGCAGAAAGTTGCTTCCCAACCAAATGGCTCATCACAACACAAAGTACAAACGAGTGAAACTTGGCGTTTGCAGCACAAATCTTCACTCGATCACATAATTTATTATTTAGACATCGTAAACCTAATTTTTTGTACTTTTGGATTTCAACCCCTTCTGCGCGCGTCAAGCATTAACTCAAGAGCGTGTGTGGCAAGCTTATTCAACGACTCAAGTATGTGTGCCAATCTAGCATGACACTCGGCGCGGGGTCGCAGGCTTCCATGTAAGACACTAGGCGTGATTTGTATATGCGCCCAAAGATAAGACCCCCTTGAGGTGTGTACTAGTAGTTTATTTTTTGTCAAGACAGACGGGTGGAATTTGACGTCAGATTCAGCTTCGCTGAGTCGCGTAAACCTAAAATAAGAGTTCGTCCCACTTCTCCTCTAGTCTGGCGTAGCCACACCCTCGCGTAGACACGTAGGGTCTGGGGAAATGCCTATACCCGACTGGTTCTAATGAGCAATTATTGCGTTCTACATCACGCTGCGTCACGTAATGAGGAATGCATCGAAATTGGCTTGTAGATTAGCAAACAACACCCTTGCTGAGTACAAGCCAATCTTAGCCCATTTCGATGCATTCCTCATTACGTGACGCAGCGTGACGTAGAACGCAATAATTGCTCATTAGAACCAGTCGGGTATAGGCATTTCCCCAGACCCTACGTGTCTACGCGAGGGTGTGGCTACGCCAGACTACTTCTCCTCCATCCCCATATAGTAGGCCTAGCTCGTGCTACGGTTAGTGTAAGCATACATAACGTTCGGAGTACAGTTCATCTCGTTCAGACTTATGATACGGTTTCTGTCGTTGGTAGTCTCATCACTATCTCCACATACCTATTCAACTCCACTCTATAGGTACGGGGAGGGGGGGGGGGGACGCACAGGCGTTCTACATTAGTAAACACAACGATGAGTAGGCCTACAAACAAGTGGCACGTACCGTCCGTTTTTAGATCCCAATTTCCCAATTCCGCATTCAATCAATTGTAATTGGGTTTTACATGAATAACAGCTGCAACCACGCCCCCCATCTATTCTTTCTGCCATGAACGTATGCGCTGCTTCACCATAACTTTCTGCGAATTTCACTATCACATCAGTTTTTTTCTCCCCCTCTTCATTATCATTAATGGTTGTGATTGCTACATACACCAATCGTTCCAACCGATCGATGTATTCAATCGTTACTGCTGCTTTCGAGTCTTTGTTGGTGTATGAACAGAAATATGGAAAATGCTGCTGATGATAGGGTTCGTCTTGTAATAAGTCTTTAGACTACTTAGTGTAGCTTTCAATGCCGTCATACTGAGTTTGAAATAACAGAACCCGGTATGTACGCCAACTTAATCTAAGACGTGGGTACCTACGTATCTGATAGTATTGTGTGATGTGTGCTATAGATATGACTTTGGATGTACCTTTGCCGTTTTGGCGAAACTAGTTTGGTTACAACTGGTCCCTCTGCCTGTTCCAGACTTATTTGTTGATTGAGCGCTTATTGAACATTCAGATAACTGTTCATAGGCGAGACTGGCTCGGTGAGGCATTATTAATACATGGATGTAATACATTTTAGGTGTGTTATCTGTGCACAACCACAGTTGCGAGGCATACCGCCTCCATAGATAGGGCCACACCCAGGACCCTCTGTGTGTGTGTGTTGTATGTGTGTGTGTGTTGTGTGTGTGTGTGTGTGCGTGTGTGTGTGTGTTGTGTTGTGTTTATGTGTGTGTGTGCTATAATATAATCCAACATTAACCTAAGACATACTTATCTGCTAGGTAAATGTAGAATGCATATGGTGCAGTGTATGCAAAATGTACAATCTAACTCTGTATTCCTGTTGGATTAACCTAACTCTTAACTAGACTATACCAGTTCTGTATTCCTGTTGTTAGAACGGGCCACATGAAATAGGTGATGCATGATATTGTGGAGGGTGGATGGTTGGAGCGGAAGCTTATTTGTGGGTGGATTGCATTCTTTGCTTGTGACTACAGCAATAGTTAAATTCCTGTCTGCCACGAAAAAATATTCTATACATTACACCAGACTAAGATCATACGTAGAGCTTAAAGGGAGAGCGAGAAAATGTATTAGCTCTGAAGACCATTATTTTTTAAGCGTGGGAGGCAGTGGTTTTTCATTTTTCCCCACAAATATTTCATTTATCTGTCCTGTTTGTAGAGATCTAGTGCATCTGTTCCTGTTGTGACTAGTGTTTGCTAGATCCTGTGTTCCTGTTCGGTGGCTACTGGTTCCTCTGTTCAGTCTGGAGGTTGCTAGATCCTGTTTTCTAGGTAGGTGACAACTGATTCCTGGAGGTTGCTACATCCTTTGTTCCTGTTAGGCAACTACTGGTCCCTTCGTTCAGTCTGGAGGTAAGCCGATAATATCGTGTGATGTGTGCTATAGATATGACTTTGGATGTACCTGTTCTGTTAGTTACGACTTTTTGGCAAAACTAGTTAAGGCACCGTGAATACACGTGTTTGTGTGTGTGAGTGTGTGTGTGTGTGTGTGTGTGTGTGTGCGTGCGTGCGTGCGTGCGTGTGTGCGTGCGTGCGTGTGTGTGTGTGTGTGTGTGTGTGTGTGTGTGCACAAAATCTAAATGCACCTGAAATGTTTTTTCTGATAAAGAAGAGAGTCAAATCTGTTATTTGTTGTTTCAGAATGGCGTTTGTTCAAATTATACAAAAGCCGCATGAACCACTCTTAGTGCCCCTGAATGACCAGGGGCACCTCCCTAAGGCCCAGGTTAAGGCTATCGATAGCCGTACAACTGGGCTTATTTACAGGCTAGAGAAAGGAGGGTATGTCTGATGTTAGATGAAAAAATTGTACAATTGAACTGCCTGTTTGGTACTATAGCCCCTGCCGAATGATACAAATTGTGGGGGACATGTTTGTCCCCCCAATAAATGGATGGCCGAAAAGGCTGCATCTTTACAAAGACACAGGTAGTTTGTGTTTGTGTGTATTAATGCTATGAGTAAATTCTTGCTTTTACATTTGTAGCATTGATGTTGGAAACTCCAACGAAGCCAGCCACCGATGTTGTACAAAGTACAATAAATTTAGTGCATAAATGACATTCTTAGGACAATAATTTCTCATTACAACAGCTGCAGTCAATTATGTAATACAAGTGTTCAATGCTTTTGAGGGCACTCAAATGGTAACGATTTAGCACAATTGGTTGCAATGCTAAGTATCATTTCTCTATTGTCAGGCCACCATTACTGCCACTGCTCGGATAGTAACAGGCCGGAAGGTAGGGGAACAGTGTCTAGCTCTCCGACCTGACAAGTTGGAGGAGCTTGGCCTAGACATCGCTCTCCTTGAAGTGATGAAAAAGGAGGGCGTAAGTTTTTTAAAATTTGGTTTTACTCTTACCGTGTCATCACAGACAGCACTTCCATCAAAGCAAGTGTTCCATGAGGAAGGGAAAGATCGCAAAATGAATTGCGTACTTATCCCTTCCTCAAACCTCCTGACAATTTGGAGGAGGATACAAGGTATGTGGTGCACAATTAGGTTGATGTGAGTGAGATCTTTCTATCACATACAAATAGGAACACTTGAAGGAGAAGAACGAGATGATGGTAACGAGATGATGGTAAATTAAACAAATCTTTAAAATCGACGTAATAGTAGTTGGGCCCTGATTTACTGTGTTTGTTCGAACCCTGAAATCTTACTTTCGAACACTGGTTGGTAAGGATTCCCTGCCCTGATTAACTGAGTTTAAATTGTTCGAACCCTGGTGCTATCCATGGTTTTTTTTTAATCCAACAGAACATCCCGCCGCTCCTGTTTTGGGACATGAAGTTGGTAAGAAAAATCGGACATGAAGTTGGTACGTATAACTATTTACTGCGTTTGAACCCTTAACTCTTTTTATTGTGCCCTTTAAGTAACATCTTCACTCTATTCAAAAGATGAACCTGAAGATACCCCTGAAGATCCCCTGCCACCTGTTGGTAAGGATTCCCTGCCCAGATTTACTGAGTTTTGACACCTTTCCTCCTACCTATTTTCAATCCTAGCTGATGATGTGGAGGTCCTCGGTGAGTTTAATTGATAATGTTGAACTAAACTCCTTTAACATCTTCCCCCTATCCAAATAAGCTTCGAAACAAGGTAGAGGAAGACGAAGGGGAGGGGAATCAAAGCGGGCACGGGCAACATAGACAGACGTCTCTGTCCCCGTCACACATCACATTGATTCTTTTTGTAATTTGTAACTCTTGATACTCCATGTGTACATGTACACAAAGACAATTTGGTTTTGTTGGTCATAACAACAGTTCATATAATAAATCTAAGAGCTGATCCCAATGTTTAGCTACTTAATGATCCCCTTTACTCCCCGTCACCAGTGACCTTCCTCGTCACAAGCGACCTTCCTCATCACCAGTGACCTTCCTCATCACCAGTGACCTTCCTCGTCGCAAGTGACCTTCCTCGTCACAAGTGAACATCCCTGTCACAATCCTCAACGTGTGTGCATGTGTGCGTGCGTACACATGCATACACGAGTCAAAATTTTTCTCCCAAGGTGGATGAAAAGACGAATCCAATTGCATCGTCGCAACTATAGTGCACCTCTTGGCCTGAGCTTAAATAGTGCACGCAAGTTTTCAAGCATGAATGTGCCAAATCGTCACTGCATAATAAAGTTGCCGCTATCTCAGTTACTATATATAGTAACATAATTACAATGTTACTATATGGGACAGTTCACGAGAAAATTGCACCACTCATATATTATAAAAATGTTATAAAAATGCATCACGTTTGCATCGCTATAACTTCCCAACGATTAACGCTATCGAAATCCTATTTTCACCACTTCATACTACACCATTTCTCTACAGTAAAATGCATTTTGGAGTCTTGGACTATATCCGTGCCGACGTTCCTACGTGCGATACCCCATGGGGTTCAAAACTACCATATCTTCGTGTAGGAGTAATCAAATCGCTTCAAATTCGGTTTGTAGGTGGAGAGGTCCTATATCTATCTATTTGTTCTGTTCGTTAATTTTTATGCAATCCGTTACGGAGATACAGTTGAACAAACTACGTGCACATTTTCGCGCTCGTTTCGCGCCAATGATTTGGGCAAATTGCGCTCTGCTCAATGTATGGGGAGGCGGGGATTATTACATTGGCGCGAATCAAGCGGGAAAACGTGCACGTAGTTTATTCAACTGTATCTCCGTAACAGATGGCATAAAAATTAACGAACAGAACAAATAGATATGTAATGAGTTGAATTGTGCGCTTGCGCACAGAAGTACAAGTGCATGGAATGACTGATCGTATATATGTATATTTGTAATGCTGTATTATTTGCTGTGATTGTCATTACTTTTGGCCAATCATTACACTGGCGTAGTCGGCAGCTAGAGGAGATGGCTAATGCAAAGCCCTTGCTGCTACCGGAGGTTTTCGGTGGAGAACCACAGAGTTGGACGGAGTGGCTCGAACATTTTGAAAGCGTGGCGGCTATAAACAAATGGGAGAGCGCCGAGGAGAAAATGAAGTGGCTTAAGGTCAGAATTACTGGTCAAGCTCGGATGGCTTTCCGTAAGTTTCCAGCTAGTAGTGTACAAACTAAATATGAGGAGTGTACTAAAGCATTCAAGCAGCGTTTTGAACCAGACAGCAAAAAAGAGCTGTATCGGGCAGAATTGACAACTCGAACTAGACGGCGAGACGAGGATTGGGCTACCTATGGCGATGTATTGAGGACATTGGCTGATAAGGCGTACAGTGACCTAGAAAAAAAGGCGCGCGAACGCCTCGCCTTAGGTCAGTTTCTCTCCAACATTGAAAACCCACAGGTTGCGTTTGGCGTACGTCAAAAGTGCCCTGAGACCTTGGACGCGGCAGTTAGAATGACTATTGAACTGGAGTCATACCTAAAGATGACCACTACCCCTACACCTGTTGTAGCGGCTGCTACATCAGCGGACGAGTCCGAACCACTATCCAAAGCCTTACAGCTCTTGAATGAGAGGCTAGACAAGCTGGAGGTCATGGTGGTGAGTAAATCTAATCCATCTTCACAGGAAAAGCAAGATACCGACAGAGCAAAGGATGCTGGAAAAAGGGGGCCGATATGTTGGAACTGTGGAAAGAGAGGACACATTGCACGTCGGTGTTGGAGTGGCAAGAATTCAAAGCAGCAGGAAAACTTCAAACCCTCCATGGTAAGGGCCAGCCATGCAGGGGAGGAGCACTGAAGGCCCAGGACAGTGAAGCACAAATAGCAGTTCCCACCAGTACCCAGTGGTATGTTGAGGGTTTGTGTACAAGGAACGATTTCTTCCACCCCTATAAAATTTCTAGTAGATACGGGTGCAGCAGTGTCATTATTGTGTAGCAGAATATGGAGAGAGATAGAGAACACAAGGGTCCCTATTGTTATGCAGCCATGGTTGGGTAAAAAACTAGTGGGGGTTAATGGCACTCCATTGTCTGTTAGAGGATGTATACATGCGCCCTTGTGCATTGGTGGTACTCAGTTCAATGGATCCTTTGTCATAGCAAGTGACCTTTGGGTAGAAGCAATTGTTGGATTAGATTTCATTAGGGCACATAAGTGTGTTACTGACTGCTCTAATAACACTATTAGCTTCAAATCAGCAGATGTGTCCGTAGAACTCCTATCTCCAAAAGCAATGGAAGAAATGTCATCCACAGTCAGGTCGATAGGACTGGTGACAACAGAAAGAATACTTGTACCTCCTGAGTGTGAAATGGAGTTGATGGTCACACCGGTGGACAATACGGTTAGGGCATTGGGCGGTGTTTGGATGGTAGAAAATGACTCTAAGCTGAGTCATGGGGTGATAGTTGCCAGAGCTATTACATGTCCGTCAGATGGACTGGTTCCTATTCGTATTCTTAATCCTCGAGAGTGCAGCATTGAGCTGAAGAAAGGAACTGAACTGGCTAAAATGGATCATATCGAACAGGGTTCTATACTCAATGTCTCAGTCACAACAAGCAGAGAATCTTCAACTACGAACCAGCTGCTGTGGGAGATGGTGAACAAGGTGGGTGATTGTCTCGGGACTAAGGAGAAAGAACAGTTGTACGTGTTGTTACAAGAATATGCAGATGTGTTCTGTTTCAGAAGTAACGAATTGGGGCGAACGTCAGTATTGCGCCACCATATTAACATAGAAAATGCTTCCCCAATCCATCAGCTTCCCCGACGTGTTCCCCAGGCACGCCGAGAAGAAGTGCGCCGTTTGCTGAGAGAAATGCTTGACAACGGTGTTATTGAGCCTTCTGATAGCTCATGGTCGTCTCCTGTTGTGCTGGCCAAGAAAAAGGATGGTAGCTTGCGTTTCTGTGTGGATTATAGAAAAGTAAATGCTGTAACAAGAAAGGATGCCTATCTACTCCCCAGAGTCGACGACACATTGGACACGTTAGGCGGGTCAAAGTTCTTTACCACCTTGGACCTCGCCAGTGGGTACTGGCAGGTAGAAGTGGCCACAGAAGATAGGCCAAAGACGGCATTTGTAACACCGGAGGGACTTTTTCTGTTCAAGGTAATGCCGTTTGGCCTTTGTAATGCCCCTGCTACTTTTCAACGCCTAATGGACAGGGTATTGGGCGGCCTTAAATGGTCAAGCTGTCTAGTGTATTTTGATGACATCATTGTTATTGGTAGCACTTTTTCGGAGCACTTAAAGCATTTGGCAGCTGTACTAACCCATCTCAGGCAGTCTGGGTTGAAACTGAATCCAACTAAATGCAAACTTTGCCAGCAGCAAGTGACGTTTCTAGGACACATCGTCTCTACCCAGGGCATATCCACAGACCCGGAAAAGGTCGAAGTGATTGCAAAGTGGCCCACACCTCAATCTAAGCGTGATGTCCAACAGTTTTTGGGACTGGCGAATTATTACCGCAGATTTATCAATTTTGGTGTCATTGCTAAGCCACTTAATCGACTAACAGAAAAGAACACTACATTTGAATGGTCAACTACATGTCAGCGTGCTTTTGAAAACCTTCGAAACTGCTTGGTGGAGCCCCCGGTTCTGGCCTATCCAAACGACACGAGGGACTTTCTCCTAGATACCGATGCTAGTAACTGGGATCAGTGCGGTACTCTCGCAAGTTGATGATTCTGGTGCTGAAAGGGTTATTTGTTACGCTAGCCGTTCTCTCAGTAGGCAGGAGCAGAGATACTGCGTGACCCGAAGGGAATTGCTGGCAGTCGTGGAGTTCACTCAGCATTTCCGCCACTACCTCTTAGGAAGGAAGTTCATTTTAAGAACCTACCACGGGTCACTTGTCTGGCTAAGAAATTTTAAGGAACCCGAGGGACAGCTGGCTAGATGGCTTGAACGCCTGGAAGAGTACAACTTCACAGTGGTTCATAGAAAAGGATCTCAACATAACAATGCAGATGCCCTTTCGCGATTACCTTGTCGGCAGTGTGGGGGCGTGATAGCCATACCACAGAAAACAGTGATGTGACACTACCTGAAGTAATGGGAGTTGTGACCAGCAGTCCTTTCCAGACATACAGTACCGAGGAGATGCGTAAGTTGCAAATGGAGGATACTATTATTGGACCGGTGTTTGCTGCAGTTAAGAGTGGGAGGCGACCACTGGCGGATCAGGTAAGTGCATGGCAAAGAGAGCAAGTGGTTGCAACAACAGTGGGAATCTCTGTGTATGTATAATGGGCTAATGTATAGCAGAAATTTTCTTGAGCAGATGACTAAACTCCAACTAGTGCTACCCTACTCCCTGCATTGCAAGGTATTGAAAGAGCTCCATGAAGGCGCTGTGGGTGGACACCTTGGTGAAAGCAAGATGCTGGGACGACTCAAAGAACGCTTTTATTGGCCTAGTTGCAGTGAGGCAGTATCGGATTGGTGTAAGTCATGTATTAAGTGTGCCACTAGGAAGACCACAGTACCAAAACCAAGGGCAGGCCTTCAGACTATCCGAGCGGGATACCCCATGCAGATAGTGTGTGTGGACATTATGGGACCACTACCAGAGACGGAGAGAGGGAGCAAGTATGTCTTGGTAGTGGCAGACTACTACACTAAGTGGGTGGAAGTCTACGGCATCCCTAATCAGGAGGCAACTACTGTAGCAGTAAAGTTAGTTGACGAAATGTTCTGCCGTTTTTCCCCTCCCGAGCAACTCCACTCGGACCAAGGCCGCCAGTTTGAATCCCAGCTTATTAAAGAAATCTGCAATTTGCTTCACATCAGAAAGTCACACACTACCCCATATAGACCTCAAGGGAATGGAATGGTGGAGCGATTTAATCGGACCCTTCTGGACATGCTGGCCACAGTGGAGGGAGATCACCCATCTGATTGGGAAATGTACATTCGAAAACTGTGTTTTGCTTATAACACAAGTACCCATTCTTCCACAGGTTTCACACCATTCTATCTAATGTTTGGTCGGCAGGCATCCATTCCTGTTGATCTGATGTTCCCTTTTAACCTAGGTCCTGAAAAGGAGCTTCGAACGTATGTGGAGCAGTTGCGGAAAGGATTGCGTGATGCTTATGCTATTGTCCGGGATAATTGTGACGCCGATCACCGTCGGCAAAAGGCCTTGTACGATCGCAATATCTCTAGTCAACCGTTTGGAAAAGGGGCTTTAGTGTGGCTGTTCAACCCAGCAGTACCACGTGGGAAATGCAAAAAACTTCATCACCCGTGGAAAGGCCCTTTCGTAGTCGTGGAGAAAGTGGGCGACAGCACTTACAAGATTCAGAGGAAAGAAGGTGGGAAGTTTCACATTGTTCATTTCGATAGATTGAAGCGGTGCAATTTGAGCGAATCCAGAGATGACCCTACACCACTTCCTACACCGCCTCTGACTGCTCACCCGGACGGAGATGGTCATATTGAGAAAAAGGATGAATTAGTACTACTGGATGACGATGACGATGATGACGACAATTTGGACCGTGAAATTGCCGAGCAAATTATTCCGGAGAGAAACCTCCTAGGCCAGGGCCAGGCAGTTGCAGAAGTCCCTCTAGCGAACCCAGAAGCAGCTGAAACCATCCGACGTTACCCAGCCAGACACCGTCGTGCTCCGGACCGCTACGGCCCCTACGTCTCATTTTAGAAAGAGAGGGAGCAATGTAATGAGAGCAATGTGATGAGTTGAATTGTGCGCTTGCGCACAGAAGTACAAGTGCATGGAATGACTGATCGTATATATATATATATTTGTAATGCTGTATTATTTGCTGTGATTGTCATTACTTTTGGCCAATCATTACAGATAGGTATAGGACCTCTCTACCTACATACCGAATTTGAAGCGATTTGACCGCTCCTACACGAAGATATGGTAGTTTTGAACCCCAGGGGGTATCGCACGTAGGAACGTCGGCACGGATATAGTCCAAGACTCCAAAATGCATTTTACAGTAGAGAAATGGTGTAGTATGAAGTGGTGAAAATAGGATGTCGATAGCGTTAATCGTTGGGAAGTTATAGCGATGCAAACGTGATGCATTTTTATAACATTTTTATAATATATGAGTGGTGCAATTTTCTCGTGAACTGTCCCATATATAGTAAATGCTCACGCTTAATTACTACATACGGCAACATACAACAGTGACGTCGTTCCAATACCTCCCATCTGAAAGTACGGGCAGCTAGAAGTCTCGAACAGTGCTAGGATATGGCACTGACATTAGCGCAGAGAGGACGCGGCTGCGCGTTGGGTCACATGGTGGGCGACGCATTGCACTGTGTAAAAAGGGTTGTTATACAGTACTGTATAACGCGTGTATTCATGTGTTATGCACACGTCATACACGTGTTATCCGCATGTGTATAACTTTGCGTATGGATACTGTATACACAGTTGCGTATAACAACTATAGTATAACACTGTATGACTTCTGTATAACATTTAGTATAACAATGAATAACGATATGTATAACAATAGCAAAGAGTATAACACAGTGTATAACATAATTATGAATTTTGAAATAGTCCCTCATTTCCTGCATATCCTCGTTTCCAGGCCTCTTCTATAAAGATAAAATCTGTTATAAGCGAGTAAATAGAAAGTATATACAGGGAAAAAATAAATAAATCTACAGAGAACGAGTTCATTCGGCGACGGTGAAGCAGATGGAAAGGCCATCAGGAAAGTTCCGAGCGCGGTGGGCCCAATTGTCTCTCCTTCCGTGGCGCCTTGTTTTGCTCCCCGAGTGTGTCCAAAAACGCATTTAGTTCCTCCGATCTCCTCTTGGCATCGTCCCACTGTCCAGTTCCGACACGTTCAGTTACATCCCTTTCTTGCATGATCTGTTACTTGTACGGATCGCCACTCCCATAGCTATAGTGTGGGACGCACGTACAACATTTTTGAAATCGAGCGCTTACCTAGTTGTGCTCGGATTGCCTGCCCTTCTTTTAAATCGGCTTGATTTGGAATGCGTTTCAGAGTCCGGTTGTAGTTCGCAATGCCAACTACATAGCAAAAATGATAGGACTCACACCTTTAACCGACAACAAGTATACTTAATTTCAACCTCTTCTATGCTGATATCCGAGGCATCACTTCAGCGTTATGGACGCTTGAGATTCTGAGAACAAAGAATTCACGTTATCAATACAAAGCCACACTGCTTACGCTTCTTGAGACTTCAGCTGATTCTCCTCAGTAGGAAGGAAAAAAAAAGAAGCCGATATAACGTTACTGTACCTGCACAGAAAGTGATGTCCTTCTCTATCGAGTTGATGTTACAGCATCGCTTTGAGACAGTTTTGGTCGCAACCTCTCATACTCATTGTTATCCATATCCGCTACTGAAAATGATTCTCCTGCAGGAGTAGTGCAAACAGCATCGCCATGCTGCCTAGGACCTAAGGTTCGGCGCGGTCTTCTTCGTCGTCATGGTACTAGTATATCGACTGATAGGTTCTGCTGTGACGCGATCGTTGCTCAGGGATCTGTTAGAGTAGAAACCTGGGAATTAGCCACTAGTCCCTCAATTTACTTGAAAACCTACGCAAGATACTTCTTCTGGCTGATAGGAACGTACGGTTAGTTGCAGTAGATTTCCCGACGATGACGCCATATCTGCATGTGGCTTTGAAGAGTCTACGCATGCGCGTTGCATTCATTTGAAATGGAAGTCTCATGCGCTGTATTTGTTCCAAACTGGGGTTTCAAAAGCAACTTATTACAGACATATGACTTATTTGATGCACATCAGAATACCGGGTATGGCCACTAACATGATTCTATTTGATGCACACCAGCCACCATGACTATATTAATTGCACACCAGGGACTGCCACTTTATGTGATGCAAAAAAATTCAATTCAATACAAACCTGTGTCTGGCCGCTATCCTGATTCTATTTGAAGCACACTGGGTGTGGTCGCTAACATGACTTGATCTGATGCACACCAGGGATTCCACTACCATGACTTGATTTGTAGTTTTAACTATAGCTATGCTACTCAACTAAATTAAGGCTGGGTACATTCATTTTACGCGCACGCCGCGTAGCGCCTTGGAAACATTATTTTCAACGTAAGCGCGCGCTAGAATCCTGTGACAAAATGAACCGCCATTTCTAGATCTACGTCTAATACAGAGTATAGGTTCTTGGACTGCGCTCGAGCCAGGTTAACCTTTATATCGACTGAATAAGCATCGTGAAGGAAAATAGCAACTACCTCTGCTCTGTTTCCACGGACTCCGAAGGTACGTTCATCCCCACGAAGCGATCTGCGTACCGGGGGTAGCCATACAGACACCTTATACACATTACTTGCTTTTGTTCTTTGTATTAAGCGGTTGAATTGTTTGTGTGTGTGAATGTGATTGATGAGCATTTTACCAGGTATGTAAACATGTATCAGAATGTAATAGGAAATCAAGAATTCATTCTAACCCTCTTTTTTTTTTTCTGTGAATTCCTAAGGTTGTGCTAAATGGCAAAACCAACCTATTTGGAGTGCCTATTTTGACATTCATACCCACCAATTCACATTATTTTTCTCTTTCCACTAGTTTACCTTAAATGTTGAAGCGATGATATTCAGTCACAGTGAAGAGAGAATTCTCCCGTCTGCTGCTTGTTGTTATTGTACTGTATCGTGTAACATATTCATAGGAGGCCTTATCATGTATTTATCGTCCTTGTTATGACGTATAGGTAACAGGGCTTTATGCTAATGACTCCTGAAAGCGGAACGACAATGACGGTTGCTTGGAACGAACGACGGTGACGATTGCTTGGAACGAACGACGGTGACGATTGCTTGGAACGAACGACGGTGACGATTGCTTGGAACGAACGACGGTGACGATTGCTTGGAACGAACGACGGTGACGATAGCTTGATTGAACCAGTACAGAATATTAGTTGCAGATGTTCCCCGCTCAACTCACGTGATTAAGCAGCCGCATACAAAGAGTATTCGGCCGCTTTAAAATGATATACGAAATAGCTATGTAAAAGGCGAAACACTAAAACCTAGTTTCTCGGGCTGGAAGGTGTGTGTATGTGTCGTACATAGATTTTACTAATTGGATCCATTCACCGCTTGTCTTGAAAGTTAGTTAACGGAAGTTTAATACCTTATAAACTTTGCTCATGTGCAAAATTTCATTTATATAAGCACTTTAACTTCAAACAACTTCATGTATAAGTAATAGATTAATAAGCGGGGTGCATTCTAGGGTAGTTTACAAGTTCAGCTACACAATGACATAGCACAATGCCAAGTTGCACACCGACCTATTTCCGCCTCGAGCGATTTTCCCTTGCCAAACATGGCAGTGTTCAAACTTCGGAATAGCTTTATCGCAACGTCCAGTAAAATCTTGGAGTGGATATTGAGAATCCTCAGTTCGTGCTCTTTCTTTACATATATGATTTAGATGCTTTCATTATAGTAATCTGAAAGAAAAATAACCAAGCGTAACATGCATTTTCAAGCTAATTTTAATTACGTTACGGGGGGGGGGGGGTCACGACCTTAATTGCGTTGAGCTAGCGGCAATCCTGTCACTGTAGCAGTGTGCATCAGATAGAATCATATTAGCGGCCAGATCCGGTGAAGTCATGCTATTAGCCAGTCTCTGGTGTGCAGCTGATAGGATTGTGGTATCGACCAGCTGACGCTGGTGAGCATCAATTAGAAACATGTTAGCGACCTGACCCAGCCAGTGTGCATCGAATCTTTAGTGTAATAGTGTCTTGGTAGCGACCAGATACATTCAGGATAGCCTGATGATACAATCTGATGCACACAGGTCTGGCTGTGGCCGCTATCCTGATTTCATTTGATGTACATGACTCTATCAGATGCACACCAGGGACTGGTGATAGTATGATGTTTAGAAGTGTACTGGGTCTTTGCTATAAGTACTCACAAACTTGCTTTTTTATAATGGTCATATGATATGGCCACACCCCTTTATGACATGTATGAATGTACATTAACATGACATGTACATATATGGAAAAGTTCATTTACATCTCACAAGTGCAGGTTGACAACATGTACATGTACAGATGTAATAATACAACAAATATAAGTTCACATCAAATCTCCCAGTTTCCATCAATGTAAGGCTTGATCCTAGCAGGATAAAAATATACTAAGACATCACATCATGCAAACATACCATACATACAATTTTGATGAAGACTACAGTATTGAAAATCTGGTTACAATTTTTGCATATGTTTGTAGATGTGTATGTGTACTGCCATCTGTGCACTTTGTGTTTGTGACTTTTTTTAGAAGGACCTATGTATGTGTGTATGTTGCCATGCACTTGGGGGGGAATAGCCATTGTTAATTCCTCAAGACCCTAGCTTGTAGATGAATGTACGGGTGTGACAACAGATACAACCCATTAGTACAGTACATGTTGCTTTGATTATTTGACATCATGGATGTGTTTAACTACAGGCAATGCTCACATACATACACACTCACACACATAGTGTATAACAGAAATAACTAAGAACTTTGCACAATCATAATGTTCTTCTCAATACAACCACTACATGTAAGAGTGCTCAAAAGCCCTATACAGCTAGGGGCCAAAACATATTACCCAGGCAGCAAAGAGGTCGGGGTCTATCTGGCAGTAAACAAAATTACACACAGTGAACTATAAACACTCCAGAGTCGCACCAAAGCAATGACACTTCAGTCAGTGCAAACAGCCTACAGCTAGCCCATCAACACTCCCCATTGGAAAGGATGCCCTAGTTATCAAGACAGTGGCTACGGTAGCCTCATATGGGGTGTGGCAAAGCAGCCATACCCAACAACCGAGCACAGCAACATACGTATGTTCTTCAAGTGTGCGCATGTGTGTGTACACATGTGTGTGTTTGTGTGTGTGTTAGTGTGTGTATATTTGTGTACACGTGTGTTATTGTGTGTATGTGTGCTTAAGTGTGTGTTAGGATACTGTTTAGGGACACACACACACACACACACCTTATGTGGGAACACAAACATGTACCACCTAGTGCCACTGAGTAGTACTTAACACTTGATGCACAACACCTAGCAACACTGATGCACACACACCTAGCAACACTGATGCACACACACCTAGCAATACTGATGAACACAACCTAGCAACATCGATGTACACACACCTAGCAACACTGATGTACACACACCTAGCAACACTGATGAACACACACAAACATAGCAACACTGCTGCACACACACAGACATACACACCAAGCAACACTGATGTACACACACCTAGCAACACTGATGCACACACACACATAGAAACTACACACTAAGCTACACTGATGTACACACACCAAGCAACACTGATGTACACACATCTAGCAACACTGATGCACACACACCTAGCAAACACTGAAGTACACACACCAAGCAACAGTGTTGCACACACACCTAACAACACTGATGCACACACACCTAGCAACATCGATGTACACACACCTAGCAACACTGATGTACACACATCTAGCAACACTGATGAACACACACAAACATAGCAACACTGATGCACACACACAGACATACACACCAAGCAACACTGCATGATGTACACACACCTAGCAACACTGATGCACACACACATAGAAACTACACACTAAGCTACACTGATGTACACACACCAAGCAACACTGATGTACACACACCTAGCAACACTGATGAACACACACCTAGCAACACTGATGCACAAACACCAAGCAACACTGATGTACACACACCTAGCAACACTGATGAACACACACCTAGCAACACTGATGCACAAACACCAAGCAACACTGATGTAGACAACTTGAACACTGATACACACAGACTAGCAACATTGCACACATTTCAGGTGACTATGGACACAGACACAGGCAACAATAGATTAAATTGTGCTCTAAATCGAATGGACTTCAGAAAAGCACAAGTACATTGAATCTAGAAAACGGCACACACAAACAACTGACAGGAGCCACAGCTGAGTTTTTAACAATCTCACTCTTTCAAAACCACGTAATTGTAATCCAAACGACTACTTACGCGCAACGGAACGAGTTTCACCACTCCAAAGTGTCTTCTAACAGTTCTCATCATCTTCAAACTTACATAACGAAAAGTAGAACGCACAAAACACGCGGAATGGCCTTGAAGTGCCTAAAAAATGGCGATTCAAATCGCGCGATCGCAACTAGGAACAATACAATGTTAAAAAGGAAACGAAAGAATGCAGTTCAACCCCTTACCAAGCGAGAGAAGTAAAGTTGTCCATACAAAAGTAGATTCGTCTGAACGCAGTTCGCGCATCTTCAGAAACGCTTTTTCAAACGCTTGGAGTCCAAATTCTATTCCGTCATTACACGTACAATGATTATTTAGAAAGCAGGCATAATAGCTACAATAGCATTAACTTGTGTGCAACGAATTACGCCCTCGCGGATCGGTAGAATGTAATTAGCATAGTTGTACAAAATGAGATACTTGTATACAGGCGTGTATAACAACCCTTATTTACACTGTGGTTTTTTTATTAGCACACACTGCCGCTATACCCGGTTATACACAATTATACGCAATGTGTATAACAAATACTGTATAACTACTTGTATAACAATGTTATACAGGTGAGTATAACAACCCTTTTTACACAGTGTTGGGAGCTGCGTTCGAAGGTACGTTAACCGCGGTACTACACTCGCATAGACCGACATGTGTTGGATCTATCTTACCATGCAGGACTTGGTCAAAGCGACGTGCGTAGCCTCGCACGGCTCACGTGGGGTTCAGACCTGGTCCAGGACCACTTGCTAGCGGTACCGATGGGCACCTTCACTGCGGGGGACGAACCAGGCGTGTATCGCTCGGCCTCGCGGGTTAGCGACGCCAATTTCGTTCCTACGGGGCCTCCGAGAACGGAGAACACAGCGAAGCACTGCGCGAGGATTGGTATGTACACCGATGACACCAACTCGTGTCTTGCTCTTGGGAGCTCCATCTTGGAGTGCGGCCGCGTGGATGCTCTGCACGCCGCGCGGCAGTACGCTGTCTTCTTCCGGGACAACGAAGCGTACCGAGGGTGCCCGCCCTCCGCAAAGGCAGTGATGAAGGCCGTTTTGGACGGTGTGTCGATCGAGGAGACTGGCCTGCCCCCCTACTTTCCCTTCCCCGGGGGATCCTTCGCCAACGCGGGTGCGATGCGGATCTCTCTACTCGCCTTGCCCTACCGGAATGCTTCCCGGGAAGTGATGCGTCACGCGGTGACAGACGCCATCGTCAGCAGCCACCGCCACCCAGAAGCCGTGGACTTCGCTGTGCTACAAGCAATGACGGTGCAGTACGCCCTCACGCTGCCCTCAGCCGCCGACTTCTCCGCTCCAACCCTTTTGGCGCGGCTGGCCGACTGCTGCGAGACGGAAGAGATGCGGCAGATGGTGACCAGCGTAGCAGCTGCTCTAACTAGTGCCCTGGAGGTGGGGCCCATCGATGAGCGCGGCCTGGTCGGGAAACTGGTCCGTGCGGTTCATCGACCGGGTAGCGGCATGGGGTTCCAGATTGCCAGCATCCATATGGCGCCTTGCGTACTGTGGACAGCGTGTCGGCATCACGCTTCGCCACGACTCGCAGTGCAGACGGCGATAGATTTGGGTGGCGATACGGACACGACTGCAGCCTTGGTGGGAGCCATTATGGGTGCGCTGCACGGCGAGGAATGGTGTGCAGATTGGGCGGCAGGAATGGAGAATGGCCCTCACGGCCGTGATTATGCTGTCAGGCTGGCAGAGCAGCTGTTGCAGCTGGACGTACGTGACTGAAACCATATGTACGACACTGGGCGTGGCATATCGTGCGTGCCCACGCGCACCAAGTTCTCATGCAGTGCAAGTTATTTTGCAAAGCAAAATTTGTTGTGGTATCTGAAACTGGTTCTCAGCGCATATATGCAAGTTTCATTGTGACAGGGAGTGTGGCACTGGTGAATTAAGTTGTCTTCTCAAAGTATTCTTCATTGCCAAAAGCTTATTGGTCGTCTGAACTACACAAGAAAGCACAGGCGGCCATAACTGTGTTAGGAGTGGAGGAATAGCATCACTCTAGTGATTCACTTTCCTTCTCCCGCAGAAAATAACACATGCAGTACCTCGGGGAATGGGCATTAGTAGGCACTCGAACAGACTTGTCGAAATAATTATGTAATGGTAAGAGAACCGATTTACCTAATTGCGCAGCGGACTGGGGGGAAACCTTGCTTTCTCCCTGTGGGTGTGGTCTGCTTACGTGGATCCAATGCAGACACGCCTATTGATCAGATCACACTGGTTTCTCAGCAATGCATTTTCATGACCAAAGTTGGTCCATGTAGTGTATGCACAGGCCCACGTGCACACATTACATCACCGTAGTGCCTAATTATAATAAGACTATACGTACGGCACCATTGCCATGCTGGCCAGTATGCAGGTAATTAAATACTCGTGCCTTACAACTTCGTGGCAGATAGCCGCTGTGTATACGTGGGCTAAATGTACAGCCTCTCTCAAGTCAGTGAGGACTCTATATCATGCATAAGTTATAAGGAAGCTTGGTATGGAAATGGTGTTGCTTACATATATCCAAATGGCTGATGATGAATACTTCTTATGGAGAAATGAGCGGTCATCAAAGTTGTAAAAAGTTACATTTTTTTTTGTTTCTGAAATTCCATCTCATGATTTCTGTTGTGCATATTGATGTGATTGTTTTGTGTGAATTATCCGTGATCCGTTTTTATAAAATATTCAAGAATACGGGCTATTAATAATGTACAGCAAAAACCTATACTTAATAATTACTAACTAATCCAAGATGATACTTCACTTGCGGCAACGGAATCTTGTTGCTCAGTATCTTCTGTCATTAGATTGTAAATAAAAAGTACCCCCTTTATATTGAAAGTTTTGGTTCCTGGAGGCAAAATAGTGCTTTCCGTAAAGCACGTAAAATGCACTAATTACATTATTCCACCAGCTATAAATCTTCATTCGTGATGGATTTTTCACTTGCGGCAACAGTGTGTTTTACTGTGGTGAAAACATATTTTTACCTTAAACCGGTTGGTTCCTGGAGGATTTATATTCAAGTTATCATGATGCAATAATGACTATTAAAAATGGCGGCCAATGCCATATATGGAGTTACTCTTGTAACATCCTTGCTCGGTCTCAGGCCCCATTTGAAATAATTAATAAGCATCACGTTAACGTTAATTGCACAATTAGACGCAAATAACAATAGCAGCGCAATTAATAATTTCTGCAAGATATTTATAACTATAAAACACTTCAAGTCAGGTT
This sequence comes from Ephydatia muelleri, assembly GCA_013339895.1. NCBI lineage: Eukaryota > Metazoa > Porifera > Demospongiae > Spongillida > Spongillidae > Ephydatia > Ephydatia muelleri. The sequence goes on along the minus strand of JABACO010000001.1, from coordinate 34,109,052 downwards.
CTTGTTTCATATACAAGGTCAGTTACTATAATACGTCTGTGTGTGTACCGATTGCGCTTGCGTTTATGCATGCATACCTATAAGAAGGCTTGTACATGCATACTACCCAACTTTCAATCCACCATTATTGTATGTGCGTGCGTGTGACACACGACACTTACACACCCATATACATGCATACTCGCATGTAGACAAACGCAAGCTTTCAATTCTCTTTGTGACGCACATACACACGCATACATATATACACACACGCACCCACACATTGCAGTGGCGTATCCAGGATTTCAGCGAGAGGGGTACTTAAGTTCAGGCCCCATACAAAAGTGTGTGTGGGGGGGGGGGGGGGGGGGGCGCTTCAGGTCCGATATACGAAAAGTGGGGGGGGGGGGGGGGCGCTTCAGGTCCGATATACGAAAAGTGGGGGGGGGGGGGGGGCGCTTCAGGTCCGATATACGAAAAGTGGTGGGGGGGGGGGGGGGGGGGGGCATTCCGCTTCAGGTCCGATACCTTTGGGCACACAGAAAATATCTACATGTGCCTACCTAAGGTAGGTACATGTAGATATTATCTTGTGGAAACCTCCTACGTAACGCAGGCAGAGAATTTTACCTATATTGGCTGCATCGCTTGAAACAGCCAATGAGGTCGCGGCACTTGGTGGCACTATACGCGGCGACTAATTAATAATACAAAGTATAATTTTTAATAATTTTACCACCTAAGGCCGAGGGGTGTGCTCAAGCACCCGGAAGCAATCTCTCTGGATACGCCACTGCATTGACAAGGTTTTTGGAGAAGGGCGTTCGGATTTGGAAAGGCATGGTATTATGTATTCGGCCAAGCCTGGCAATGGGCATACATCGGGGCACACTGGCATACATAACATATGATTAGAGTGTGCGAGTGGGGGAGAGGGGGAGAGGGGGAGAGGGGGAGAGGGGAGAGGGGGAGAGGGGGAGAGGGGGGGAGAGGGGAGAGGGGGAGAGGGGGAGGAGAGGGGGAGAGGGGGAGAGGGGGAGAGGGGGAGAGGGGGAGAGGGGAGAGGGGGAGAGGGAGAGGGGGAGAGGGGGAGAGGGGGAGAGGGGGAGAGGGGGAGAGGGGGAGAGGGGGAGAGGGGAGAGGGGGAGAGGGGGAGAGGGGGAGAGGGGGAGAGGGGGAGGGAGACAAAGTTATAGGTATGCAGCTGTATGCATACATAGAGCCATGTACATGTGTGTGGTAGAGATATGCAGATATTATGCTTGCAGCCTTTTCTGAGAGTGACTGTATGCCGTGACCCTTTGCTGAGCTGGTTTATACATGTGCGCATACACCATCAGTAGGCCTATAGTACATGGTGTCGGTGGTGGTGCATGCAGGCAGGAATGAGTGTACCTGAAGACCGATCACGTGTAAGGTCCTCCGTGCATCTGGGGCAAGTACAGTGGAAGCTCAAACTGCTGAGGAAGCCAAAATGTTGTCCAAGACTGAGTCGTGTGACCGGAAGCCCGGTAATATAGAGATCTGCAGATACCAGCCAGCCAAAATCTTGCAGTTATAATGCGCCTATCTATGTCAACCCCCCCCCCCCCACCCCCCCCCCTTCCCCCCCCCCCCCCCCCCCGTCCCCCGTACGGGCTTAGGTGGGAGATATCGAGCATTTGAAATTGTATTATAGTTCAAAACTGCTCGACCCTTGGGTCGATTTGACTATGTCATGTCAAACGCCCGTTTGTATTCAAACCTCCCGCGGATCCTAAAGAATACTCCGCGTCAAATAATATCAAATCCCTGATATCTCCGACCTGCCCCGTACGGGAGGGAAGGGGGTTGACATTGATTAGTGGATAACAACAATATCAACCAGTTTTAACGTTTGATGCGCGGCCATGGTGTAGCAAAAATGAGCACTTACTGGTGTAGCACAACAGCCACATTTATATGCGGAGGTTATGCTACGCGGTCGCCAGATTACTTGCAAGTACGCATATTTATACGAGTACAGTTCATTGCCCCGTTCAGGGTACCGGTACTAGTAGAAGCGGGGCCAGGATTGAACGTGTGTGGTTGATCAAAACAGGCAGAGGCGCGGCTATAAAAGATCAGTTGCCCCTCCGACTTAAAAGCATTTCCGTAAATGGTTATGTGTTGAGAACCTATCTGAGATCTCATGCACAAGAGTGTTTACATGAGTTAACAAGTAAATCATGACTTACTGCATTACGTAATGACCCCGACCGCAAGTACTGATTACTTTTCCTTTGACAACTTTTAGCACTTTTCCTTTCAGTGTAAATTCCATTAAGTTAAATATATATCATTATGATTTTCCAATTTTTCTCAATCAATCGGAAAGTAATTATAGTACTTGCGGTCGGGGTCATTACGTAATGCAGTAAGTCCTGCTTTACGTCATGAACTAGTTAACTAATGTAAGCACGCTTGTGCACGAGATCTGAGCTTTAATTTGATATATGCATTATGCACTTTCACGCGTTTTTTTTTTTTTACAGTTGTACAATGATTTCTCATGCACATATCATGTTCTCTATATAACAGTATAAAGCATCCAGCAGAAAGGTTCTCAGCACATAGATATATGCATGGCGCACAAACTACTTTCATTGTGATATAGGGGATTGGGGAAGTGGTGAAATAAAAGTTTTGTCTTCTCAAAGACTTCTTGATTGCTAGTGGTTTATTTGTTAATTCTCTAAATTTCTCAAGCAAAGAGTCAAAGACAGTCATAACTGAGATACGAATGGAGTTGCATGAGGACTGGCGCCTGCTTGCATTTATGACACACACCAAGGTGTAGTGACAGCTTTTTTAACGCGCGTTGAAGATACTTAACTGACGTGTGCCTGCATGTGATGTGGATTCATATGGGGTGGACCCTTAGATGTCTTGGCATGTGTATGTGAGGTAGATGCGTGGTGTGTGTCCATGAGTCAGCTATACATGCAATAAGAGTCAGAGTTGCTACAGTTCAGTGGGTCACCAGCCGGACACCAGGTCACCGAGGGTCAGAACACCACACTGCCCATCCATGCCCACACCTTCCGTCATGAAGACCAGGTCCCTGCTGACATGACCACACATGAAGTTGAGGTGACAGGTGTCTGCATGCATGTACCGTACACCTGAGAACACCAGTCACTCTATCACCGACCCCTCCAGTCTATCATTGCCTAATCCTCCCATCACCAACATACCACCTCAACTATAACACTAACTACACAAGACTCCCTACATCATATCAACGGAGGGACTATTACCCTCTTCCTAACTCCATACCTCCATCACCCTGTTACTATACACACCATTGTTAATACACACCCGACTCTAACATGTTCTACCTTTCCTCACACTCACCCTCCCCCCCTGTCTTCCACTAATCCAACATATACACAGCTTAATACCCTCTTTACCCTCCATCTGCAGGTTGTTTAATTTAATTTTTAAAAGTTTTGCACTTCATTCATATCGAAAATTGCAATTACATTCTCACTGATTTAATTCCAAAGTCAATCAGAGTAATCATCTCCACAGTACACAGTCTTCAAATAACATTATTACAGACTTTGCTCTTGTCCCCAGTTTGGACAACTTTAGTATCCATGTTTCGGATTTGGTCATCATGTTTTGTTCCAACAATCCCACCAGCTGCAGCTCCAATGGTTGTGCCTACAGCTCCTACCACACCTGCTCCAATGGCTGCACCAATGGCGGCCCCAATGGCAGTTCCAACAATAGGGATAACACTGCCTACTAGAGCTCCAATCCCAGCTCCAGTGGACATACCAGCAGTTGTACCAGCAGCAGCTCCTCCCACAGCTCCTCTCACTGACATCTTATATTGACTTGATCTGTGTAGACAGAAACACAAGACTGTACCAACTCCATGCATGGTAGCCATGGATGGTAGCCATGGATGGTAGCCATGGATGGTAGCCATGGATTGTAGCCATCAGAGATAATATATAGAGGGATTGGAAACGGATCACGTGCGCCATTCAGTTGCGCGGCTCATGCGAGGTAGTGATAGTCACACCTCTAAACTTGTGAAAAGGGGCGGAAATCTGCAGAGGTATCGGGAGGATTTTACTTACAAGTATCTGAAGGTAAGTCCATTAATTCAAAGGTCCTTATTAAAAAATTAGTTGATGTATGTAGATGTCATTTGCATTAGTCAACTTTTTTTATTTGTTGGGTGGGTGTCAAAAGAATGTGATTAAGCATAAAAAATGGCCGATTTTTTCCCCCACGCAACTGGTTTTGAACTACGCTGACTATATACTTGCTACGGTGCTTAAAATGCTTCTTTCGGGAGATATTGTGTAATGTTCTAGACACAAAATTCATAGGTTGATTGGTTATAGAGATACGTGCGCCTTGACCGCCTAATTTGCCCACGGGATATTGACAATACTCCGCGATGTAACTGTACTCTGTTTAAAGATCTATAAACGTGGAAGGTTGTAGAGTGTAATGGTTGCAACTGCAAGGCTCTAAAGCGCGCTATTTTGGCAGTATACCGGTAGTAAGTTGTAACAATAAATAGCGCTTCCCAAAAAGTGCAGCTGTGTATAGCCATAGTCGTAATAGCCGATTCTATTAAAAAGTATCCATTATGATGACACATGCTTTCGTAGCTGTTTTATTACTTTCATCCCTTCATACTACATGTATGCGTTTTCTTTTTAGGATGGGTAGAAGGAAAATCAGAATTGGACGACGGCGTAAGTACACAGACCAAAAAAAAGAGAAAACCCTTAAGTCTCATGGTTTCCATCCCATGTTGCAACCTGGCTGTGCAAGTATCTACTGGTCTTAGTTTGGTACAATGTTCTCCCCAACCAATGAGCTCCCAACTTCACTGTGACAGTGACACAGTCTCTGACCTAACAGTGTCACTTCCTGTGTCATCCTTCTTAAAGGGTTCAGTAGCATCAGTTACCTTACTTGCTCATCAGTTGTCCATGATTTCTCTACCACCGCAGTGGGTTGTAGCCTGTGATGCCCCATTGACATTGAGCAAAGTCAGTGTCATAGATGATGGCCATCCATCTGTCCCTGTAGACCTATCTGTTTCCTTCAAGGACGGGTTACTATGATTGGTTCAAATACATGTACATTGTATCCCAGGTTTGTTTCACATTTGCCACAGTACATCCATAGCGTTGAAGATGTTTTAGCTGTGATACATTTGTTTGAATCGGTTAAAATGTGTGTGGGTAATCCTGATACTTGTTTGGTGGAAACATGGAAGAAAAAATTGCACTTCTCTACACAATGGCAGTGGTATGTTAAAAATAACTTTAAGTGATTGTTTTCACTATTCTGTAGTTAAAAATAGGTAGAGCAATTGGGTACTTGGATACTCATGTGCCTGGCAGATGGAGTGTTCGGCACAAGAAGTGTCAATTTATTCTTTTCAATGAGTCCAGAGCATCAGGAGAATGGATCTCAGCTATAGACCGTGGAGGCTTTTGTCATATTAACAATGTTACTTTCGACCTCTTCCTTTCTATGGAGCTAACATACATAATTTCCGGATATGAGATTGATGGTTTGAAGGCTAAGCTGATGGACAATGATGATATTCTGTTTTACTGGTCAATGTTGACAGCATCATGGGAAGAAGGTGTGGCTGACAAGATACTTACCATGATTGTTGACTTGGGGATCACAATCAGAGGGTTTTCGCTGGCGAGTGCGTGGGTTGAAGAATTCAAAGCTCACAACAAAAAGACTTTGCAGAAGTCTAAGGGCCTCAGAAAGCAACTGTCATAATCATGTTATGTTTTGTTGTGTAGTTTAAGTATCTCCTCTATTCATGTATCTTCTCTATCTTCTCTATCTGGCTAAGCTACTGTCATGTGTATGGCTTCGTGCTTAGGATCGGCCGCGTTAATTAGTGTTGATTGGTCCTGTTTCCAATCCCTCTATATATATTATCTCTGTAGCCATGGATGGTAGCCATGGATGGTAGCCATGGATGGTAGCCATGGATGGTAGCCATGCATGGTAGCCATGGATGGTAGCAATATAGTTTTACGTGGCACCGCCATACATTATTTACATATACAGGTTGGTGTCCATATTAGAATCCGATATATGCTGTAATTGCACATCCATTGCAAACTAATATCACAGGGATACTTTTTTCCTCTCACATGCCACCAAATACGGCCAGCTAAACTGTGATATCCAAATGTCACGTGCACGTACATGTATTTAAACATCAGTTCAGTGGTCAGGAATTGGCAAAGGAAATTCTATAATTCAATAAAACACATGTAAATTAAAGATGCGGTGTCGTGTGTGTGACCGCATGACAACGTACGACGTGGAGTATCTATCAATCTACATATACGGGTTGATACGGGGTTCCGTGGAACCATGCATGGATGGAATTGAATTCCCCCTGGAACCGTCACTGTCAGTTTATTAAGGGCTACCAAATTAGTTCGATATGCTCAATCAGGTACACACACACGTGCGACACAAGGAAGACTATAGCGGCAGGAGGCACTATATAGTGCTTTCTGCCTGCAGGTGGGGAGCGCTATATAGTGCTTTGTACCTAGGCATTAGGCACTAAAGTCAGGTACGAAACACTATTGGTAAAACTTTAGTTGTGGATCAGGATAGGAAGGGGTATACACAACTGGCAACGCGCAGCTGGAATGGTTAGAACTTACAAGCGATAAAGGGAAGCACTGCAAGCTCTCATTATCATTCAAACAGTTTAACTGTTTATATAACAAGCATGTAACACGCTCCGCTCTCAGAATAACTGATAAGAAATGACCGACGAGTTCGGCCTGAAAGGCCGGGCTGGCCTTCGGCAACCCTCTTCACTGCTACAACTCCATTCTCCACAAGTCTGTTACCCAGATGCATCAGTACTTCTCGTAATGACTGCATCTTCTTGGTTGGCCATGTCATTCCACCGCTATATAAAATATCTCTGACATTGGGCCTTGCTGCAAGGCACAGCCAATATAGCGTCACCATCGTCCATTGCATTTATTGCCTAAAAAATATTGCTATCAGGGTGCATGTGTAGTACCAATTTGTTGATGGCAGAGAAAAATTCTTTGTTTTTCTGATTTTTTGAGCACAGAGGAGCCCATATTAAGTTCTGTCATCTACTACCTCCTATAATTAAAAGAATGGTGACAATTTACATCCTTCCTAAAAATTGAACTAAAATGTAGTTCATATACCTCTGTGATGAATGCACACTGGTAGAGCTGCAGCTGTTTATTCTAGGTTGGTATTATTTGGTACAACGGTGATCATTCCATACGAATGCACCTCCGCAGCATCTTTTCATCGTCTTCCTATGAACGAAACACGTAAGCACGCGTCACTCACACACAAAGTTTAGACATAATAAACACCCAATGTTCTTCCCGAATACAAAGTCACTGATAATAGTCACACACAAGACACACACAGGGACACACACACACACACACACACACACACACACACACACACACACACACACATACACACACACACACACACACACACACACACACACACACACACACACACACACACACACACACACACACACACACACACACACACACACACACACACACACACACACAATATATATACCTTAAACAATCCACCATGCAATGAAAGGCATGCGCTGTTACAGTATCTCAAGTCCCTATAATTCAGTGCATAGATGTTATTAAGACTGTTGCAACCACTGACTGCATATGTTTGTGATTGGTTCGGGCGATGGGGATCCCAAAGAAAGAAACTGTGTGCTCAGAAGTGAAGGAACCAGCTGTGACGAATCGGATTGTACGAACACGGAATTTGACCAGGATTCCTACAAGTGACCTCCGAGGAACTGGCGTTTCCAAGTGTATTAATCTTGTACTGCAGCATGCAGAGTGTCAGATCTCATTAGAGGATAAAACTTCAGAATAGAGTAAGAGTACCCAGGTATGCTGCCATTTTATTGGTTACATACTTGTACATTGACCACTATAGTATGCAATACACAAAGAATTTGTAACTATGAACTACAATCATTTGTGGTAAAAATAGGATTTTCTTTATACTTCGAGTTTTTCAGCTTCATCGTGGCAAACAAAGTGAAAAAGGACATTGTAGTTACCATTTATACCATATGAAATGTGACATCTACATTGTGTATTATGCCCTTAACATCTTGTTACCTATGCAGTGTATATTATGCCAGGCGCGTACGCATGGCGGGAAACGATAGAGAGACGGACTGTCAAACGTCCACCGTTTACAGAGTGTGTAGTCATATGACTATATACAGTACATGCAAATTGTCTTGTGTGCGAGGTTCAAAGTTTGCATAGAAGTACAGTAGTAGTAAGACAGGAGGAGTTTACACGAATCTAAATTAGGAGTATACGCGAGTATGCGGAATTGTGTAGGAATGTGTAGGGTGCACCCATGATAGTAGAGTGGGTCCTGACCACTACTGCTTGCATTATACATACTGTCGCTTGGTTTAATTTGCTATCGAGTGTGTAAAGCGCTAGCTCCATGATACGGGCAAATCCAGACAAGACTCTATTAGGCATAAAGCACGCATGTACATAGAACAGTGCCTTATTCAAGCAGCCGTCCACACTTAAATCTTTTCGCATAATTAGTGGCGGATCCATGATTTGGCAAGTTTATAGCGCTTTAACGAAGAAAAGGGAGAGGGCAGGGCTAAGGTGAAGCGGACGATAACGTGGAGCTCCTATTCGCAAAGTCACGGATGCATGTCTATACACAAACAATATAGTCTACAATGAGAGCAAGTTATTAAAATGCTGCCAAAAGTGAAATACAACTCAATGACCTACCGTATGGTTAAATACAACACTGCAATGCCATGGATATGCTGTACGATATCCTTCCATCGAATATTTTCCACCAATCGGGTGCAAAATTGCATTGCACATGTTATCCTGTTATCTATCCGGCAATGTTAGCACCATGCACGTGATGCAAACTCGATTTTAGAGTGTATATATTACATTACTCCTTCTATGCTGCCATTCATATCTGCTAACCCGAGGAATTACGGACTCCAGGCATTAAGTCAACCGGAAAAGCAATCACAAATGGAGTAAGTGCGTCATTTTTAGCAGAATGTATTGCAGCCACTAATTAATGGTATGTTGTTAGGAAAGGAAAGGACGCAATGACAGTTACATGTACTGCGTGGGAGTGTGCATGATGGCTGGTATCGGGTGATGTTGTACAGACTTGTGCACACAAGACGACCACATTGGCGACCCAATATTAGTATACTTGATGTGGAGCCGCTAAACGACGGAGAGAGCTATATATATCATCGTTTATGCCCTGGTACCGTTGCTCTGTGATGTGGAGACTTGTAGTTGTAGGGATGGGTGAGCTAAAAATAGACAGGAGTGCAAAAGTTGCCTTATGGAAGTTCAAAGGTCACATTTGGAATGCAGTAGTGAGAGTAGGTGTGCACACACGATCGGATTGTTTTGATTAATTTATTATAAATTCCCAACGTATTTTGTTCAGTGGCCTAGATCAGGCAGACATATACTGCAACATGGCCCATAATATCAAGCCTGTACCAAGGTAGGTACGTACCGGTGTTGTTATGCAAAACCACTACTCGACATAGTTGTAAAACGTTCCCTACTTCTGCATCCGCATTACTGCTTTAGGAGAGTTAATAACTTCGGCAGCGGCAGCACCAGCGATAGTTTGGCATAGTACGTGCAACTGCCTTCCTCGGGCACAACACTGGCTAAATATTTTAAATATTTCCGTTTGCCACGGGTATGAGTTGGAAGAGTTGCAGTGCATGCACCGCTATGGTAAATCGTCAGCAAAGTTGGGCATTCTTTGCTGTATCAAAATGATAGCGTGATGAAAAACCTTGGATCAAGGGTTAACACGGCCGTGGGTCACACGTGGTGTCCTCTATACACAGGTCAACTAAGCATAAGAAGGCAGTTAAAGTGGGAGGAGCTATGGGAGGTGCTCTTGGTACAGCTGCAGGAGCAACTACTGGAGCTGCCATTGGAGCCATAGTAGGCAGTATTGTTCCTGTTGCTGGTACTATTGTAGGGGCCGCCATTGGTGCAGCTATTGGAGGAGCTGTGGGAGGAACTACTGGTGCAATAACTGGAGCGGCTGCGGGTACAATTGCTAAACAGCATCACTGCGACAGAGCTGGAATGCATCATGACAGCACCGCGCTGTGCCCTCACTGTGGAACGTTTGGACATGAAGGATTTGCATGTACCAATGCCAATGGACTAAAGTCTATTTGAGGATTGTGGATACTATAATTGTGTACCGTTTTGTAGAATTTTAAATTGTATGTGTACATGATAAACGTAATCAATTCAATCATTCGTCTCCATCTTTATTGCAGCAATCCTCTTCTGCAGCTCATATACAGATATTCCAGTAATCTCATATACTGATCATTGCCAGATACATGTATGTCGGACATTAATCACAAATGTCTGACCCGGCCGTTATCGCGCACATCCCCGTTCACGCCTCCATTGAAATGTATATGGAGGAGATTAAGTCCACTTGTGTTCAGGAAAAAAAAAAATCAGATATGCAGAAATGAAAAAAAAAACGCAGCAACAATTTAGTGAAGTGCATCTTAAGTATGCTTTATTGATGAAACAAAATATTCCAGGGTCTGTCGGTCTATGCCCGAAAACAATAGAGTAGTAGAGATGCGGACTTGTAAAAATTGGTCGCGATCGTTCTAATTTGGACATACAAAAACTAGGGATGCAATGAAATTTTTATATTAGGGGGAATTACAGAGTCCTATTGGGAAATATACTGTATTGTCCGCTCGAGAAGTAAGTAAAATATCTCTGATATCATTGATTCGCTCATAAACATTTTTGTCCGCTCATGAGCACGAATTAAGAAGCAGAAAAAAAGAGATAGCGATGAAATATATGCGTACCTTGCTAGTACATTCTTGTACACAGACGTATAAATAAACGAATTTCATCTGACACGTGACAAAACTTTGTCTCTACCAATCAGACGCAGTTTACATGCAGTTTGCAATAGAGCATTCAATAATTGCTTCATTCACATTGCGCAGCCAAACCAATCTAACGTTCCGTCAATGAAAATTCACTGCATCAGTATCGTCAGCAGCTAGGGTGTGGTTGACCAACTGAAGAAAGTTGTTCGTAAATCCTTAAGTGGATTCATTGTGATGTTGCATTAAACAACTTCATAAATACAATCAGCATAACATTATATGGTTAGGTTACATACACATTGTTTCATAATGTTCAGAGGTACAGCGGGAAGGGGAAGAGGAGCAGGACTGATGAGGAAGAGGAAGACGATGAGGAAGAGGAAGAAAAGCCCGCTGATAGTACGATATATTGATGACATCAAGCCATTACCAATTCGGTTCTTAGTAGTTTAATCCCACAAAAATTTGTAGTATGAGTTAGAATTTTAACCCATTAGCATAGTTTCGTGAATCACACATGTCAGATGATAAATAATATTGGTGGTGGATGAACTAAACATTTAATAGTGCAGCCATTCGTTTATCGAGTTTTGTTCTTTGAGGGATTGTAGAAAGTCATTTGTTAGTTTTATTTTCTAAGCTTTTAAATTCCAGCCACTTTAGCGCGATGGACAATACCACGTGGCAATCACACCTCTTCCGCAGCTATGACGTTCAAACAGTACGATAAAAACAAATTCTGAGGTTTTCTCCGCGGATCCCAGAATAATCGAGCACGTTAATAAGGCCTGCTAGACTGTTTTTTTTTTAATCACTATATTAGAATATTTGCAAACATTGCATGCACTGTGTTGCATATTGTCACATTTACTGTGATTTCGTTTTCTACTTTACATAATCAGCATAACAAGTATCGTTTGCTCCCAGACATAAACGAACCCACACATACATACACACACGAGTGCAAATATAAATCGTTTCTAGACCATACTTACATACGCCATATTATTAGTGATTATTAAACATACTGTCATGACACTTGCATGTGGCTCATATATGTGCTTGATCACGGCAATGTAGAAACGTTTGCTGTATGCCAATCTTCAAGTCAAGACTTGTCTCCTACCCCAGTATCGTTTGCCCCCAGACTAATGAGCTCATGTCTCCCTATTGAATAGAAGATGTCCGTACCGTAGATCGTTTAGACCATACTTACGTACGCCATATCGTCCACTGATTTACTTTAATCAGGATTATACTATAAAATCTATGCTCTATCAGAAGATGTTTTAGCGACCAAACTAATGAAGCTATAGCCGCAAGTTTTAATGGCTGTCAAAAACTCTGTTTTACTTCAGTCGCGCCGATACGTACGAGCAAATATCGCCTAAACAACATGTTGCAGTGTATGAACGTGACCACTATCCCTCTTACGTAAAAAAAGGCACAAAAAGCAGTCTACTAAGCCGAAACAGCCGCAAGTTCATTAGATGCTATGCGCAAAATGTACCCTTCTGTACGTCGTGTAACAAAAAAAAAAACCTACACACAGCAAGGAATCCAAATCTGTAACTGGTTTCGACGCAGCTCAAAAAAAGGGGGGGTGGATAGCTGGACACTCAAATTCACTCAATCAACACTCAATTAGTAAGTGCGCGGATGGTAGATACCATGAAGTATAGGTGTCTATGGCTCACGTGCGCCGTTTCCAATCCCTCTACTATAATATCTATGATTATACTGTACCTCCCTTAATCAAGAGGTTCTCGATCCGCAATGCTTAAGCGCACGTGAGTTCTTGCGCCAGAGGCGCTTGTAGTGAGCGGTATGGTCTACCTTTTCTTGTTTACCAACCCGATGATACAGCTTCAGGCAATTAACTCAATAATGATCCACTGTCACGTGCGAAAAGGTGTTGATTATCCACACAAACTCAAGGGATTGTGATGTCACTTGAGCTGAGGTATAGTATCATGTTCCCCCTATGAACCTTCTGACAAACGCAGCTAAAGGCACTGATAAATGAAGCATCTATGAAGAGCCAAAAGATTGTGTTAGTATGCACCAGAAGGTCCAATATGGCATGACTTGATGAAAGTCAAGCTCCACAGGCCTGCACATGTAGTCAATGAGGTGAGTACTGTTGTGTCCTACTCCCTATGCACAGCAGTAGTAGATCTACTCCCCTCCCCTGTGACGTCACCTACACCACATGCATTGGCCACCACAGCAAGTTATTAGTGATTATTAAATAAACTGCCCTATTTTAACACAAGGTAACAAACTAACATAAGGACATTAACCTAACATGCTAGCTAAAAGGAGAATTGTCTACCAATCAAATAAATGACTATGGCCACTGGAGGTCATATGGCAATTCTACCATCTCTATAGTAAGGGTTGGATGATTCTTGAGCACATGGGAAAGTTCAGTAACTCCTCTCATGGTGAAGATGTTATCAATAAGGTCAAGTTTCTTCAGCTTACAGTGTTCAAGACCCTTGGCCAGTGAACATATAGCATCATCATCCAGATCACACCACTGCAATGATAGTTTCTCCAATGTTTGGTTGTTGGTGAGTAGCTGTACTGTGGAAGGAGGGGGAGGAGGGGGAGAACTAGAATACCAAGATATCAGGTAGCTTAGTTATCTACTACAATAGCAGATGAAACCAAAGGGGGCGGAGCCATAACATTAGATACAAAGTTCACACAACCACTCACTGCAATACTAGCAAATAGTCACAGGATGGTGGTGTCATTTTTAGAGAACTGGAAGCAACATTTCATAACTGGAACAGCAGCTGGTGTTGTTCCATGTGTAGTTTAATGGACTAGTTTGAAAAGATTTGACTGGTTATTAAATTGCAATTTGTGTGTGTGTCTTCTAGCTGGCAGGCTTGGTCCATTTCATCATTGCACAACCATATAGTGTGCAGTATGATTTATGACATGTCGCTTTAAAAAAAGTATTAACAGCACAAAGCAAAATAAAGTGTCGTAAAGTAAGTTATTATGTTATGTCACATTATGCATACTTGTAACCACCTCCGCCCCCACCCCTAACGTTGAGGACCATGTGTCTTTTTATTCTGGTACATCGAGCACTGATATGACAGAGCTGATGGAAGCAACAGTTCAATGAGACACTAAAAAAACTGGCATCTTATTATAACCTGAAATAGGCCTGACAGCTACATGTTCAGCCATGGCCTCTTGCAACTTTGCAATGTGTTCACCGTAGTGAAGTAAACAATTTTGCCAAAGTGCAGCAGTGGAGGTACGACGAATAACATACACAAAATACATACATAATCCATGTTTTATATCAGTTATCATGTTTTATATCAGTTACCATGGAGGTGACCTTAATATTATATTCATATCATATCAAGCTTAGAGGTAAGGTTATGACTCAAAAAGATCAAATTTTGATTAACTTTGATTAATAACATTGCATTTAGTAAACCTATTAACTCTTTTTCCACCAATGTTACTTTTATATCAAGGCAAAAAATGCTGGGAAGTTGCTCAACAATCTGAAGCATAGTATCAGTTATTCACACAAACACACACACAATCACACACACACACACACACGGTTGGGGTGTTGTTGTAAGGGGGAAAATACACACTCTCCCCATAATGATTAAGGAGCTAGTAGGGACTGTTGTGTGGTGTCCCATTTGCATGATTTGATGACTTGATGGTGTTGCCTTTAAGTGGAGTATTGATGTGCACTGATGTCATGGCAAGAGGTGTGGACTTTCCTTCAGTGGACTGGATTATCCAGTTTGACACTCCTCTTCCTCTGCATGGTATGGGTGTGTGGGTGTGGGTATGCACCTGCGTATCATCTTGCATGCGAGCATATATATTTAGTAAAAGTGAATGTGTGTGTGTGTAGCGTCCAACTATAGGAAGGAATGAAATGGATTGACCCAAGTATCAGTTATTCGGCAGCAGTCCTTCAAGTGTGCAACAAATAGATATACACAACATTCTACAGCCTTGTTAAAACGAGAGCGTCACTATAGTTCAACTCTCCACTCCAACTCTCTGTGACCCATTACCAGTGAGTATGGTTACCATGGAGATGACCTACATGTACAATTACACATCATGTACAAATGAGGACCACCAAGAGCCCATGGATGGGCCTCTGAGTACAGTGCCCTATATTTCGTGGCCACATATATGAGGGAGCACTGAAAACTCTCCCATAGTGGCTAGGGGCAGAGCACACAACACACACACACCATACATCTTCCGTGCCATAGGGATTTCTTATCATCCTCCACCTCTATGGCAACAGACGTTGGCCTTTAATAATAATGCATTTTCAATTGCCGTGCATATGAAACATTGTATCAAGAATTAACAACCTATTCACTCGCTGTTAAAACTGCACTATATTTGGTGGCCACATATGTCAGCCACTTTTTCAAATCACATTACCAGTGAGTATGGTTGCTATGGTGATGACCTACAAGTACATTTACACATCATGAACAATGAGGACCACCAAGAGCCCATGGATGGGCCCCTTGCTACAACTATTAATGGTCCCATCCCTCACTTCCTCTGGGCACGCTCCCAGCTACAAGGTGTGGAGGGGCACTGGACACTGTTTTCAGTGACCATGATGAGCTTCAAAAACCTATTCACTTGCTGTCATATCTGCTATGGTTAGTATCAACAACTTACCAAGACTGGCTAAGCTGTGGTCATCAAAAGTGTTGAGTGATAGATCAAGTTCAGTCAATGTGGTGTTCACTTCAACAGCACTGCACAATTCAGATAAGCCCTCAGGTCCTATGCCACACCTCCTAAGTTGAAGTGATGTGAGGACCTTGTTTCCTCTTAACATTTTCCCTGTGCAATAAATGAAGAATTACAGTTCAAGTTATCAAACTCAATATATACACATTTGTAATATCACGTAAATCTAGTCTGGGGAATTGTAGCTGATGTCAATAATTATGTTCTGCGCTTCGCGGGACAACTACTGCTGCACAGCTGGTTTGAATGACTGATCCATGTCCTGGACCCCTTCGTAATAATAGCAATACTATACTATTGGACGGATCCATCCAGAACAACTTCGAAAGACTATTTAAACAGTGATTGTGTGTATCGATGGGTGTGCTGTGTGGTATATTCTTGACTGAGTTAAGCCATTAAGTTCGAGTCGAACTAGCAAGACTAGGGTATTACAAATTCATAGTCCATGTTGTAATACAAGTTACCATGGAGATAACCTTTATATATTTTACATGTAAAGCACAGCTCACAATGCCCAGCGGTGGATGCAGCTTGTGCTACCATCAGCGCTGTCACAGCCATGACATTTAAATGTATTCCATGCGTGTTATTTGTAGAATTGACGCTGCATCTCCGTAGGTCTGGGCTCTCACAATGACGACAAATGTCACGCAAGAGTCTGATTACTAACGTCAACTATTTTATTAGTACAGTGCACTATATTTGGTGGCCACATATGTCAGCCTCGTTTTCAAATCACATTACCAGTGAGTATGGTTACCATGGTGATGACCTACAAATACATTTACACATCATAAACAATGAGGACCACCAAGAGCCCATGGATGGGCCCCTTGCTGCAGCTATTAATGGTCCCATCCCTTACTTCCTCTGGGCACGCTCCCAGCTACGAGGTGTGGAGGGGCACTGGTCACTGTTTTCAGTGACCATGATGAGCTTCAAAAACCTATTCACTCGCTGCCATAACTGCTACAGTTAGTATCAACAACTTACCAAGACTGGCTAAGCTGTGGTCATCAAATGTGTTGAGTGATAGATCAAGTTTAGTCAATGTGGTGTTCACTTCAAGAGCACTGCACAATTCAGATAAGCCCTCAGGTCCTATGACACAGGCCAGAAGGTCAAGTGATGTGAGGACTATGTTCCCTCTTAACAATTTCCCTGTGCAATAAATGAAGAATTACAGTTCAAGTTATCAAACTCAATATATACACATTTGTAATGTCACGTAAATCTAGTCTGGGGACTTGTAGCAGACGTCAGTAATCATGTTCTGTGCTTGGCGGGACAACTACTGCTGCACAGCTGGTTTGAATGACTGATTCATGTCCCGGACCCCTTCGTAATAATAGCAATACAATACTATTGGACGAATCCATCCAGAACAACTTTGAAAGACTAGTGATTGTGTGCATCGATGGGTGTGTTGTGTGGTATATTCTTGACTGAGTTAAGCCATTAAGTTCGAGTCGAACTAGCAAGACTAGGGTATTACATACTCATAGTCCATGTTGTAATACAAGTTACCATGGAAATAACCTTTATATATTTTACATGTAAACCACAGCTCACAATGCCCAGCGGTGGATGCAGCTTGTGCTACCATCAGCGCTGTCACAGCCATGACATTTAAATGTATTCCATGCGTGTTATTTGTAGAATTGACGCTGCATCTCCGTAGGTCTGGGCTCTCACAATGATGATAAATGTCACGCAAGAGTCTGATTACTAACGTCAACTATTGTATTAGTACAGTGCACTATATTTGGTGGCCACATATGTCAGCCTCGTTTTCAAATCACATTACCAGTGAGTATGGTTACCATGGTGATGACCTACAAATATATTTACACATCATGAACAATGAGGACCACCAAGAGCCCATGGATGGGCCCCTTGCTGCAGCTATTAATGGTCCCATCCCTCACTTCCTCTGGGCACGCTCCCAGCTACAAGGTGTGGAGGGGCACTGGACACTGTTTTCAGTGACCATGATGAGCTTCAAAAACCTATTCACTCGCTGTCATAACTGCTATGGTTATTATCAACAACTTACCAAGACTGGCTAAGCTGTGGTCATCAAATGTGTTGAGTGATAGATCAAGTTTAGTCAATGTGGTGTTCACTTCAAGAGCACTGCACAATTCAGATAAGCCCTCAGGTCCTATGCCACACCTTATAAGTTGAAGTGATGTGAGGACCTTGTTCCCTCTTAACATTTTCCCTGTGCAATAAATGAAGAAATACAGTTCAAGTTATCAAACTCAATATATACACATTTGTAATGTCACGTACATCTAGTCTGGGGACTTGTAGCTGACGTCAATAATTATTTTCTGCGCTTGGCGGGACAACTACTGCTGCACAGCTGGTTTGAATGACTGATCCATGTGTTACGTGGGTCATTTGTTACGTGGGTCAGCGAGCAACTTTAATAGTGACTTCTCAATAATGCACTTACAACCTCCGACTACTACGTAACCAAGCCACTAACACAGCTGTTCATTATGAATATAATTATGCGGGCATTTCATGCGCAGGCGCAACTATTACATTGTTACAATACTCCCTCCTAGTTTCTTGCATCCTTGCAAGATCCTAGTGTTCAACATAGATCCCATAGCGATCAGGGGGTCTTCGATTTCTCTGGGGACGTGCCATTTGCACGTTGTCTGCATCCGGCTCATCATCTGCATCTACACAACATCCAGATTCCGCATCAGGCACAAGTACTGCAAAATCTTCAGAAGCAAGATTTTCTTGGGGTCGAGACTCCTCATTTTTTCGCTTTGGAACTGGGTTAGCTCTGCGGTTTTGTCCTGTTCCTTCTTTAGGTAGGCCGTAACATTGTTTTAATCTGTTACGATGGACAACAAGCGTTTTCGTGGAGCCCACTAGCTGGATGCGGTTATTTAATGCACCATTTATACGGTCAATCACAGTATAAGGTCCCCGCCAAAGAGAAGCCAGTTTTTTGGTCCTTCCCTGTTTTACTGCAGGTACAAATAGCCACACCTGATCTCCTACTGTGAACTTCTCTCCACTTACACCCTTGTCATACCGTTTCTTACTTCGATCATGAGCTGAAGCCAGTTGTTCCTTCACATCACTAAAGATCTTGCGGAGAGATTTGTTCAATGTCTCCACATACTGAGGTACCGTCGGTTCTCCCCCCTCTCCGTATTCCTGAACATTCAATTGTACCAACGGCAATGTCAATTGGTAGAATTGGAGAGCGTCCAAAGTTGACTCGAAATGGAGAGTTCATGAAAAGCCGTCCTATACGCAAACAGTGCCTTTGGGATGTGACAATCCCAATCCCCTTTGGTTTTCCGCTACCACTTTGGACAAAATGGCTTCCAAAGTCCTGTTGAAGCGTTCCATCTGTCCATTTCCTTGAGGATGATATGCTGTGGTTCTCGTCTTGTTGATTCCCAACCGTTTGCACAGAGCACATATTACCTGACTGTTCAGGTTAGCACCTTGATCACTGTGCAGTGAACGAGGCACTCCATACCTGCACACAACTTTGTCCATCAGTACAGATGCCAGAGTCTCTGAATCAGTCACTGCCAATGGAAAAGCTTCAACCCATTTTCTGAACAGATCAGTAATAACTAGAATGTACTTGTGCCCTTTAGTGGACAGAGGAAGAGGCCCCATTATGTCCCAACTTATCACATCAAATGGATAAGTACACTTGATTGATCCAAGAGGTGCCAGAGGATGAGGTTGAGGTGGATTACGTTTTTGACATTGCTGACATTCTTGAACCCAATTCTGAATGTCCATCTCATATCCAGGCCAATAGAAGCGCTCCTTCACTTTCTCGGTTGTCCTCTGAACACCCAAATGACCCGACTCATTATGCAATTTCTCCAAAATGATCTTCACATGACCTTTAGGGACCACCAGCTGTGTACACACTGAATCGGAACACGACGCCCTAAACTTGCGGCAAAGTAGCCCATCTTGAAGAAACGTCTTTTTCAACCCTGGCACTGTACTAGACGGAACAGCAGTTCCATTTTTCAAGGCTTCGATCACTTTACCCAATGCAGGGTCTTCTTCCTGTGCCTTCAGAAAGGTATGAAGTGTATCCTCTGAGATGAGCTCTTCAATGGCAGCCACTGTGTTATCCCTTGATGGAATTAGAGACAAAGTGTCAGCATTTGTATGCAACCTTCCTGGTTTGTACTGGAAGTCCAGGTTGAATTGCTGAAGGAAAAGCAGCCACCTTGTCAGGCGTCCTCCAACATCCTTAATCCCTTTTAGGCTTGTTAGAGGATTATGATCGGTGATCAACTTGCATGGGAAACCATACACATAATTAGGGATAAAATTCTTTTAATGAAGCAACCACAGCCAGTGTCTCTCTCTCTCTGTAGTGGAGTAATTTCTCTCTGCCTTCTGTAACTTCCTGCTCCAATATGCAATGACATGTTCTGTACACCCTTGAACCACTGAGAACAGCCCCAATTGCAGCATCAGATGCATCTGTATGGAGTAGGAATGGTTGCTTAAAATCAGGATATGCCAGGATGGGTGGTGAAACTAATCTTCACTTCAACTCCTCAAAAGCATTCTGACTCGCTGAATTACATGCAAAAAACATAGAATTCTCTTTGCTCAAAAGTTTAAACAAGGGAGCTGCAATCTTCGAATAGTCCTTCACAAATCTTCTGTAATAATTGCAGAGGCCCATAAACAGTTTTACTTCCTTTGCACTTGTTGGGACTGGATAGCTGATGACTACCTCAGTTTTGGCTGGGTCTGGACAGATACCTTCAGCAGACACTACATGCCCCAGGTACTTGACAGCCTTCTGAACAATTTTGCACTTCTCAGTTTTCAGCTTCAGCCCAGCATCTTGCAACTTGAGGAAAACATTAGTCAGCCATTCTAGGTGTTCAGGAAATGAGGCACTAAAAACTATAATATCATCTATATAGATCAAGCATCGTTCTCCCGTAAGTCCTGCAAGAATGCACTCCATAAGCAGTTGAAAAGTGGCAGGAGCATATGTGAGTCCAAATGGCATCACATTGAATTCAAAATGCCCCTTCTCAGTAGAGAAAGCAGTCTTCTCCTTGTCGTCTTCCTCTATTTCCACCTGCCAATACCCAGAGGCCAAGTCCAATGTAGTGAACAATGTAGATCCTGCCAGAGATTCCAAAGTAGCATCAATTCTCGGACGTGGATAATGCATCCTGGTGAGTTACAGCATTTAGTTTTCGGTAATCAATGCAGAACCTCCATGACCCATTTTTCTTTCTCACCATTACTACAGGAGATGACCACGGACTGCTGCTTGGTCGAATCGCTCCTCTGGACAACATTTTCTTCACCTCCTCATTCATGTCACCCTTTAAGCTCCCAGGCTGGCGATGCAAGGCTGCCTGATAGAACTTCCATAGGTGTTTATCCTGTGCTTAACCACCTTCGTCCTCCCTAGAGCTCCATTTTCTGAAACAAAGAGGTCATCAAACTTCCTCAGGAGGTTCCTCAGCTCATGTTTTTCTGAATCGGTGATTTCAGTGGAGTCCAAGTTAAATGTAGTAATCTCTCTGCGATTGCCTGAACCGATTGTTGCTACATTACTTTCCATCAGGATAAGGTTTCTCTGCGGTACAAACTGACCCAGCTGAATACCTTTGTACACCTTCACTGCTGTAGGACTCACATTCATCACTTGAACCAAGATTGATCCCTCGGACAATACGCGGCCCAATGAACGAGCAGCACAAAGATGCTTCGGCAAAACTGTCGCAGATTCTATCAGCCCTTCAGAGATCTGCTTGGTTGAACCACAAGATCCTTTCTGCAAAGTTGCAATGACCAAACGCATCGAGCAACCAGGGATATCCATGTCTTCCAAAGCATATGCTGTGCGCATCATCACTCGAAACCGATACGTCGCTACTAGGAATCTTGATTGTGCTGTTCCCTAGGTGAAGCGTGTTATTCCTGAAATCCATCACAGCCTTGTTAACCTTCAAAAAATCAGCTCCCAGTATGCATTCAAAGGTTAGATCCCGGTCGACAATGAAAGTATGAACTGTCCGAAAGTTGCCTAGACAAATGTCCAGGTCCACTTGCCCATCACATTTAGAGGCAGGCCATTGGCACCGATAGCTTTTCTTGATGTAGCCATTACCAGGTTTCTACTTATATCTTCCAAAACACCACTTCGAATTATGGACACCGCTGCTCCTGAATCCACGGACCTTTTTCCCACATTCCCGTCTATGCAAAGCAATGAATTGATGTTAGATACATGTACGTTGCATCCAAAGTGTAGCGGATCCAGATACCAATGGGCTCCTAGTCTGCTGCCGTTCGCCGTTCCAGCAGGTCCGTTGAAGTTTAAAGGACAGAATCGTTTGATATGTCCCTCCTCTCCGCATCAAAAACAGCACATTCTTCCGCTTCTTCGTCGATCGTCATGCTAACTGGCCGTACATGACGACGCCCCGCCTCTTGTTCTGTTCCTCTTGCCTCCGCCTTCGTCTTGGAGTTACCTGCAGCAACTGAGCATTGCACCACACTCTGAATCTGTGCCTCCATGTTTCCCAATCGCTCTGTCTAGTCTTTCAGTGCAGCCAGCAGACCTGTGTCGCAATCTTCTGCAGACCTGTGTCGCAATCTACCACTGAACTAATCTTAGCATTCAGCTCCATTGGTTTGGACTCGAACTCCAGTACAAGTTCAATTTCTCTAGCTGCCTCAATGGCATTTTCGAACGTGTCCGGCTTACCCCGTAATAATAGCTGCCTGCTAACGGGAGTCTTTAGTCCCATCACAAACCGCTGCAAAAGTATGCCGGACATACTGTCCTCTTCAGGATACACTTGTTTGAACAATTTTTTCAACTGCATTGCGAATTCCGTTACTCTTTCCCTTTCAAGTTGTGAGCGTGTCATGAACAACTTCCCGGCCTCCAAGGGCTCACGACATAACCTTAGCCTCTTCACCAGCTCCTCCTTTACGTAGTTCACCGCCTTCTTCGTATCAGCTCAAGCTCTACATAGCACTCAACTAGCTTGCCCCTCAGTAACGTCGGTAAGATTAGTGCCTGTATATCCTGGCTCCATTCTTTGGCAGGTGCAACCAACTCAAAAAGAATCCATGACGATTCGAAGTCCTCGCAAGTAATATCCGGAAGTGGAATGTTCACTTTCTCAGCCATATCTCGCACCAAATCCCACTTCTGACACCAATTTTTTACGTGGGTCAGCGAGCAACTTTAATAGTGACTTCTCAATAATGCACTTACAACCTCCGACTACTACGTAACCAAACAACTAACACAGCTGTTCATTATGAAATAATTACGCGGGCATTTCATGCGCAGGCGCAACTATTACATTGTTACACATGTCCCGGACCCCTTCATAATAATAGCCAGTACAATACTATTGGACGGATCCATCCAGAACAACTTCGAAAAACTATTTAAACAGTGATTGTGTGTATCGATGGGTGTGTTGTGTGGTATATTCTTGACTGAGTTAAGCGAGTCGAACAAGCAAGACGAGGGTATTACACATTTAGAGTCCATGTTGTAATACAAGTTACCATGGAAATAACCTTTATATATTTTACATGTAAAGCACAGCTCACAATGCCCAGTGGTGGATGCAGCTTGTGCTACCATCAGCGCTGTCACAGCCATGACATTTAAATGTATTCCATGCATGTTATTTGTATAATTAATGCTACATCTCCGTAGTCTCACAATGATGACAAATGCAAGAGTGATGCAGCCTTTGTCAACTATTTTATTAGTACAGTGCCCTATATTTGGTGACAACATATGTCAGCCTCTTCTTCAAAACACATTACCAGTGAGTATGATTACCATGGTGATGACCTACAAGTACATCTACACATCATGAACAATGAGAACCAACAAGAGCCCATGGATGGGCCCCTTGCTGCAGCTATTAATGGTCCCATCCCTCACTTCCTCTGGGCTAAACCCCAAGCTACAAAGTGTGGAGGGACACTGGACACTGTTTTCAGTGACCATGATGAGCTTCAAAAACCTATTCACTCACTGTCATACATGTAACTGCTACGGTTATTATTAACACCGTACCAAGACTGGCTAAGCTGTAAACCATCAAACACGTTAAATGATAGATCAAGTTCAGTCAATGTGGTGGACATTTAAATGTACTCTCTGCATGTTATTTGTGGTAGCAGTAACCCGATACTGCTACCATGAACAACATGCACAAAATACATTTATACAGAGCATTCTATTATTACATAAGTTGCAAGTATTGCCTCAGGACATTCCACACTATATAGCTAGTGGACTATTGTCTGCTTCACAATCACAACCCAGCTAGTACACATCTAATGGACAATGTAACACATTGCACAGCCATGCTGATCGGATGAATTACATGACCCAGTGTTAACTACTATACAGCTTTGTACACAACCTCATCAAATGTACACATCAAGTACAGCTGACCTAGAACAATGGCTCCTTCACCCCCAAGCTCTTCATTTCTATCGAAGTCAATAGTCTTGATAAAGTCAAAGGCTCTTCCCTTTTCAACCATCATGAGCATCTTCACACACTGACCATTGATGGAGCAGATCGGTAGTGAAAGGTTCCATGGCTGTCTGCTGTTGGCAATACAGTATCCAAGAACATAACAGTCAAATGGATCTAAAGTTACTGCAACCAATTGCAACATCCACTCTCTGTGACCCATACACTTCTGTACAAGGCCAGGATCATGTGCTTCAAACAACCAGTGGAGGCTTTCAAGCAATCTCATCTTACCCTCATTCTGGAATGCTAGGACACCTTTAATATCATCTTGTGATTGGAACTTGGTGAGACCAGCCATGAACCTCACAACCATTGTCATATTCCTGTTCCTAAAGGATGTCGTTACAAAATCAGCTCTCTCACCAGGAGGCAGTGATGATATGTGCAAGGCTGCCATGAACTCCTGTACAGTTTTATGGAGGAAGTGATATGAGGATGAACCAGAGCTCTCCAAGTACAGTTCTGGCACCTCTTGGAGCAGACCTATGTACAGCATTGGAACAGCAGTGACGAGGAAACACTTGTGTTCACCTGTACAT
Organism: Ephydatia muelleri; assembly: GCA_013339895.1. Lineage (NCBI taxonomy): Eukaryota > Metazoa > Porifera > Demospongiae > Spongillida > Spongillidae > Ephydatia > Ephydatia muelleri. The sequence goes on along the minus strand of JABACO010000001.1, from coordinate 34,084,157 downwards.
GCATCAACACACACTGGCTACATACAATACCACGTAGACAGCTTGGTCTGGTCTTTTCATGATGTCTTTTCATGATAGCACGGGCGCATTTTCATTTGCAACACTTTCTTTGGACAATTCTATACATTATGATATCAACATCACACTTGGGCAATTTAGCAAAGCGTGCGCAAGTCGAAAGACAAGCACAGTTTTGTCAAGTTGCATCTGCGTGATACTGTATACATGATGAATACAAACCACACGACTATAGGCCCTACATGTACCTAATGTCTCCATTGTCCCACTTGGTCCATGGTATATAAGCTGATCTTCATTAGTGCCATCATATGCTAGCTTGGCCAGTACCAGCAGTTGTGGAATAATTTGATCCGACACATCACCAAGCCAAGGGAAGGTTGATGGTTTGTCTGCACAGAGTGGGATCAAATATAGCAATGTTCACACCAATCACCACTACCAGCACGGCACTGGATCAGTACATGACCTCCTGCAATACATCATATGTGTGGCACAATGCATGCACACAACACTAGGGTCATTCTGATGATGACAAAATAGTGGACGGATGTAGTATAGAAATTGCCATGACTCTGTATTAAATACTCACACATATGTGCACATTCAGGTGGATATGGGTCCCTATATCAACATGACACGTTCACTGATGTAGAAGGGTGTGTGTGCAAAGATGACACTTACTGGGAATGGTAGATGTTTCCTTGTGTTTCATGGCTGCTGGAGGTTCCACTGACTTCTGCTCATGACGCTTCAGTACAGTCTTGATCAGCACTTGGTACACTTCCGTGAGGGTTTGAGGAGGTTGGCTTCTGCTCTTCATCTGGTCCCTGAAGATCTGTACAATGATGGCACAGTTAAGGGGACAATACATTAAGCCATGGATGTGAGGATGATGTTCAAGATAGGACATCAGCTGGTCCCTTAACTCCTTGTTGTGTCCAAGGGCTGCATCAATATACTCCTGGATCTCTTCCTTACCAAAGCCAATCACCTCAATGTACTGACACTTCTGATCTTGACACAGCTGATGTAGGTTTTGGTTAGCTGAAGGTCGACTTGATATCAGCACTGTCATCTTTGGTAGCAACACCCCTCTGATGATGTCAGCAAAGATGGATGATGTTTGTAGGTCTGGGGACAGCTCATCATAGCCATCAAGAACCATCATCACCCCATCTCCTTCACATGAGATAATCCACTGGACAACAGCCTCACGAGTGGTCTGGTCATAATGGTAGAAGAGGTCAGACACACCTTTTGCACGCTGCACTCTCTCATCTCTCAAACGTAAAAGGACAACCAGATGGTAGACATGAAGGATCTCCTTTTGAGCCCAGCACACCCCAAGGTGCCAGCTGAATGTTGATTTCCCAATCCCAGGAATCCCTTCCACTATGATGCATCTAGCCATTTCACCGTCCTTTAGTCGGCCAACCTGCATGGAGTGGAAGACACACATTGAATGATCATGTACTTTTTCCTTTGCATTAAGTAACTTTGGTTAACATATTTGCAGCCTGGTCATGCTAACACTTACTTGATCAATAGTTATGGATCTTTTAAGTTTTTTAACCTCTTCTATCTTGGCATGGATTATTGCCAGAGTGCAAGTCACTTCCTTCTCCTTGGGGAAGTCTTCAATGCTCTCAATTGTAGACAAGTTGATGTAATGTTTGGAAACTACACGTAGCCATTGTTCCCCACATGGCTTGACTTTATATACACCCTTCAGGTACTCTGCATACTTCACTACTCCATCAGTGGTGGATTGATTGGAGATACTAGCTATGGTAGAAAGTTAAGAGAACATAGCATATTATTGGGTAGTGTGGTTAACTATACATTATCTATATAACCTTGTGATTTGCTTATCTCCAATGCTTCAACACGATCAGCAGTAGCATTGTTCTGTATAGCTCTCAATACCTTCACTAATGCTTGGTAAGTAGCATCACGTGACTTTGTCCTCTTCCATTCCAATAACATTGTTTCTCTCTTGTCTCCTTCACTGCTCCCCTCGTGGTCAATATCTCTGACCTTCTGATCACTAAGAAGTCTTCGACCAACACGCACCCAATCAAAGTCATATCCAGCTATGGTGTAGATGTCTTCCTCACTGCACTCCATGTTCAGCAAACCTGGCATATGTGGAATACACACAGAGATTCATGCAAATGTAGTACATTGAGACTAATATGTGCAGTGAGGTCAGAATGGGTATAACTGGCTGGTTCATCCCATGTCAGATTAGTTTACATTCAGTCTATTCCCTGTACCCGGTTAGAGGGCATAGGACCACAACATCTTGCATGCTTGTGGGATTGGTGACGATGGCCAACCAACGTGTGGAGAAGAGTTGAAATAAACTAAAGCAAACCACAATGGAAAGAGTTATAGCTAAGAACCAAAGTGTGGCATGTCAAACGCTGTTGGAAGTGATTGAGCACATTACAGATTCTGACTGAGATCTTAAGAATGAAGCTAGCGATTAATAGAACCGATTGGTAATGTGACGAAGATGAAACAAAATGACCCGCCCTACGTTTGTGAAGTTGTTTCTGAAACAATAATTCTCTCCCCACAACTGAGAAAGAGTTCAGCGTACCACCTTCCCCTCCCCCTTGCCGTAGCAAAGGGGGTACAGCATCCTCCTCGCCACTGATCCGGTCCACACATCACACGTATTGAAGACATCGGCCACCCGATTTGGCCACAAACTATTTCAACCCTCCTGCGCAAACGTACATACATGCACAAAATGGAACTAGAGATCAGACATAGTGTCTCTGCTGTACGCAAATAGACATGAGACATGGATACTTACCCCGGCCCGACAACTCCAGGTAGGCTTAGTAGAGCTCCGGTTTGACCATATACGGGAATTGTTTGTGGTGCGCGTGGTTACCAAACCAGAGTAGCGAATGACGTAAGCCCACGGCTGGAAATTAAAAAAAAATCATTACAGACTGTAAAGCTCACAACACCTCAGAACAGCAATAAAAATTCACATAAAAATAAGATACAGCACAGCACTGGGTTCCCATGTATTTATAATGAACACGCACTGTTATAATCGCTTACCTACTGTACGCAAGCCGTGTTTACAACACCACGCGGTAGTTATTTTGGAAGGGGCGGTACAAGATCCAACACTGCGGTTCTCCTGCACAAAAGTAGGAGGTAAGACTAGTGGTTTCGTAAGCCAAAGACATGCCAGCACACGATTTGTCTGACCACATCCAGCGCCGAAGTTTCTGTCTTCATTAAAACCCGAAGTGTATCTTTATGCATGTTGTGGTCATTGCTTGAAGATATGTACATAAACATAGGTTACAGGAATGGATTACCCACCAGAAACAGCTGCCGCTGCACTGCAGAGTGTGTGGGCAAAGGTTGGTGAAGAGGGGAAAAAAAGGAGTGCTATGAATGCAAAGCATTTGCAGTTGATCTGCATACTGCTTTTACCATCAACACTCTTACTGATAAGCCTCAAGTGCACCCTGAACATTATTTTTGCCACTGCTGTCACCATTCAATGCAAAGGGTTATCAGTGCCAGGGCAAGAGGAGTGCACCACAGATGTGCACTGACATTGTTTGTATGGGCAGTACATACAAATGAAGGGTGTAAGGTATATACTATTCATCATGTACAATAATACTGCAGATGTGTGAGCACTTCAATGTCAGTACAAAGGGTCATGCAAGAAAGCACACAGTTGGCAGAGGTCATCAACCAGGCCTCACACCTAACAAGAACCATTGCGCATCTTTTTAAGATTGCCCCTCCTCCAGTCTTCTCTATCCAACGTTGGCAAGCCAAAACAATGTGCCGTCCTGAATGAGTTGAAGTGTGTAGTGTGTTCAAACATTCTGACATGGCCCCTTGAACTGCCATGTCGTAGGTTGCTCTGCACCAGGTGTGTTGTGGAGCGGGTAGCAGCATCAACCACAGTGTGTCCTTGCTGCTCTGCAGACGGCTCCTTGGTACCTAGAGAGATCAGATTAGCATCAAATGTCACATTACTGTTGCTGAAGGATGTACTGGTACAGTGTATGGTATGCCACAGAGATGAGAAGGGTGGTTGCTATGATGGCCATGAATAAATACCATCTCTTACTGCTGGTGAGAAAAGAGAAGCAGTAGCATTACTGAAGAGGGCCATCTCCACCAGCCCGATAAAGGCATAATACAACTCCCCACAGAAGGAGCAGTTATGTGTATTCAGTATCACTTATCACTTGACCATACCTAATAGCCAATGTAATGTCACCTAACAAAAGCCAGACAACCGACCACAGTAGCTTGCTCCAGCAACACGTGTGTGTTTTGCTGTATGAAGCAAGTGACACTGTTACAAACCTTCACATAGCACTTGACCGCTATAAAGATCAAATAGCACATCTACAAGGAATGAAATGTAGGTAGGAACGGTTAACAACAATGTTATAAAGAATTAAATTAATGACACACACACACACACACACACACACACACACACAATGCTATGGTTTGCCCACCTGGGCTTTACATCACTTTGGGTGTTTTTATCAAGCTGTATGGGTTGCTTGAAGACGAGTGTCATAACCTTGACCTTGAGCTGGCTCTGCATTCAAGTGAGGATGCCCACTCCAGCTTTTCCACATGTAGCCAAGAGCTGCAAAAGCTTCACCTATTACATGCAGAGATGGAGCAAGTGACTGATAAAGTTACAGCATCTGCTAGCTGTGTAAGTCAAGGAACAATTCATAAGCGTTACCCCACAAGTTGTAGGTACCATCCCCCGGCCCTCCACGAAAGAGAAAACAATTAACGTAGTTCTCACTTTTGGTAGAGGTAATATGAAATTTATCTCTGCTTTTGGATATGTATATGTCTGCAACCAGCAACAGCAATCTCCATAGGCGTCTTGTGCCCTGTGCACATTATAGAAGTGCCTATATCATCCGTTTGGTGTACGGATAGCCATGTAGGCAGTGTACAGTTCAGCTCTAGACAGTTCATAGAAATGAAAAACATGATACTTGATATAAAAAAATACAACACTTCAGCTCTTTCATATTACCCTTTCATTCGTCCCAGCGTCAAATAATGGAATAGAAGTACGCGTAGATTATCGAAAAATGGCCGTGTAAACACCACTTCAGAAAATTCGGCGACGCACGCCTTTAGTAGACACAGGCAGTGGCGGATGCAGGGGGAGGGGGGGGGGGGGGGCAAACACGCCTCCTGTCCATTGTAATGAATTTAATTACATGTCATCAGCGATGCACTGTCGTAGCTCGTGCAGGCCTAGACCTGTTAAATATCACTCCTGACACGTGGCCCTTTTTCTATTGTGCTTTTGAGCGTTCAGTTCGTACATTGTGAATTTCAATAGCCGTCAGGAAAGTAGTACATCTGCGAGTCCGCCGTCATCCGGATCCCATGGCTAAGCGTCAGCTGACTATTGCTGAAGTGTTTGCGGCGAGCAGAAAGTGTATGTGCCAATGAATCATTAATCATACGAGCGAGACTTTACAAAATTCATTTTGTAGCGAAGAAAGCAGAGTCCACTCTTGAGTTCCTTCCAGACCCTAATTTGGCAACATTGCCAGAAAGTTTTATAGTGACGATCTGCCTTTTCCACAAGCATTCATCAAGAGATTGCGCTTTGGATAACCATGTGGAATAATTCCCCTATTAAACCAAGTCTCTTGTCACAATCATAACAGACAGAAATGCATCCCTACCATGTTCCCAAAGAATTCTTCCAGACCCTTTGAAACATTACACCAATTAGAAGTTTTTCACGTTCACGGCTTCATTTAATATTGTTGAAACCTCCTTTCCTCTTTTCTGCTTCCTCTGCTGCCTCTTGTGAAGTACGATTCAATAAGATATTGTTCAACTCCCATACACGTGCCAACGCCTAGCTACACAGCCAGAAAAATTTTCTTGTACCAGCCTGGTACCAATATTTAGACAGGTTGGTACCATATATGGGTTATGCCTGTTAAAAACGCCTGAATCAGCCCCGATAGAGCAACTTCCTGTCTCAGACTGTACTTACCAGAGGGTGTCAGCCCTGGTATCAGTCGCGTACAGTCATGGTACCCAGACAATCGCCAGGCTGTTATCGTTATCAATCCACACGCACCCACGCAGCGATCATTATAATGTAAACTCATCGCTATTACTTCCGCAACACATACACGCAAACAAAACAATATCAAACACAGTATACATTTAAACAGTACAACATGTTGTTCCAATCATGCTTGAAAGTCAAAATGGCTTCACTAGATCTCTGGCGTTCGATCCTCCTTGTGCTCGCCCCTTGCTCAAACTTGCAGCTTTCCAGACATTCATGTACTACTGAGACAGCTCGCTGAACACAATTACAGTCCACAGTAAAAAGTGTTCTTGTGACAGTTATTAGAGGGCAGTCGTATGTATTCAGAATTGGTTGACCACTGGATGCACACAAGGTATCACAACCTTGAACTAAACAGAATGTTCTGCCTGAAATGAGTTTGCATGCCACTAAGAAGATGGCATATTTAGCCTGCAATAGTAAAAAATATATTATTGGTACAATTCTTTGTGTATTGTGCACCATACCTGACAAGACGCTAGTTCGATAAAATCTCCTGACCTGACAAGCTCACCATCCTGTGATATGATCCCTTTATGTGGAGACACACCATCATCTGCAGTGCAGTGTACAAGCTGTACAACAGTGGAGGTATCATTGGAGCTGAGGTCTTCAATCGTTTGATGTGGTAACCCAACGACTCCTAGCTCTAGTGTCTTCAGCACTACTGATGATGTTCCAAAACGCTGTAACAATGGACACACATAGGCACACATTGCATACACATTAGACATATGATTTACCTTTCGCAATGCACCCCGCTGATAAATCCTCCGTTCACTATTTAAGTCTCTCAAAGTTATGTTATTAAAGTAGTGCTTAACCACTGGAGAGGAATACAGGTTTTGCAAACCTTTGCCACACCTAAAATAAAAAGAAAAAAAAATTATTTGATGAGTAAGTTACAAACAGCCAACCTACTTATTGCCTTCCTGAGTAGAGCCTATGTCACATATGTGGCGAATGTGTTGCTGGACAGCAAAATGACGGCTAATGTCACGACTAGGTGCAAGTCGATTGCTGTTGACATTCTGTGCCCTGACACTTGCATTAAATGATTCACATCTGTCAAAAAATTACATGTATTTGATATCATCGAATACACTACATTACCTTTCTGCACCAAACGCTGAACTGGGTCCGAAGTCCTGCATGCAGTTCACCAAATGAAGGAGGAGATGTACCTTTGGCTTCATCAATATTTCTGGCAGGCAGCGCTTTGCAGTCAGCACAAACTCTTCACATATCCCTTCCCATTCTGTGCTTAGCTCCTCAGTAAAGTAATTGCAGTAAGCAATACGAAACACCTGGGTATATATAATTTTGGTATATGAAAGAAGCATTACACATGTGTACCTTGGAAAGGCTCAAAAGAACTTTCTTTTGAGCATCGTCTAGGTATGGGCTTAAAATGAACACAGCCATTTGAGCCCAGGCCTTGAAGTCTCTTCCGACAAATGATTGATAATAATGGCAAACATTCCCATACATCCGCACTTTGAACCCTGATGTAGAGAATGCTTTGACCCTTGCAAGAACCTCTTCCTTCTGCACTTTAGAGAGAGTTGGCATCCAGATTTGAAGCAAGTACTTGATAGGGCCAAGTACCATTGTGTGGAGCATTTCAAGCGGTATGCTCCTACATAAATAACTTTGTTTCACATAAATGCTGTTCTCTCACTCGCACATACCTGTACATATCCACCTTAATGTCTAACATCGGATTATCCACAGTTCTTAACCCAAATGCTGTTTGCATGGCATTGCGTTTCTCCTGAATGGGCTGAGAGCGTATAACTGCCATCTGCTGGAGGCTTCTCTCCAGCGTTCTTGTTTCACACACAACATGTGGTGTGTCCCTCTTATCAGCCTGCAAAAAATACATACAAGTAATAACACATCTAAAGTGAGTTTATATAATACCTCACACAAGCGACAAAACATATTAGCAGCGCTGCCAAGATGGTTCAAAAGCTCTGATGCACGTGGATTGTCACATATGACAAGAAGCAGTGGTGCTACAACCAATACATTCTCATTGCTGTAAGCATCGAACACTTCTAAACCTTCATTTTCAAGAGTTGCTAGCTCTCTTGCAATTGGTTCAGCCATCTCCAAAGGTGTGACACTGTCTGAAGTGCAAATGAAGTGGATGTTGACATGCTGCATATTTTCCTTTCTTGGCAGTCCAGCAAGGAGAAGGTAATAGCTCTCAAATTTGTGCCACTTCTTACTCCTATTCCCACTTGTGTCATCTGAAAAGAGAATAAGAGGCACCATTACAACTTTCCGGCCAGCCGCCTTCCCTTTAATAGGATGTGGAGTCAGATACTGCACTGTAACCTGATGAGAGCCTTAAATTGTCATTCCTGTACTGAAACATGTGCATGGCATTACCTCTGAATCAAATCGTTCAAATCTATCCTCCTCTCCATGCCATCTCACTATGCACTGTGGAGCAGCAGCTACTCCGTGTATGCAGGAAAGAGGAAGCTCCATGTTTCCATACAGAACTGCAGCATCATGACTCAGGGTGATGGGGGGACCTTCACACATCCTATTGAACTGAGCACCATCAACCAGAACATCAATCGCTGCAAACACATTTGTACAACCTTCCTAGATATATAAGGAAACCAAAACATGTCTTTGATGGTTACCAAAAAACAACAACGTACCTTTAGAAAAAAAATGTGTTACCAAACCCTTTGTGGATCCCAAATAAGGATGCTCAAATGTGACAACATCCCTAACAAATATAGAGGCTCCACACGACAGATTAACCATAGGGGTTCTAAATCGAGGATCTGTGTTCCAGCGACGTCCATGGTACAATTCCCTAGAAGGATGGTAACCATTAGTAACAGTACCTTGTGTTTAGAGTCACATACGTGTAATGACCTTCAGTACGAACAGGAAAGCGGGTTAAAATATTTGATATCTTCGGATTAGCAAGACCTCTCGCTACAATTTCAGTTAAAGAGATCGTATAGAATGGAATATGTTTTGCTGTGAAGCACTGCAACAGATCTGTATGGTAAATGATATGTGGTGTGCAGGAATGCATACTTGTCGTGGCAGTAGCAAGCCAGGTAATTTGAATGCCTTCAGCTGCTTTATGCTAGGAACAACAGCACATCCACTTTCCTTCAACAGATATAGAACATATGCTAAGGTAGACTCCCCCTGTGAGTTGAGAAGGTACATTACAATTGGCTTATTACAAGCACACTATCTAGATGCTAAATACTTACAACTGGTCTTGGGCCTTGTAACATAAAGTACAAGAGAGCAAACACCTTATTTGGAAATGGATGGTAGTCTTGAACGTCCAAGAAGTGCACCTCACTCAGTAAATCATCCAAATCTGAAGAGCAACAAATAAATATTTTGTCTTACTATTGAGTATTTCACCTGCTGCCTCATCATCCGCAATGGCGTCACTCGTATGGTCAGCTGGCTCCACAGGAACATCCACATCGCTTGTTCCTTCTTTTTAAATGTCAAATATACATGACTAGAAGCGAGATATTTAAATAACTATTTACCAACAAAAAGGTGATCGTCCTCATCGGATTGGTGTAAATTTAAGCTGCCATAGCTTTGTTCATCATTAACGTCCTACAGTGTACAGTAAACATAAACAACCTCTTGGAAAAACAATTAAAACCTACTGTCTCATTGGTGAACAGAGTTGGTGCGGGGGCATCGTCACCTTCTTCAAAAAGTTTGTGCGATGCGCTAGACAAATGCCGCGACAGATTGTATTGTCGGGAAAAAGTCTCATCGCATACGTGGCACCGAAATACTATAGGCAAGAGTATAATACATAACGTGCACCATTATTTGTAGAATGTCTTACCGTCTCGATCACCAGTGAATGTCTTTCCCCCACGGTGTCTCTTTGTCATCGCAACGAAATAATTTGACCACGAGGACGAATTAATAATATTTTCGAGTTATTTAGACAAAAATGGCGTCAACTTCTACACCTGATCCCAATTCCTTTTCAGCTCATAACAGCGCTAGCAGGTTAGATTGCTATAATAGTGGCATCTACACTATTATTTTTAGTAATCAATATGGTACTAACATAGTTTTTGAACATATTTCATGCACTATATTTGACCAAACGCAATTTTTAACCAAATTGCATTTGTATGGGTAAAATTGCATCGTTTCGTGTATTGCATTCAGAGTAGGTCAGACTCTTACAAAGCCCTCTTGGTGATGGGAAGTAAGAGTACTATTGTAGTTCAGGAAACACTTGATGTTATTGTGATCATTGTGCATGGTCAAAAAACATGCGTTTTTTATCTGCTACTTCATCAGTTAAGTATGGGGACCCAAAATTCCATTCATGAACTTGTATGGGTTTGTAGTCTATCACTATCAGCTACATTCATGACATTATGTAGACATACTGGTATAATGTCATTCATGTACCTGTGTTCATTCATACAGAGGACGACCAATTACACAACCACTTGGTGATGGGAGGTAAGGGTAGTAAATGGCTCAGGAAACTCTTGATGTTTTTGTGCTAACATTTATTTGCACATGTTTTAGAGGAAGAGGCTCAACTAATACCCAACCTCTTGTTGATGTCAGGTTAGATGGCATTTCGTCAGCTTCTCTACAATGACAAAAATATGTTTTGCTTTTCAGAGGACGAAGTGTTGGTGATGACAGGTATAGATAATTGTAAAGGACACTATTACATTGCACGAAAATATTTCCCTTTGTGTTCTCTTTATCAGAGGCACTGGTCGAAACCATCTAGATCCCGTTATTGATGGCAGGTACATGTATGAAAGATTAACAACCGCAATTCACTATATAGTTTTATTATATAGCCGAGCATCCAGTCAAACAACTTCAATGGCTGCATCTGTATGAAGAAATCCAACATATGCATTTTAATTTGCTAACATGTGCAAATGGCTGATTTGTTAATTCTCCATCTCAGCAAACCATAACACTGTCTCATGTCCTGAATGAGTTTGGGAAGCTAAAAGATAGCATAGACCGACATAACCGTGTCATGGCAGAAAACCATGCCAAACTTGCAGAAAACTATAGAACCCTCAGCACCTTTGTGTCGGAGCTTGGTGAGCAGTCGTTCCAAGTGGAAACAAGTCCATTCAAGGTACTGAATTATTAATATGGAACACCATACATGCACTTGCAAAAATGTATGTGTATACACAGGATGATTTGATTTCTGAGGCTGGTGTCCTCTTCTGTAACACACTGAGTAGGGAACCTAGCAAAAAGGATGTGAAGGTATATTAATCTTTTACCACTCACTAGCTCTGTTCTGTCAGAGATAAATTAATATTGTAGGACTGTGTTACAAAGGTACTGGGAGCACAGTTATCACAATCTACTCGAAAAGTGAAAAAATGTATTGCCTTTGTTTTGAAACGTATAAGTGATCTCAGGGCAGAAGAAAGGCGCAGGGTTGGTGGCAAAATTTGAAATTATGTGTATTGTAACTTCTATTTCTTTAAAGATATTGGGACAAAAACCTTATCAGGCTTATGCGCAACTAACAACAGATGAATTTGCAGATCGCTTCTCTAATTATATTAGGGCAGGCAGCAGACATCTTGTGCAGTACAAGATTAATCTGGCCTTTCTGGTAAGAAATGAATACTTGATCAAGTCATGAATACAGGTTCTCTCTCCAGCGCAAGTTTGTTCGATCCAACTCTACTTACAGAGAAAACACGTACAAACATTTTGAAAAATGGCTGCTTGACACATTTGTTAGGGGAAAGCCGTCCCAAAATGAAATGGATACATTAGTAGCTGAGGATTTCAGCTTCAGTTATTTTTCCTCTACTACTCCTGATAACACCAGCAGTGATGTACCTGGTTCAGAGGAGAATCAAGCTGAGGAGGACCTGCTGTATGCTAGCTATGCTACAGTGCTACCATCTGAGGAACAGCCGGATGTTGATTAGTTGTAACACTTTTTTTGCCATTTTAACTCATGCTAGCTGTGCTGCTTTAACATGGATACCCAATGCAATCATCTGATCATTGTATTCTCATACCTATATGTCTAAATTCTTGGTCTGTTGATTTTATTTGAAATAATCATTACAAAGTCCTCACTTGACTTATTTTGTGAATAATGTAGTAATTTAGAGACAATTAGAGGCGTCCTATCACAGGTGGGGAGGAGAAGCACAATGATTTATTTTGCGCGTTCCATCCAATGATGAAACCAATATCGCCCGTTGGTTCTAAGAGCGCTAGCCCTTCCGCCTCATTTCGGTGGCTTGGTCAGGTGAAAACCTTAGAGAACCAACTCAACCCGACCTACGACCACGGCTTTGCACGCGTACTCTCTACCAACAGGCGCGATGACGATATAATATCTGTTGCGCGGGTAAGCTGCAGCAGAACTGGCTCAGACTGTTCACAGGAACGTACCAGACTGGTACCAGATTATCTGCGTACTGTTACCAGAGAGTATTCGGGATGAAGCAGCAGTTTGGACCAGTAGCATTGCACAGTCCTGGCTCAGAATGTGGCTTCAGAACAGGACCTTTTCAAACTGTTAATCAGCCCTGGAACAGATTGTGACACCCCACCAGGTCTGATTCAAGCTGTATACTTCTGGCTGTGTACAACACAGAAAAATAGCACTTAATAACTATTAATATGAAATCGTTCCTAATCATGTAACCGTTAATCGTAATACACCACAGTTCCTCCCTTCTGATTAGAGACTGCCATCCTGGTAGCGAGCTGGCTTACGCACTGTCCTCCCATGACGTGTCACGTATGGCCTTGGTGAGGTTACTTCCACCGGAATCGGTGCAACAACCTCATCAGCTGGTATTCTCGCTGGTGAGGATATTGGGACCAAGGTAGGTCCACATGCAGCTGGCAAATTATTCCGCTGGGTGCTGCACTCCTTCGAGATGTCAGGGTGAGTACCCGTATTCGGCTGAGGTGTCAACACAGGTTTGTTAGCAACTTCGAATTCAGTTGGGACATCTTCCTGGTCTTCCATCGGTTCATTTGAATTCTCTAATGTTCCAGACCCCTCAACCATCTGATCTGAGTGCCGCCTCCAAATTCCAGTATTGCCAGATACACTGACTCTATATGATTTTGGTCCTGTTCTTGCCTCAACCACAGCTTGTTTCCAACGTGGCTGATTGGGTCGATAGTCCCTCACCATCACTCTGTCTCCGACTTGAAATTCTCGTTCGATGGCTGCTGAACGTGAGTTCACCTGTGTGCCTTGGTTCTTCAGTACATTTTCTCTCACATCTGGCCTTATCAAGTGTAATCTGGTCCGCAGATCCCTGCCCATCATCAACTGTGCCGGTGACGTCTCTGTAGTAGAATGCCTTGCATTCCTGTAGTGCATTAAGAAGTCACACAGCCTATGGATCAGTGACTTCTTCTCATGTCGTGATGCTCGCAGTGCCTGTTTAAAAGACTGGACAAATCTTTCAGCCAAACCGTTGGTGGCGGGGTGGTATGGACTAGTTAGAGTGTGTTTGCAATTATTGCTCTTAATGAAGTTGGCAAAACCCACTGAAGTAAATTGAGGACCATTGTCAGTGACTATGTGGGATGGGATTCCCCATCTTGCAAAGATGGTGCGTAGCTGATCCAACGTGGCTTCTGTAGTAGTCTCGTGCATTATGGCTACTTCCGGCCACTTCGTGAAGGCATCAACGACTACCAAAAATATCTTTCCCTCCATGGGCCCAGCAAAATCAATATGCAACCGTTTCCAGGGTCCTTCTGGATACTCCCAAGGGTGGACTGGAGTCAGTTTTGGGTTCTGCTTTGTCAATCTGCATCCTTCACAATTTGCTGTGGCTTTTTCTATTTCCTGGTCTATTCCTGGCCACCAGATGTGACTCCTAGCCAAAGCCTTCAGTTTCACAATGCCAATGTGTCCATCATGGAGTTCATCTAGTACCCTGTCTTGCAACTTGGAAGGTACAACCACCCGTGCCTCCCACAGCAAACACCCTTGCTCTACCATCAATTCATAACGCCTATCAAAGTATGGCTTCCAGGCTTTGTCTGAACATATCTCGGGCCAACCGGTTTGAGCAAATTGCATGACTCTAGCCAACATGGGGTCTTTGGCTGTCTCGCGTCTCAGCGTAGCAGCTGTCACTGGAAGCTGCTCCAGTTGATGCACCACATACTCTTTAACATCATCAAACTCCACATCTGTGTTCTCCGCTTCCACAGGTAACCGGGATAAGGCATCAGCATTTGAGTGCAGGTCAGTCTTGTGGTATTTGATGTCAAATGAGTGCTCAGCTAGAAGAACAGCATATCTCTGAAGACGTGCCGCTGTTACGGCTGGTAATCCCTTGTCGGGATTGAGAATGGAGACCAGTGGTTTGTGGTCGGTGATCAATATGAAATGGTTTCCAAAAAGATACTGCTGGAAATGTTTGATTCCCCAGATTTAAAGCCAAGGCTTCCTTTTCAATTTGCGAGTATTTCTGCTCGCTATCGGACAGTGTTCTTGACCCAAACGCAACTGGTCTCTCTCCACCTGGCAAGACATGCGACAAAACTGCTCCCAGCCCATACGCACTAGCGTCACAGGGTAAAGTGAGAGGGAGGTCAGGATTAAAGTGAACTAGCACCATATCTGAAGAAATTAATCGTTTAATGTCTCGGAAAGCCTGTGCACATTGAAATGACCAGTTCCATTTTGCATGCTTCTTTAGCAGTTGATGCAAGGGTGCTAACAGTGTGGATAGATTTGGTAGAAATCGGTTGTAGTAATTGACTAACCCCAGAAATGCTCGAAGCTGAGTGACATCCCGAGGCTCTGGAGCTTCCACTACTGCCTTAACCTTCCCTGGCATCTTATGCAACCCTTCCTTATCAATCTGATGGCCACAGAATGTCACCGTTTTCTGCAAAAATGCACATTTGTCCATGTTGATGGTGATGTTGTGACTCGCGGTCCTGTGTCTATAGAAGTCCAAAGATGGTTTACTTTGCGATGCATCGTTCCGAAGATATTCACATTCAAGAAAAGGGCTTGATTTCGCGGGGTTTTGTACTTAAAGCCCGCGAAATCTTGCTCTAAGTTGATTGTGAATATCTTCGGAATAAATATGCAAAATGTAGCTCTACTATATTACACAATCAAGAAGATACAGCGTTGTGAAGACCGCGTAATTTGGCGTGTTTATGGCCGTTTTTCACGCGCGATTACGCCGTTTTTTTCTCCCGGGTATCTAACCTTGCCAACACCTCTTCTAAGATGTTGAAATGCTCTTCTTCGTTAGCTCCTGCAATAATGATGTCATCCATCATGCACTGTGTTTTCCTGATTCCATGAAGAACCTGTTCAATGGTCCGTTGCCAAATGGCTGGAGCTGATGCCACTCCAAAAGGTAGTCGGTGATAACAATACAGGACCTTGAGGGTGTTTAACGTGCATAACTCTTTGGACTCTTCTGCTAGCTCTAACTGCAAATAGGCATTCCGCAAGTCTATTTTGCTAAATACCACACTTCCACCTAATGTGGCAAAAATATCTTCGACCCTTGGTAAAGGATACTTGTCCACCCGAATGTTCTTGTTTACTGTAACCCTGAAATCCCCATGCACATAACCTGATTTTTCCCCCCCGTTTTAGGAACAACCACAACTGGCGTAGCCCACTCACTTGACTCCACAGGATAAATGATCCCTTCCGCTACCAGACGCTCCAATTCCTCCTCCACTTGCTTACGCAGGCTATATGGAACCTGTCTTGCCTTCAAGAACGTAGGTGTAGCTCCTTCGTTCAAGTTTAGTTGCGCCCTCTTCCCCTTGACCATGCCGATCTTCTCTTGCTGCAATTTTGGGTACTTTGCAAGTATTCTTTTCAGTCTCATATCCCTTCCATTTTTTTGCTTGTCACTTGTGTCTATGACTTTAATGCACCCCCATTCTAATGGAATCTGAGACAGCCAGTTCCTTCCAAGCAAGGGTGGTCCCGACCCATCACAAACAAGCAGGGACAACTCTCCAGTAGCTCCGTCTTTCTCCACCTTCACCGTGATCTCTCCTCTAGGAAGGACTTTTTCCCCGGTGTACGTCTTCAACTTTGTGTGACTCTTCTGGAGAGGTACATGAGAAAACTTTTCCCTGTACATCTGAAAAGGAAGGATGGATACAGCAGCTCCTGTATCTAGTTCCATTTTCACCGCTTGACCTTCAATCGCAACTTCCACAAATACAGGCTTCTCAGCCCTCCACTGCTTCATTCCTTTACGACCTTGTGTAGACTTCCCTTTGAAGCAATAGACATCTTTTTCATCATAGTCAGAGTCACTGGATTCTCTTCATGCTTCCATTTCTTGCACTGTCATTTCCTTAGCTCCTGGTTTTCTTCCTTGTGACATTTTCTTCTTCTAACACACCTTTGCAATGTGTCCCTTCTTGTGACAAAATCTGCACTCCTCTTCCTTGAACCAGCATTTCTGTGCGTTATGGTTCCCTCCACAGCGGTAACAATTGTTGGCCCCACCCTTGTTACGCTTATCATTCCGCCAAGGTTTGTCGACCTGATGCACCTCTGTTGAGTTTTCAGCCTGAAGTCCACTCTGTAACTGCTCTGCGTCCTTGGATGCTCGTTCTGCTACCTCTGCTGCTTCTAGTGCTTTAGCGAATGTCAAATCAGCCTTGGTGAGAAGGCACTTCTGTACATTCTCATTCCGCATTCCACAAACAAGTCTATCCCTTAGCGTCTCCAATAGCATATCCCCAAAGCTACAGTGTTCAGCGAGTTTCTGAAGACTAGCCGCGTAGTCTCTTACAACACAGAAAAATAGCACTTAATAACTATTAATATGAAATCGTTCCTAATCATGTAACCGTTAATCGTAATACACCACACCTCTGGTTTTGGACAATTCTACTGTAGTTAAACAAAAAATATTCCGGCGTTAATCGGTTAAGCTATGCTATTGACCAGTGTAACATCAAGTGGAGTGGAAAGAGCTAATTCCTCTTGGAGATTTATTTAAAATGTCTATCGCAGCACTATGGGAAAAGACAGATTTAATATTGATGCTATCATTGACAGCTATAGTCGAAAATACCCTCAGAGGATGCTTCTAATTGACCCTATTTGTGAAGTGTGACTGTTATATGTATATTTAATCATTTGTGTAGCGATGCTATTGGACATATATTTTTGGTGTATCTACGTATGCGTGGGTGTTCAGCTGTGCAGCCCTACGCATGCGCTGGTAAATGTATATAAACCCTATGACTGCCCTTTTATAGCAGTCTGCTGATAATTATACAATTGCCGTGATTTGCTATAAGACTCACTCGGCAATAGCACTACATTTGTATCCGTGAATACATGTTTTATAATTTCCAAAAGTGCAAAAACAAAAATCCAGTGGCTAGGGTTTTGGGGCGGGGGTGATGGTGCTTACTGCGCTTTTCCAGACACCCTGGCAAGTTTGGAGGGGCATGCCCCCATTCCCATCCCTATATGCCCCCCCCCCCCCCCCCCTAACACAAAATCCTGTATCCGCCCCTGACAGGTACAGGCATCTATATACCATACGGGTAAGGTCGTCGTTTAGCCCATCATTGTGCATGAAAGTCGCTACAGTCTTTATAACTCACGTGCTCCTGAAATACTGTAAGTCGCCTGTCTTCAAGCCACAAAACTGACACGTTTTTGCACGGTAAGGCTATGGTCAGAGGTGTTTCTTCAGCATTGTATGGCTTGTAGATATTCTGTGTTCTTTGTGTATAACGCATTCCACAGGGATTTAGTTGTCAGGTTCGTTGCTATCAGTACGGGACAGCAAACCAATTTCTGGGCGGAGGGCCTACTTTCCACGCGTTCAGTGAGAGCAAACAGTAGTGAGCCCCACTGTTCCAGTACGTGGCGAATGAAGGAGGGCTCATCATTTGCTGGCTGAATATACCTTTCAATGAAGCAGCAATTTTTAACGAGACCAAGGTTCAGTGTTGCGCATGCGCTATTGCTTGCAACTGTCTATGTTGTGGGTGCGGCTGTGGGGGTCACGTTTCCCCAAAAGCATCACATGTGAGGCATGTTTTCCTCTGCATATATGACCACATAGGTGTGTGGGAGTTCATGTGGGTGTATATGTAATGCAGTTAGAATTTGGCTCAAGCATTGTGTCTTTGTGCATATGTAATACATGATGTGTAAGAATTTCTTAGTAGGTATAGCATCATCTTGCATGATTGTTGATGTGATGCCATTTACATGTATAACGCACTTTATCTTTGTATATACACGCCCAATGGACACACGCCCAATGGACACAAACCCACTCATGTACATGCACCCAATGGACACACGCCCAATAGACACATACCCACTCATGTACATGCACCCAATGGACACACACCCAATGGACACATACCCACTCATGTACATGTACCCAATGGACACACCCCAAAGGACACATACCCACTCATGTACATGCACCCAATGGACACACGCCCAATGGACACACACCATCATTTGCATTTGATAAACCATCACGTATTTAAATCGAGTTCAGATATAATATTTTCTGCTGTCATGCAGAAGTAGTCCTAATCACGTGTTGTAAAATTAATGTACGTGTATTTAGAATGCACCCGCGATGGGCTTCGAATGCAATAAGAGGTCTCTAGACGTGAGTGCACGTCTTTTGTACTGTTTCTTATCACAATAGTGTATTTTGATTTCAGATTTTTGTGTACAAGTCTACACACAACGTATGGGTCAACCTGAGCTTTGAAGATTGTGAAATTAAATACTGCCACACTTTATCTTTTTATACACATGACATATCTCTCTTTGAAACCCATCAAGGATCCTCAGTAAGGTTGACCTCACGTGCAGAAGGATACTGTTCCTTTAGAGGAACTCTCCGTGTGTACATTGTGGCGTGCCATGACGTAATGTAATGGAGAATATTGCATGTCTGTATACTCAATAGCTCCCCATCATTGATGTGGGGGGAGGGAGGATGTTTCATTTCCATGTCTTCTGTGTATGAAATAGCCCATCTCATGTGCCCACTCCTCTTTCAGGTGGTGATAGTGTAATGCAGGATTTATTAGTCTGCGCTTGCGCAGTACAATGTATTGATGGAACCTTTTGTAATAGATTGTCACACGCACACCCGTGATCACACACATATGTATATACCTTATTTTTGTATGTTTGTCAGTCTGTACCTCGTGTATACCTGCTATCAATCTTGGCCGCTTACACTGGCGTAGTCGGCTCTACACGAGTTGGAATGTCCAAACCCTTGCTCCTACCTGAGCCCTACGGAGGCGAAGCGGGTGGCTGGGCGGAATGGGTAGACCATTTCGAGAACGTAGCCACTGTCAACAAGTGGGCCACTGGTGAGGAGAAATTAAAATGGCTGAAGGTGCGTCTAACTGGGAAGGCTCAGACAGCGTTCAAGAAGTTGCCACAAGATGTGAAAGAAAACTACGGTGAGTGCATAAAATCCTTACAGCGCCGTTTTGACCCTGACAGTAAGAGGCAACTGTACGTGGCCGAGTTAAGTGCCAGAACGAGGCACAAGGACGAAGACTGGGCTACTTTCGGCGACGTATTGAGAGTTCTTGCGGACAAAGCGTATCCTGACCTGGAGGAGAAGGCAAGAGAACGTCTTGCATTAAACCAGTTTTTGGCACAAATTGAAAACGCCCAAGTCGCTTTCGGCGTGAAGCAGAAACGACCCACCAACGTCGAGGAGGCCGTCGTCGCAACAATTGAATTAGAGTCGTACTTGGGAAGCTCCGGTAAGCCGCTGCGAGTGAGCGCTGTGTCCCCACAGGAACCAGACCCAGATGTACGCGTACGCCGTGCAGACCGTGCTGAAGCTGTCGCAGCTGTCTCTCCACTTGATGAACCTCAGACGGTGAAGTTGCTTGGCGAGCGGCTACAACGGTTGGAGATGCTACTCGAGAGACAAGGGAGTTCCACAAGGCCTCGGACAAGTAAGCAAACCTGGGAGGCTGAGAGTGGGAAACGCAAGGCTGTAGTCTGTTGGACTTGTGGCAAGAAAGGCCATATTGCAAGATTTTGTCGGAGTCGCGCAACAGAGCAGCATCAGGGAAACTTCAGTCCCTCAGTGGAAAGAGCCTACCACGTGAGGGAAGAAGACATGTAGAGGCTCAAACTGATCAGTTGACTGTTCCTTCTCTTTCGGTAACTTGCGGGGTAAGTTACAGCGTAAAGGGAGTCATTGGGGTGGTAGCTATTGCATTCGTTGTTGATACGGGAGCAGCTGTATCTCTTATCCGCAAGGATGTCTGGACACAACTTGTAAACAGGGACAGTACACTTGTTCTTGAACAGTGGTCTGGAAAAAAGCTTGTAGGGGTCAATGGGGCTTCATTGTCTATATGTGGGTGTGGAAACATACAGGTTTTGTTCAAGGGTACTCCATTTATGGTCACTTGCATTGTAACTGATGACATCACTATAGAGGCAATCCTTGGGTTGGATTTTTTGGAAGCTAATAGTTGTGTGATTGATTGTGGTCAGAAGGTACTCACATTCCCCTCCCAAAAGCTTTCGATTCCATTCTTAAGCAAAACCACCACAGAACAAGGAGTTATAACTGTTGAACTGGTCCTAAAAGAGAAAACAGTTGTTCCAGCGGGAAGTGAAATGGAAGTTATGGTAAAAATTGCTGGTCCAGTCACTAATGGTACGTGGGTTGTAGGACACAAGTCAGCCACTTGTAATGGTGTGATGGTGGCTAATGCAGTAGTGTCTCCAAGCAGTAATGTAGTACCAGTACGTATACTGAACCCACGTGATGAAATGGTGGTGCTGAAGAAAGGAACACAGATTGCAAGCATGGAGCTCCTGGAGCAAGATCCAGTTATCAACATATCTACAGTGATGAAGAATGCTGAAGTCTCACTGGAATGCCAGAACATTTTATGGGATTTGGTGTCTAAGGTTGGGAGTCACATTAGTGAGAGTGAAAGAGAACAACTCTATTCTCTTCTTGTGGAGTTTGCCGATGTCTTTTCTTTCAGCAGCAAGGACTTGGGCCGCACTAAAGAGCTGAAGCATCATATTTTCACCAGTGATGCTCAACCAGTGCACCTATCTCCACGTCGTATTCCTCAGGCACGCAGGGAGGAGCTCCGAGGCTTGCTGAGGGACATGCTGGAGAGTGATGTAATCCAACAGTCTGACAGCCCTTGGTCCTCACCTATAGTGTTAGCAAAGAAGCATGATGGGACAACACGATTCTGCGTAGACTACAGGAAGGTAAACGAAGTAACAAGAAAAGATGCCTACCCACTACCTCGAGTGGACGACACTTTGGACACACTGGTTGGTTCTAAATTCTTCACCACACTCGACCTTGCCAGTGGGTACTGGCAAGTGGAAGTGGCTCCCGAGGATCAACCTAAGACAGCCTTCACAACACCGGAAGGACTTTACCAATTTAAGGTAATGCCATTTGGCTTATGTAACGCACCAGCGACATTTCAGCGTTTAATGGACAGAGTGTTGAGTGGGTTAAAATGGTCGAGCTGTTTAGTGTATTTTGACGATATAATAGTAGTAGGTACTACATTTCAGGAGCATTTGCATCACCTCACTAGTGTCTTCACTCGTCTGAGGGGGGCGGGTCTCAAGCTAAAACCAAAAAAGTGTACACTTTGCAGGCAGCAAGTAACATTTCTAGGCCATATAGTATCCACAGATGGTGTTGCAACAGATCCGAGCAAAACTGAGGCTGTGTCGAAGTGGCCCATTCCCCAGAACAGAAAAGAAGTTCAACAATTTTTGGGGCTAGCCAATTACTATAGGCGTTTTGTAAAAGACTTTGCCTTGATCTCAAAACCACTACAGCGGTTGACAGAGAAAAACGCACCTTTCGAATGGACCATTGGATGCCAAAATGCTTTTGATGAATTGCGTAAACGTTTGGTTTCTTCCCCAGTCCTTGCATACCCAGATTATGAGCGACGTTTCATACTCGACACGGATGCAAGTGATGTTGGAATTGGTGCTGTGCTTTCACAGGTTAGTGATTGTGGTTCTGAGCGTGTTATTGCCTATGCGAGCAGATCGCTTACTAGGCCAGAGCAAAGGTATTGTGTAACACGTAAAGAATTATTAGCAGTTGTGGAATTTGTACATCATTTTAGACAGTTTCTCCTTGGGCGAGAATTCACCCTTCGAACTGACCATGGATCTCTGGTCTGGATCCGGAATTTTAAAGAACCGGAAGGTCAACTGGCTCGCTGGCTAGAGAGACTCCAGGAGTATAACTTCACCGTTGTGCACCGCCAAGGCTTGCGCCATTGCAACGCTGACGCCCTTTCCCGTGTCCCATGCAGGCAGTGCGGTAGGGACGAAAATATAGAATCGGAGAACACCGTCATGGTAGGAGTGGTTTCCAATCCGTTCCAGAAGTATACTCCAGCTGAGATGAGGCAGATGCAACTGGACGACACAACCATCCAACCTGTTCACTGTGCTGTATCTTGTGGTCAACCAACGAGCCCTGATATTGTTAAATCGTGGAGTCGAGGAAGTCGTCTCCTGATGCAACACTGGGACGCCCTCTGCATTTATGATGGTATCCTGTGGAAGAAATGCGTGGATGGAAGTAGAAAATTCCAGCAGCTCGTTTTACCCGCGAAGTTACAAGTGGATGCTCTTCGCGATCTCCATCAAGGGGCTGTAGGCGGTCACATTGGAGAGGAGAAGATGAAACACAGACTGAAAGAGCGGTTTTACTGGCCAGGATGTACAGAAGCAGTTGGAGAGTGGTGTAGGAACTGCATAAGCTGCACCACGAGGAAGACGGTTGCCCCAAAGAGAAGGGCTCCTCTGCAAACCATTAAGGCTGGGTACCCGATGCAAATCGTGAGTGTAGATTTAATGGGCCCCCTTCCCGAGACTGAGGATGGCTGTAAGTATGTCATGGTAGCTGTGGACTGTTTTACCCGGTGGGTAGAAGTGTATGCTATACGGAACCAGGAGGCCACAACTGTTGCTAAAAAAACTTGTTGATGAAATGTTCTGCCGTTTTTCTCCTCCAGAACAGCTCCACAGCGACCAGGGACGACAGTTTGAGTCAGATTTGGTGAAAGAGATATGCGAACTGTTGCAGATCAGAAAAACGCGCACCACGCCGTACCACCCACAGTGCAATGGAATGGTGGAGCGGTTCAATCGGACTCTATTGGACATGCTTTCCACCGCAGTTGGCAACCATCAAGCTGATTGGCAGCAGCACATACGTAAACTTTGTCTGGCTTACAACTCTAGCGTCCATTCCTCCACAGGATTCACTCCGTTCTTCTTGATGTTCGGGCGCCAGGCGAAGCTACCGATCGACCTGATGTACGGCACTAATCAGATGGAGCCGAACACTACCTCCGAGTATGCACGCTGCTTGAAAGACGCCTTGCAAGAAGCATACGCACTGGTGAGGGAGCGCTGTCAAGCCGAACATAAAAGGCAGAAAGAGCTGTATGACCAAAAAGTGCATGGGAAGCCATTTAGCCCGGGCGAGTTGGTGTGGTTACACTCCACAGCTGTTCCTCGTGGTCGATCCAGAAAGCTACACCATCCTTGGAAAGGACCCTTTAAGGTCATGGAACGACTGGGCGAGACCACGTACAAAATCAAAAACCTTCAAGGTCGGAGGAAAACAACATTTGTTCATTTTGACAGGCTCAAGCCGTGTGTAATATCCGATGACAAGCCAGAGAACACAGGGTCCAGAGAACAAGAACCAGTTGGTACAAATCTGGATCTGGTTGACAGCGATGACGATGATCCAGTACAGCAAGAAGAGGCAGCAGTCCCAGAAATTGCGAACCCACCTGTACCACCCTTAAATGAACAACGCCGATACCCCGTGCGAGATAGACAACGCACACAGCGCTATGGAACATATGTGGAACACTAAAAAGAAGGGAGCAGTGTAATGCAGGATTTATTAGTCTGCGCTTGCGCAGTACAATGTATTGATGGAACCTTTTGTAATAGATTGTCACACGCACACCCGTGATCACACACATATATATATACCTTATTTTTGTATGTTTGTCAGTCTGTACCTCGTGTATACCTGCTATCAATCTTGGCCGCTTACAATAGGCAGACACCAGAACCCATGGCTGGAGACTAACATAGCTGTACTCAGGGACAAGGGAGTACTACTGGCCAGGAGGAGGTCTGGGGGAGGCGCTGTGTACCATGTCCAAATATTAGTATCCATGGCAATACATCACCTGATCTCACATGACTCCCATTTCATTAAAGGACCTGGGGAACATGAACTGCACGGTGTTCACTCACAGACAGGATTACGACAGGGAGAGGAATCTTCAGCTTGTGTGCAAGGCCTTGAACAGGGGGTGGGGACTTAACCTCTCTGTGAACAAACACCATGACATCATCTCCGGGAAACCAATTGAAGGTGTGTCACCATGGCAACAGGGGGCCAGTACAATAATGGAGGTGCTCGCCCAGTGCTATTCTGTTTCATTAGCTTTCCAATGTGTTGCATAATGTTATGAGATACGCGCATACAATGTGTTTTTGGCACTTCCTACCTCTCCTCCCTCACCCTCTCTCTCTCTTGGGGCTGGTTCCCTCCTCCCCATCCAGGTATCTGGCAGTTCATCAAAGCTGGCCAAGGACTCTGCCTTTCATCACTTCACTCTCCTGTTGTGTGCTGACACTGCAAATATGACCACCCTCTTGAGACCTGCCCAACTGGTTAGGGTGTGTGTGTGTGTGTGGGTGTGAGTGTGTGTGTGTGTGTGTGTGTGGATGTGTGTATGTCATTGGACGCTCGTCCACTCTGAACCTCTCCAGATCACATGCCATCACATGGGACGCTGCCTGCAGTCACATTGCCTCTGCCTTCTACTCTGCCCATGACATCACCCTGACCAATCAGGTGACCCAACTGACCACACCTCCTTACCTGAGCGAATGAACTTCTTACCAGTAGAGGGTGGTGGAAGTGGAGCCTGGGAGGAGGGAGGATTTCCCGGGATCACTAAGATGGCTGACGAGCTCAAGGTATGTCACATGATTTGTGTTACTTAACTCTTTGGGATGCCATGCTAGTTCATATCATAGGCATGCATGCATATACACACAACCGTTATGAATTCTACATGACAGTGTAAGTAAGAAATGTGTGGATCGCAACTTCATGATGCATGCAAATATTTGCTGCAATTGTGACCTTATAAGTACATGACATGCAACTGCAGTAATTATGCGCATTCATGTTTCAAATGCCAGTTCACTCCACATCTGCAGTTCATATAAGTATGGTTTGTTACAACCGTATGTGCGAGGTAATGATGGACACACAAGATGTGAGTACACGCCAGTGTCCCACCTGGGTTTGATTTCAGTATCTACATGGCTGGTTTACATGTATGTCACTGAATTGCATGTATGTAAATGTACAACATGGCATTCAAAGCGATTCTTTGTAATAAACACAGCATTGACATGCCTTACATAGATGATTATAGGGTTGTGTGAGAATGCATGTGTGGAGGGTTTATTCTGAGTACAATGCTAACTGTACACACTATGCACTGATCAGTTTAAAAGAAGTTCATTTTCTAAATGGAAACTGAAATGGTTTATTTTAGTGTTTACTCCATAACTATGCAGCACTGTTAAATTTCACATGCGCATCCATATATGGTGATGTACAAATGTGCTTTTCATACCATATATGGTCACAGGACTGGTACTGGATATATGGCAAGACACCAAAGTTTACCTTGAAAGCTGAAAATGAGTTTAAGCTTGGTCATTCGGTGAGTGTGTGGTGTGTTGTGTGTGTATCCGTCAATGTGGGCACTTTTGGTGTCCATTAGATTTCTTACAGTGTGTGTCTGTGCATGGGTTTAGCGTGTGACTTGGACCACTGTGTGTATAACTGTTGTGTCAATGTATCATGATACATGTACGTGTGAGTATACATGTTAGTTATGTGGGTACACTGAATCAAAATAGGGTATCACCATGCTCATTGCTGGTGCAACTGAACATCTTTAGCCTGCACCATTGGTCCATGGATGGATCCAGTGATGTGTCCAGTGATGGATCCAGTGATGGGCCAGTGATGGATCCAGTGATGGATCCAGTGATGGGTCCAGTGATGGATCCAGTGATGGATCCAGTGATGGGTCCAGTGATGGGGGGATTCCTTCTTCTCCCTTGATCCATAACAGTTCTATTTCACTCCATCTCATTCTTCATTATCATCACTAATGCACTGACCATCTTACTTCCATCTTGTACACTCGTATCTCACACTCGTGCTTCCAATTGTTGAGATTTGTTTGCATTCTATTACGTCTTGTACACTAGTTTGTCTTTTAGAATTGTGCAGTCACATGCAGAAGTAAAGCCTTTGACCCACTCCCATAATAATGCTGTTTTGAACAATGCGAATTATCAGGTGTACTGATTATGGCAATCGGGATTAGTGAGGGTCTGTTGTACTGTTCTGCAGGTGTTCACAGCAGAGGTGGAGGGTGGAGCTATTACATCATGTGACATCATATTAGAACACAGTTTTGCCATGCCCACAGCATTTCTCAATCTGAACCTGCGGCAGCAGGTTCAATATAGGATTGATTGAGGATTGATGAATATCATTTTAAAAAACTTCACTCGCGTCTGGAGGGGCAACGGAGAAACGGATTGCTTATCTCTTTGTCGCGATGGAACGAGAACTCAAAGATCTACAGTTCTACGTTTGTTCCGTGTCATAAAACGATGTGCTTTTAGAGAAACAAACGAATTCCTTTTTCTCGTGCCCGGTCCCAAAATAATTCTTGGTCGTCGTCGTCGTCTTCTTCTTCCTTAGGAAGGTATAACACGAGCTACAAACGGTTTTGAAGAATGGCAAGGGAATTTATGCCCCACTGCCCCACACACATCCAGTCCGTCCCCACCCAGTAGGATGAAACAATGGCAACACGCCCGCAACTGACATATCCACAGCTACCCCTACAAAAAAATCTTGCGACGGTTTTACAAGTCTTATCAAGTCTTACCAAGTAAGACTTACCATGACTTAGCAAGAATTATCCAAGACTTATCAAGTCTTATCAAGAATTTGGAACAGAAATTTTAAGACTTGTCATGACTTATCATGGTTTGACAAGTCTTATCAAGACTTACCAAGTAAGACTTGCCATAAGAGTTATAAGACTTATCAAGCCTTATCAAGAATTTGGAACAGAAATTTTAAGACTTGTCATGACTTATCATGGTGTGCCGTGAAGTTATATCTGGATACATCAAATTACAATCATTACAATTTACAGTTTACAAATTACAATCACGACACTTTTGATTGGCCTTTGATACAAATGTTTTCATGTCCCATTCATAGGTGCTGTACCTCTTGTTAATGAGATCTGAAAACCAAAAAAATTTTAATATATATAGAACATACAAGTTTTACTTACCAATTATCTTTGTTACTTTTGCTTGATCTAAAGCACCCCTCTCACTTTTTGTACTGGGAAATAACAGGGAGGTGGCCATTTCCTGTTTGGTAAAAAAAAGGTCTAATAATTGCAAGCCAAACAGGTAAGGGTTTTTGGCTGGAAGGAGAAGAACGTTTATCCCATTGACCTACATGTAGAATGTTGTTATATATATTAGAATGATGAAAATAAAATTTTACACTGACCATGTACATGCTTGATTCCTCCTCATTAGTTGGTGCATGGCTGCTACCTCCTGCCCCTGAATTAGACGATGCTGATTGTGTTGGGGCTGGACCATATTTGTCAGTCATTGTCTTCTGGGCCTCACATATCTCATCCAGCCTGGATAGAATTTGCTCCATTATGACCTAAAGTATTAATAATGTTTATGGGTGATTCAATTGGCAACATGAGTATGCATGTTAAAGAACAATTACCACCATCTGTCTCATGATCAATTCAATTTTGTCTTGATTCTGTGTAAATATTTGTGTCCAATATTAAAAGCATGAAAGCATATAACATACATGTACTTCATTTTCACTAATTGTGCTTGAACCCGTCGCACTTTGCAGCCTTTGACCAGAAGGAATAACATATGCAAAGTTAATAACTAGTATATATTTACATTGAATCTTCTGGATGTCTGAGCACCAACTACTGAATCCTGCAAATTACTGCACAATAAAGACATATATACATAGGTAGGACATAAATAGCAAACCTCATCAGATTTCTCATCCTCTTTCATGCTTGACGGATGGCTACTTGTTGAATGATGAAGCTGTTGTTGATATGATGCAAATATCATTAATAAAGGTTTCGATTATTGATAATAAAGGTTTCGATGCATACCAATACTGCTGATTCGAACAGCACAATTGTATTCTTTATTTTCTATGTGATTAGTTCAAATCTTAATTTAAATTTTTTTATATTACCCGTCTTACCTTGGATTTTGGTGCCGATTTTGAAATCACATCTGCAAAAGTAAAGTAGTCTGTATAACTAAAAGGTATGCAAAAATAATAATAACCTTGAAAGGATACAAACTGTACTTCATAAAGCAACTCTGCCCCTTTTGTGAGATGCATAACAGGCTGCATGTCCTCTCTGATTTTAGACACCAAGATTTCTTCAGTTTGAGAACATTTTAATATAACAGCTCCTATATGCATAATAAATGTATGTTCACATGTTGAGAATAGTCATACACAATGATTTGCACAAGCCTAGCTAGCTGATTTAAATGTGTCCCAAAACTGGTCTACCATTCAAAAGAAGGGAATCTGCTTTTATTGCCTGGCTGACCCAAATTGCTACTTTATGTATACTTGTATATCATCGAAACACTACACTAGAACTCGTCGATGGATAGATCTAAAGCCGAATATATACATGTATGCGCACTTTATGATTTACGAACAGCGCGTGGTCGACCAGAGCTTTACATGTACATGTATAACATATTTCAATCACACATTTTAATCTATCTGCCGTTGCGGTTAACATGTTACTTAACGCCTCACGACCTAGCTGCATTTTGGCGCCAAAATG
This sequence comes from Ephydatia muelleri, assembly GCA_013339895.1. Taxonomy (NCBI): domain Eukaryota; kingdom Metazoa; phylum Porifera; class Demospongiae; order Spongillida; family Spongillidae; genus Ephydatia; species Ephydatia muelleri. Next base: position 34,054,912 of record JABACO010000001.1, on the reverse strand, counting down.
TACACCGTTTGTCTTCCAAGGTTCTACTCGAGCATTTTGCGCTAAAAAGATGCATGTAGTACGTGGTAATTAACTGAGCCAATATTCACCGACATATTTGATTACAGTTATATAGCCCGCGGCCACAAAAACCACAGACATATACCGCATAATGTAGGCATTTAAGCAGGTTTCTGATCGTAGCACTTGAGGAGATTTCACACAATGTACAAGTGCATCATGCGGAAATTAGCATGCAATGCATATGAGTATATTTATGGACATGCCTATCTGGCGTAAAAAATACACGTACGCTTACTGTTCTGGTCAAGTGTCGCTTCTTCCAACGATTCTATGGCTTTCGTTGTAGGCTTTCTTGTCCTCTTACGTTGAACAAACTCTTGATCTGACATCGTGCGCTTCACCCTTGATCACGTGCCGAATTAATATTGACCTTATAATTTATTGTGCGAACCAAAAAATGGAGACACAAGACCTGTTCAACCACGTAGACGCTATCGAGAGTACTTAAAACACCCTCTAGCACCAATACCTAGAACTACAACGTGGAATTACAAGAAGAATGAGAAAAGGTACTGGTTACGGTTAACTTAATTACATCTCCCCACCCTGCAATGAGAAAATTGTCCAATTTAATTGCATGGGTACAGTGGTAGTAAACTAAGTTTAATGCAGAGAATTGCTCTGTCTTATATAGTGTTACAATAGTGCTGTTGCTAAGGCCAAGATGTAAACATATGTTCCTACAGATGCATTCAATAAACTTGTCAATATGGTTCCAGGATTTATACTTAATATGAAGTGACTACTGTTTACAAATGAACATAGAATATGCATACACATACACAAACATGCATAAAAAATATACTCTAAATTGATACTGTAGTGAAGGTTAAGTAATCACTGACTTAGCTTTGTTGCAGCTGATATGGCCACGAAATATGCATACGTTAGCTGGTTGATTGTCTTTTTACCCCAAGCTTCATACGATTCCACTACCCTATGAATATATTTACAGCCAAGCTCTTAACTTGCTGTTCTGTGACATACGCCCCTGCAGTTGCACACATGACATCAAAATGAATGAGATTCATGTGGCCACAATCGCATCTTTATTATCTTAACCAAGCCTTGATAAGTCTTGTCAAGACTAAATTAAGTCTTGTAAAAACTTGGTAAGACTTGGTAAGTCAAATGTGGCCACAATCGCACCTTTGTTATCTTAACCAAGCCTTGATAAGACTTGCCAAGAATAAACGAAGTCTGGTTAAGACATGGTAAGACTTTGTAAGTCTTGTGAAACCGTCGCAAGATTTTTCTGTAGGGACAGCACTGTCATAATAGGTATACAAATAAAAATAAAAAAACTAATTGGAACGTTCTATACGAAAATGGGTCTTGTGGATTTTATTTTATAACATTACATTTAAATCGATATATCTTCCGAAATATTAACGCTATCGGGTTCTTATTTTTAACACAACATACCACACCATTACTATATGTGAAAATCCATTTTGGTATCTTACACATGCGGGGTACCGACGTTTCAAGGTCCGATACCCCGTAGGGCCACATCTTCAGGTAGGAGTGTCCAAATCGGTTCAAAATAGGTACCTATGTAGAAGGGTCCTACCGCTATTGATTTGTTCTGTTTGTTAATTTTTGCTTTATCCGTTATGGAGATACAAGTGTGCAAAGAAATTGCATATTTCCCGGGCGTTACGCGTCATTAACGTATTACGAGGATGTCCTCGAAGCCAGTATGGTGCGTAACGCCCGGGAAATATACAATGTCTTTGCACACTTGTATCTCCATAACGGATAAAGCAAAAATTAACGAACAGAACAAATCAATAGCGGTAGGACCCTTCTAGATAGGTACTTATTTTGAACAGATTTGAACACTCCTTCCTGAAGATGTGGCCGTTTTGAACCCTTCAGGGTATCGGACCTTGAAACGTCGTACCTCGCATGTGTAAGACACCAAAATGGATTTTCACATATAGTAATGGTGTGGTATGCCGTGTTAAAAATAGGAACCCGATAGCGTTAATATTTCGGAAGATATATCGATTTAAATTTTATGTTATAAAATAAAATCCACAAGACCCATTTTCGTATAGAACGTTCCAATTGATACTGTCATAATTATTTCATAATAAAGATACACACGATTGACAATAACAACAGTTAAAATGCTCGACAGAAAACTAATATTAATGATAAAGTGTACCGTATCAAACTAATAATTAAGTTATGATCCCACTGACATCATCTAGTCTTCGAGAGGCAATAGGAAATGAGTCTCACTCCGGATTTGTCGACTCGTTGTCTCATTAATTGTTCTGCTCTCTCCATTGGCTGTGTTATTCAAGTGGATTCTCTTTTTTTTTCGTTTCTTGATGCACAGGACAACTAATACGTGGATAATTAGAGCACAGGAGCAGGCGATGCTCGAGAGTGATATCATAATTGTGGACACAATATTGTCCACAGCACGGAACGCGCTGAATGTTTTAGCGTGGCCAAAAGAAGTGTACCACAAGACATCGTAGTAAGCCAGAATCTCCACTGGAATGGACAGTAACGTAAGTAGGATCGGGTACACGAGAAGTGGCATCATCTCGTAGAGCACCTTTTTATGCTGTTTGTCGTGATCCGATTCAATACCATGCTTCTTCCTGTACGCTCTACAGCACAGCACAGTTGCCATAGTGATGACCAGCACTGTTGAAAGTAAAAGAATAACCCCTAGGACACTAGTAAGAATTATTTGATCACTCTGAAATTCTCCCAAAGAGTTATTGCTGTTGTTTACGAAGGCAATAGCTGTGAAATTCGTATCCATGACATCGTCTGTGCGCAATGAAGCTACCAGTCCCGCGATGAGTACCGCGATAGCGACTATTACCGAGCTCACGAGGTAGAGTGGCTCAAACCTTTTCATGTTTTTGTGAAATATTGAAAGTAAAAATAGATGCAAAATTATCCATGCTGTAAGCATGAGCATCAGTATTGCTGCGGATCCGACCAGAGAGTTGATGCCGTTAAGTGCTTGATGATTCGATTCATGTGTGTAAGATACTACCAAATAGCGCATCACCCAGGCAACCAGTAGCAATTTTGCGCTGACGACTTGATAAAGTGCGAGACGATACACCAACACCTTGTGCAGCTTTGTGGCGGGAACAATGACAACAGCTGGCAAGAAAAAGGACACTCCCATGCACAAAGCTGCAAAGGAAACAATTTTATGTTCGTAAGGGAAATCAGAATTAACATTTTCGATCATTTTCAATGACGCTTCAAGGTCGATCTGTGGTGTGACCGATTAGCTAATTTTCCAATCAAATGGTTGATCTGAAAAGAATGCACATAAATTGTAACATTCCATTTGATTGCATAAACAACACATGCCGATGGACTTGAAATGCTTAGGCTAATGGAAGCAAGTACATGTGCACAGTGTACTTAATTCAATTTACATGCACGAACACTTCAGGGATGAATAAAATTTACAGAACAATACTTAAATGACTATCAATAGCATACAGAACTTATGCTAGTGTGCCTTTCTATGCACTTGTACGTAGGTGTAGTCTGGGACGGTCCGACTGATGGTTGTAACTAAATCACGCAATTAATTTGCTCCTCTGGATAGAATGTTATCAAAATGTAAGTGGTTTAGTATATAAACACGAATGGTTTACAGTAGTTACATATTTGATGTACATGTATTCATGTTAGTAAGGTCCCCATACTTTCTACAGCAACCTATGTTATTGTTTGTGATTTATTAGCTTTACAATGGAGTGCTTGCGATGAGGGAAATGTCATGCAGGATGGCGGTAGATGATAGTCAAAGATCAAAGAATGAAAACTTAAAACTTGGCATTTATTGGCAGGAGGAGCTCTGTCATTTCTGTGTGGTCATGATGACAGCATCAATTATATATTTCAACTGAATCAGATCATGATCCAGCTGCGAGGCGGATGGTATTGTTGTATGTACCCATTAGGAACCAAAGGGTTACGGTGAACAATATTATTCCATTGCAATGCGAGGTTGGCCATGACAACACAACACGTACATATATATACATCAAGTTCATGCTTGCTGCTGTTGCGCGTCAGATTGATAGCCATCAGTCGGGTCCCCAGAGAAACATAATTAGCATTTCAGGGCGATGGCTGCATTTCTTCATACGCAGGTGTGGCTAGTAGCTACTCCCAATTATAACCCTTATCTATACAATATCAGTAGGTTTTCACAAATTATACGACGATTAAATAGCCAATCGGTGCGAAACCGCAGGAACAAACAAGAGGAAAATAGGATTGGCTGTGCGCATGACTACATAAGAATAAAAATCGTTTCTTCACGCACACAACAAATAACTTGCTCAATAAAAAAACAAATTTACAGGTATTCAGCAAGACCGAAAGCTCACGTGATGTTCCTGCGGCTTATTTTAGTGGTTCTCACGTTGTTCAGTGTCCTCCGAGTTCTTGGTTTGACTTGCGTACTAGATGGTGACAATTAGCGAATACCAAAATGCAGAAGTCTATTTGAAGTGCTTACCACTGCACATAAACAATTATGACTCGCTCCTTTCATGGTCGCAGTATCAGCTTCCTTGAAATGATCTCATCGTGACGGGACACGGCGCGCGCACTTTTGATGTATAATAAAGACCGGAAGCGTAGAGTAAGCAAGACCCACGTACGTGCCAGAAAGTAGGTGCGACCATGCGGGTCATGAAGTGTCGGCGGTGCGTAGGCAATACGTTATTAGAACGATGTTGTAGTAGGTGACATTTATTATGTAATCACACGTGAGCAATTATAATTGACGTTGTGTGTACCTATTAACTTACCTTTGTTGGCATCCTGCGCAACGCTCGCAAGGACGTCACATAACGCGTGGTAACCGGTCACACGTTACAACACGTGTGTAATTTGCATGGGTTAAGTGGTCCAAAGATGGAGAACAAACTCTCTGTACTTGAAACTGAATCAGTATCACTTAGGAACGCAAAGAAGGTATTCTGCTTTCCTGGTCCTGTTGTTGCTAAAACCTGCATGCCAGAAAGACAATAAATGTATTGCATAGTTGTACTGATTGTTTCACATCTGCTTCAAATCATGTAAAAGTACTTAAGTACTTAAAGTAGTAAGACTTTCAACCCATTTCAGTACACTGATATCATGCTGGTTTCCAAGCTGACCCCATCATACATGTGGTAGCATAGCTTGATTGGCAAATGCGCATACATGTATGTTGCATTCTTGAAAATACCCCAGTGATGATATTACACATACATACATGTACGCATCAATACAGAAATACAGCTTTCAATAAAATTATCCTCTGAGCTACATGTATATAGGGAGCACTACATACTGTTGACTTGCCTGTTTTCCTGCATGCCCAGAATACAAAATGAGTGAAATGTACTTATGGAGAATTGTTGAACATTGATATGTTGTCATCAAAACAGCTGTACAAACAACAGGGACAATGTGCCTTTTCAAACACTTCTTTCGAATGCACGATTGAAATACACCCATCAATACAGGGGCTTTCATCTCAAGTGTTGCACAAAGATCGCAAAAGGAGAAAGCTTTTAATGTTCCTACATCTCCATTTAGCACATCAGAGTCAGAGCAAAGCCGTTTAAACTCCTCCTGCATGATTATTCCGACCTGGTGAAGTTATTGCTTTTTCATTAGCCCATTACTGAGAGCATGTCGCGCAAAAGCTTTTTTTGCTGTTGCGACCTAACGATACTCCAATTCATTCTCTGGTGGTGTCAAAGTGTAGTAGTCGCGATCGGGATGAGTTAGAAGTACCTGTCACCAATGATCAAACAATGTATGCGTACTAGCGATTATTTTATCTATTGCAGCTCTATGTATGGATCGTTTCCGCAAAAAGGATAGCCTAGCGCATAAATTACAGTACATGTACATGTATATATTTAATTTCCAGTAGGCGCAATAGAAAAGTTCTGACGCTTACGCTGAAATATTTGGCTAGTTAAACATCCAGAACATTATAACTCAATGAATGATACTACCACGTAAGAAACATTATGTAGAGAACATTGCACTCACTAGAATATCAGAAATAAAAATGAAACGTTGAAAAAACATTATTAATAGGTCCCTTTTCGCGGAAACGATCCCATATAATAAGCATCAATTGGACGCTTCAACGCCATATGTTGTGCTATTCAGCGAGCTGAATTAAGGTTTATTGATTTATGGATGTCACATAAATGCTGTAATTCTTAGTCACGTGTGTGACTTGTGGACATAAAGACATGGAGTGCAGTACAACCTTGACCAACAGCTCTGTCAGCACCAACAACTCTCACCGTGTATATTGTCACGTTGCCTCCCTGTAATGGAGAGTAGGGGGAGAGAACCGACCTTGAAGCTGAACTTCAGATCACATCAGCAGTGGTCAAGGTGGTTGTAGTGTTACGTAAACTTTACCACGGGTGCAGACCTTACAATTTCTGTTAAATAACGACATACTTCCATACTTGCTTAAAACCGATTGTACGCGGAATTGTTATAGTAATATTCAGTTTCATGAATAGTATCAGAGTCGGTCCGTACTGTACCGCATGGTGCATGTGGACTGAATATTTGGGAGAGAATTTAGCCTAAATATTTGTGATTATGTGAGGTTTTGTTTTGCAGCAGTTGTGATCGACGTGAACGCTTTTGAACCAGAGACGATCATTAGTATTGTATGTAGTTATGTAGGTAGCTGCGTGGTAGAGCGTATACGTGTAGCTGTACGCTGAGTGGACTTTGTGTTGTGTGTGGGTGCATACATGGTTGTACGCTGAGTATACTTAGGGATGCTTTGGTAGCAAACGCTGAATGTACGTATATAGTAATGTGTTGATAGCCGTGTATGTGCGCTGAGTGTGCAGTATCAGACCTTATCACGCGCTGCATCCCTCTCCCTACATGAAGACTGTAAGATATAGCTATTTAACTTTTGCAAAGAACCTGTTGGTAACAATCACACGTTTACGGCCGTCTATACGTAATAGCCACTGGCAATGTCGTGGAGTGCAAGCTGTACGGCCAGAGCTGCGCGGACGCAAATTTGCGTCTTCCGCGTATAATCGGTTAACTGTTCACTTGAGAGCCATGCTGAAAACTGTAAAACTATTGGTTGTGGAAAACAGGTGCACGCTGTGCTATTAATTCTTCCAATTGAGCGTTCCATTTGTGCACTAAGTCAAATGCGATGTTCAAAAATATGTATAGTGTACATATCCAAAAGTTTGAAACAAACATTCGTGCATAACTAAAAGGATCAGTTTAAAGACCATATGGAATGGTTTTCTAAACGGTTTTTCTCTTTTTGTAGCTTAATCCTTACCGAAGAGACGGGCCTTGAAGTACCGATAAGATAATAAAAGGGGTCTTTAATAACTATTTTAATGCATCTGTTCAGATTTGAGGAAATGTCTTCTATATATTGTGCATTCATTAACAAGGACTTCACTTTTTTTTTCAGTTTTGCCTCTATAAACTTTATCCTGCGCGCTTTGCTCTTCTTGAAGTTTGGAATGTTGTATTCTTATTATCAGGTCATCATTGGCTTTTCTTTGCTGCCATGTAAATCTTGCTCTCTTTATTGCAAAGATAAGTTTTCATCAGCTTTACCCTGAAGCCAGGATAGTGTTTGATTTTTCGTACATTTAATTTCCCATCAATGAAGCATTAGGTGCATGCCGAACATGGTTATCAACAAGACCAAGGGTCTGTTCAGATAGCATATTATGCACTGGAGCAGCTTGACTTCTTACTAGCATATCTTTTGATGGGTTATTGAGAGAACCATACAAGTATGGTGTCAATATGACAAAATACTTCTTTATAGTGTTGGCCATAGTTCTCCCGCGTGCGGCATCTGTCAGCTTCATGGTCCTCAATCTCGACAAGAGGGGAGCGGTCTGCACAGCATGATTAAAAGTACTTTCTTCATGATCTACTTGTTGCACTTATGCACATTATTGCACTGTTATCTCCAATCATTGCATCGTACTATACTACTAACTGCAGCTGATTATTCTACAGATTTGAGTGGGAGGTCACAGTGGCATCTTGTAGCCGGACAAGAGTACTGTACTGTATTGTCAATTATTTCGAATTATTCAGTAATAGACCTTAAACACCCCTGCATGCATGTCATGCTCTGTATTGTTTGCTTCGTATATAGCATACACTAATGCAGGATCACTGAATGCAGGAACTACTAACTACACATACACTAATCAAACCTACATGTGATAAACTCGTCATACAATAATCCGAGTCATCTAAATTGCAGAAAGCAGCAATCCCTATATACTAGCTCTACCAAAGGCTGCACTTGTTTGGGGGGTTCATTGGTGAACCAGAAGGACACTTGAATGCATCAGCAAACTCAGCACTATTCATTACAGTTCCAATCACCCTGCAGTATTTGGACATTTGAGACGGTAGTGAGAGAGAGAGAAGATTCAATTACAACAACTTAGTTTGTGCATGTATCACACAATCATACTTAATAAATCTAACTATTTCGTTTATATAATCCATCATGCCACATACATGTTGTAAATAACTACAGCTGGCTAGATGAATGCTGAGTGCACAATTAGAGTACCCGAGCCATACTCAATACATTTACTTACAAATGTCAGTCATCAGTTCACAGAATGACATTCCCATTCATAACTGAGACCTTCATGAAGTGTACATGTGCCACCATTTACTTGTATAGTTCTTCTGTTTACTCTTTCCTCACATATAAGTGTAAAATTGTTATGCATCAAATAATTATATTTAACACATGATGCATGCCAACATCTAGCAATCAACTCTTCAACTCTTGTAGTTAGCTGTGGATGCATGTTTTTACAACAGTGAGCCGAATCTGGAAAAATATTACCTTCCTCAATCCTCTTCTGTTGCATTTCTTAAATCTACAGATGTGCATTTATACTTTTTGCAGCCTTATCTATTACCGTTTTAGACCCCAGGTTGTGCAGCATCACTGCATGAGCCACTGAAAAGTTTTGCCACTGTATCCAAAAAGGTCTTCATCATTTGAGGGTACAGACTGTTCCAGGTTCCTAAAAAACATGACTGTGTTTTCACTGTCGCACGGAATTGAATAATAGTTCATGATTTCCTAAATAGCTGCAACATTAGTTGGTTTGATTAGTAGTATCTTTCACACATTTTGTACTAAGACCAACTGCTAACTGTTTAGCTGTCGACACCTTCCTTCCACCATTGCCTTCTGAAATGTTGACATCCACCCTTGCTTGTTGGTGGGCAAAGTGGGTGTCACATACATCCTTTCCTGCTGCTGCTTCATTATGGGGGTATGCAAGCAACTCCATTCCTCTTGAGGAAACAGCTTGATGCACAAACATCTTAATGTCTTGGCTATAGGAAAGTTTTTGGCATTGTCACTCTGCAGGATGACTTGCTTTAGGTGAGGGAAACACCAATGTAGGGCATGAAGTTCAGCTACCAAAGAAGAAAACGCAACAAATGAATTGCCCCTCTCATTGTCGTGGACAATACAGTCCACAAGGTGAAGTGTAGTATCATTCTTATGACCATCCACTGCATCATCCTTTGAACACTCATTGTCAGTAACTGCACTTAAATTCATACAACTGTAACTGTCCTCATTTGTGCTCTCAAAGTCTTTCTCTTTTCTCTCCATCTACACATCCTTTACACCCTCCGTGATATCAGCCACTGAGCATGCCACCTCATCATTCCCCAAACTCCCTCATCATCCTCAAATCTCTCCACCTCATCAACCAAACCTCTACTCAATCCCCAAAGCTTCCACTTCATCTTCAAAATGATCCATCTCCTCCACCAAGCCCTCTACTACCTCATCCTCTATATCATCCACCTCATCAGTGTCTAAACTCTCCATCTCATCACCCTCCAAACTTTCCACCTCCTCACCCCCAAACTCTCAACCTCATCGCCCTCCAAACTCTCAACCTCATCACCTTCCAAACTCTCAACTTAATCACCCTCTATATTCTCCACCTTCTCACCCCCAAACTCTCAAGTTCATCACCCTTCAAAGTCTCAACTTCATCACCCTCCAAACACTCCCACTCATCACCCTCCAAAATGTCTACCACGTCACCTTCTGCATCTTCCACCTCATCAACCCCAAAGTGTCTTCCTGACAAATGTGAGCATCAATTGTGTTCTTAACAAAAGCCGCCATCCCAAACCACTGCATTCCTTTTTTGCCATAGTCACCTTCCCGGCATCCACGGCTCAAATAACTTTTGTTTGCAGTCAAACACAACATACACTTTGTCTGCACTCATGTTGTGTCACACCTTCTTGCTGTTTGATATCCTGGACCACGTGGGCCATGTATCTATATGTATGTCTTTCACATTGATGGATTGCTAGAAAAATATCAGCAAGTACATGTACATCCTGCTTGCTATCGTCTGAGAATCTCATCAAGGCAGATTGCCTTAGTTGATCATAGAAAAGGAATGAGCGCTGCATGCTTCACACTCGCCACATACATCTGTGGCTGAATCAGTACATGAGGCATGAAACACAATACTATCCAGAGTGTACTCTGGTTAATGAGTTGTCACTTCCTGCTTTCAGTGTTGCTTATTTGGTCTGAAATCAAGGCACACATATCCAACTGAGCTTTTACGGATGTGACTTGATATCCTGAAAAAATTTAAGATCCTCTGCTAAATGGGAGAGTGTGATATAATTGAAAAATGTTCGTTTCTTCATCAGAGATCTGATGACAGTTATGCTGCTGGCAACTACCCTTCATGTACATGCAGTGAATTTGTATAGGAGAGGAAGGAAAAAATTGTGGATCTCTGAAAAAGCAGTTGCGATATATCAGCATCTGGTCAGAATCTGAAGCAGGGGCAAACATATCAATAACCTTATCCACGAGTTCAAAATTGTCAGTATGAAAGTTACTTTTAAATAATTCAACCCCAGCTCAAGCAGATTAATTTATTTCACTCCAGTGTTGTATCGGACAATCTCACAAAAGATTCCTTCATTTGTGGGAGATCAGGAAATCGGATCTTATGATTTCAGAATACTCTTTATACATCTCCGAAACATTGTGCTTCAGTACAAGAGATTTCATTGCACAAATATTTTCCACATCCTTCCATTTACATGATGTAGCAGGTCCTTATTTAACTAGCCATGCCAAGCATGATACATTACTTCACAGTTCCACTGCCAACTTCACTACTTCATCCTTTGTCCTTTGGGGTCTGAAAAAAGGAACAAGTTGAACACCATGGTGAAGATACTCAGCATCCACTTTTTAAAACATGATGTGTTTCATTGTTGCCTTTGACGATTTCCCTCCAACCTTGGCTAGTATCTCCTGAACATATTCAAGAGGTAGATCCTTTAGCTGGGCTAGGAATGATCGAACATCAATGGAAGTGGTAGCTCCACATTGGACAACTGACAGTGCTATGCTTGTAGCAACATCATACAGTTGCTTACAAGCATCAGTTGTGATGGGTGGTATGACAGTACCTTCATCACCAATGTTTTCAGTGGCATTTTCAATTGGAATGTGAATCATTTGCTTCCACATCTTATCTGGTACATGCCATGCTGGCAGAAGCATCATAAGCACTCCAGTCACTATTTGACTGAATGAAGTATGAGCCTTTTTCCTATCATCAATACTTGGAAGTCTCCTCACATCAAGTACAGCACTCTTTTTCCACAATACTCAGCTGATTGAACACACATAGGATATATGGCTGAACACTTTGTGGTTTGGCACAGTTTAGTAATAGTGCTCCCAAAGGCTGAGCAGGTCCAATTTGATCTGATGATCTAGTACTTGCTGATAATGTATGACTTCCAAGTGTAGGAACACATCATTCTGAGTCCGACAATGTGTTCACGAATCGGACTGGGGTTTTATTACAACGCTTTGCCATGACTCTCTGGGGGTAGTGTTCATCCTTCATTCTTCCTAGGATGTTCTATACACTTTAAACATGTGCAACAAGCACTGCATGTTTCAAATTACACTTCTTGCATATTCCCTTCTTGTACTTGCATCCAGGGGCAGCCATTATTAATCTCAAATGATGTCACGTTTACATTTACGTCATCCTTCTGGGATTAGCTTTTAGGCCTTTGTACATGCACTGTAGACACCCTCTTGTGTGTTTACATGCATGTTGAGCGATAACAACTTTCTATGAACAATATTTGCATGTGATTGATACTAAATGCATTTCATATGCTTGTTACATACGGTTGTTGACAGCTTGAGGGGTGTCAATCATAGCACATATTCCAATTGTAAATATTAGCTGGAAAACATTTAAAGCTGCTTTATGTGCTCTGTGGTCCTTAAACTATCATTTATTTAAAAAAGTCTGCTTCTGAGAATGATAATGCCTAACTAAATTAAAAAAGGAAAAGTTCGTGTCAATACCGCTAAAATTCTGGGAGAGGATCCAGCTCGTCAGCTTCTGTAGTGCAAGCTGATCTCCTCTAAGAAAATTTCATTACAGATCTAGAACCAATAATCAAAGTGCTTTAAGAGTATGTCCATTGCTAGCAAAAAAAGTAGTGAGCGACAACGTTTATGTGAGCACACTTTTTGGTATCAAAACCTGGTGCTAAATGAGCATAATCTCTTTCAAAAGCACAATGTAGATTCTAATCCTCTGTTATAGTGCACCTTTTTACCATATATAGAGACAGTACATCTTATCTGTACATTTAAAAGGTAGCAATTACCTCAAGGGGGCAGGGGTGTGCTCATCAATCATCACAAGGTACTGTACTGCTTCCTCAGTCTGATAGCTGCACCAGGTCTATAAGTGTGGAATGTACCACTATTACAGCACATAGTCTCTCTCTCTTGAGATCATTACATAACATTGTGGTGATACAGAGACTCATCACTAAATATTTAGATGTATGAAGCAATATAAATTATCCTTTTGTGGTTCTACACCATGCAAGTAAACAATTGTAGTCCTCTCCATTAGATTCAAAATCAATATATCCAATATGTAGGCACAAAATACATAGCTTACTGTAGTGGAATGTGATATATATATAAGAACTTGTTGCCTATAATTACCTGTCCAAAAGCAAGAAAAAACATCTGTTCATCTGTGTAGTTAAGACCAGGTAGAAGTTGTATTGCACCATTGCTTTGTTTTGTCATTTCATATGCCTGGAAAGCAAATGCATTTGATATTCAACTGTGTAAACATCATGTACACATACCATGTACGATGATATCAATCCTCCATTGTCAGCAATATTTTCTGGTAGCGTTTTTTTCCCGTTGTCCTGGGATAAAAGATGGTATTTTGACCACGTATAACATTTGCAACGCATGAGGACTTAAGGGAGTATAGAAAACAATACATTCTGTTTAAATTAGATGCGATTGATAGAATAATAAATACATTTCATGTGGCATGTAATTTTATCGTGTAATTTTATCATCAGTGATTTTACAACTTTTTTGCATGCAAGTGTATGGGTAAGTAAGCATGCTTACACAGTAAAAGTATGATAAGCTGTAGTGCAATCAATGCCAATTTTAAGAATAGAGATGTATCCAGTCATAATGCATGTTTTACTTTTACGCGTGTTACATGTAATTGGTAAATTATCATGTCATAATCAATGCGAAAAGGGTCATTTCTATTTCATTCGGAGAATAAACAATCACATTTCAAATTTCACGTAACTTACACCTATTCCAAACAATGTAAGGTTTGAGTACTCATCAATATAGCATTGCTGCTGAGATGTAAAATTGTTAATTGAATATTTAGTCCACAGGTTATCAAGCTGTCCTGTAGCATCGTATTGCCGCCCTGAAATAAAAAGTCACTTGCATAAATATCTACAAGCAGTACTATTTTCCTTCAGGAATACTTACAATCTCTACACAACGCATATTACAATAGCAACATGCATACATTCCTACATATGAAACATTAACATATTACAAACACAAACTATAGTTGATGAAGGATGTTAGTGACATCGTAACATGTGGACCAGACCGGACCAGAAATGCCCTGGCATTGGAACAAACAAGTGGGTCTTCAGTCTGGCACATATAGTGTGCAACATGACTGATATGTGCAAACGGGTCTGAGTAGCTATCCGAGTAGCCAGCCAAGCGAGAGGAGGTGCAAAGCGCAAGCTCGCCCCAAGCTCCAAAGGCCTCAACCATCAGTGGAACACACTCCCACTCTAAATATATGTGTGACTTTAATCTTTGGCAATTATTGTCCCCTAGTAGATATTAAAAATGATTCTAATTATCCCTTCATTCAGTATGAGTTCAAGTACCCCTGTTGATAAAGTGCTTTCTACAATTAAGAAATTTATAGATTAATTATAGTTATAATTATTAATACAAGAAACCATGCAATAAATGCTACTCTCTGTATTGTTTCCAACACACTAAAGTGACAATGATTTTTAATTAATATTGTACATGTACCATTGTTATCAAAGCCATGTGTAATTTCATGTCCGAGTACAAATCCGAAGCTCCCATATTGAAAGTACCTGAATAGAGGAAATATCAATGCACACAATTATAACTCTTTCAATAGTATTCTGTTTACTCACGATGGCCACTCAGGATTGAAAAAGGGTGGCCTCATTATTCCTTCTAAGATATCTGTAATAAGCCATTTAGTAACAGACTTCCAGTGCTGCATCTATACTTACATATATTGTTCATCGAAGGTTGATAAAATGCATTGACTTCCGTAGGAGAGATTGCATTCCATATGTTGAATGGTTGCCTTAGTAGCACAAGGCTACTAGGTACCGCATCAGTCAGGTAACTGTCAACATTGCTTTGGAAGCTATCGGCTGATGCTGAGAGCTGATTGAAATGAAGGGTATAAACAATATATCTATTATATTTAATATGTGTTTTATAACTCACATTCTGATATATCAAGTTGAGCCATGTGTCATTAAAGGTGAGGTCAGGGTATGCAATGTTGGCAAGCATCATGTCAATCTGTTGTTGAAACAGAGGAATGATTATCCAACATCGCAAGATGACTATTATAGTTGGTTATTGCATTAGATAGTTTTATGAAACATTACAAGTGATAAATATACATTTTGCCTTAGTGGAGCAAGTGTGTGAGAGTGTTGGTTTTACCGAAACAGTGGCTCTGTAAACAAAAATATGCTTGAGAAGTTGTTTAACACAGATACCCTCAGTTCACACACACTCCTGGAGAAAATGTTGTAGCTTGGGTTGTATACTGTCTATCTTTATAGAGCATTTGACATATTTGCGCATAAGTGGACAGAGCCGAAAATAGTTTGTAAAAAGTTCAGTGTATGAAAGGTGCAAATCCAGAATATGCACACAGCAATATTCATTATGAAATCAAATTATAATTGAGCCCAGCAGCTAGAATGGTTTTGAATAAACTCTATGCGTGATGTGCAAAATAAAATGTCGTTTGATGCATAAAATTAAACAGAAATAGACGTAATAAGGGTAATTGAATGTACACACGGTAATAGTTTTGATTGTCACTATATGTGCACATGCATAATGACATGCACTTTATTACATGAGCAATCTGACTACTAGTAAACTAGATATGCAATATGACTACCTTATTTTGTGCTACATATATTGTTTGCTGATCTAGCCATGTTCGGGATCCAATCCTGGTATGAAACGCTTTCTTAATATTAGTCAGCATTTGCTCTGCAGTTTTCTGGAATAGAGTTGAGATACATATTGTCATAGCAACGAAGATATTGTATATAATAAAAAGCTATTATATGCAGTGTACTGACTATTGTACTGTAACCATAAGGGTGTGCATTTTACATGTTGCACCAATAAGGGCATTTACCTTTGAATTTATTGGAAGAAGACTTTCAGCAAAGACTCGTCCAAGTGCATAAGGCATTGCACTGTGAAGAAAATCTATACAAAATGTACTCCTTGTATTTGGAACTTGACCTATAGGGTTGTTCAACAGCTGGAATTCATAATATGCGTTAACCATGTTCTCATTTAAGTATGGCATCCAGGTGTAGAATAGCTGCCACTTAGCGTAATTCTGCAAATCTCTGTGGAGATAGATTCCAATCATTATGAGTAACTTTAAGGTTCACAAATGCTTTGGCTTACGTATTTGAAAAGTTGCTAAGAGCACGGGACAACTGTGAGAAGTATTCCGCCCCATACAGAATGATTGGTTCTCTTGAACCAATGTCTTGAACACCAATTTTTGTAAATAGAGTACTTATTTGTTGAATCCAGTGGTACTAATATAGACATACAGATGCATGACTTGAAGGACACATTCATATTCAATACTCGTACTATTGAAGTCTTACATCTGTCCACAGGACCCCAAGATTTCCTAAACTTATAACTGTGTAGTTTTCATTGGTGGGTGATATCTATATAAAATAATACTGAATGTCAGAAATAGACACTTCTAAAAAAAGATGCAGCAATAAAGTTAATTTTGCTAGTTTGATGGATTATTTGACACTAAGCATCTTGTTGGTCATTTAATTGCACACATTTGTTGAAGAGCTCTACCATTCTTTTTCATGAGATTACCTTAAATTGACTCACATTAGTATGTAATCTGTTATTTGCAATATGCATGTGGAACGTTATCCAGTTGCACGATTCGCACACTCTTTTCAAGGTGCCAGTTTACAACCTAAACTTTAACAGCACTGGGTGATAAATTACCATACCAGTGTTAGAGATTGTTCAATTGCCACAATGCGAATTGCTGCCTCTTGGTAATATGATAAACTGTTATTAGGATTGAGACTGTTTAGTGTACTTGAAATGAAATTTTGCAAAATCATCCGTTTCTGAAAAAGAAGGGGAATTAATTTAATTTCAGGCATTCTAATACATATTGCTCAATGAAATAACACTGTAGCTTATGAATTGATTGACCATTCTGATCTCACCACTGATCACTGCATTCTTCTCAAATATTAAAATCACATAGATCAAGCAAATGAAGGAATGCACGCATGATTTATAATCTTCTTTCACGATCATGGCTCGTGGATGGATTTTAAAAGTGTGTGCAGACTTCAGTTCTCTTCAATATACTGCAGAAAGTTCCTACATGCATGTCTTTGCATAGAGACAAGGTGTTATACTAATGTACACTGTACATTATGTAACCACACGTACACATCAAGTAAAACACAGAGGCAAACTCAGTGGCAATTTCTTACGTGTCAATTAACAGCTGTTTGCCATTGGAATCATTAGAGAAGCAAGGTTTTCAGGCAAATAGCTGTCCGAAACAGACCCTTCACAAACAGCATTAGAGGCCAGATTGACCAACAACAGGTTAAATATAGTCTAAATTACAAGCACCTTTCTCCTGGACGAAGGCTTTGGAAAGTATCTCCATTGATGTGCGTGGGTGCGTGGGTGCAATGTTCACCTTCGACAATGCAATGTTACATCATCTGGAGATGGTTAAAGCATCATGTACTTCAGCTCATCAGTTACATCAATTCCAGATGTAAGAGCAATGAGTAGTACTGTTTCCATGATGCTGTAGGCCTTGAACCCTGGCTGGTAGAACGTTGTTACGTTTATTCTTTGAGTACAACAGATGGTTGCTAATGACATTCACCTCCCATTTAAAATCGTCTTGGGACATGGTGATGTCTTGGCAGTGAAGGTTCAGGTTAGACCTAGATTTTGATGTGAGATTCAAGAATATAGATCAGGCATTTCATCAGATCTCACGCTGGTGATGATCCTGTTTACCAAATTGGTGCAGTGATGCTGTTCTAAAATTAATAACTGCAATTTTTGGTGGGTTTGTTGTCTTTCTGGATAAGCAATGTGGCACCAAGATTTAATCCAAATTAAATATTGAAATGACTCCATTTGAGTTCAACTATACAAGCCCATGCACACATCTCAGTATTCTAATTCCTATTAAGCATTTATTGCATTCCAACTTCAGCGCTTAATAAATATCCTTAACCCTCTAAGGCTTTCTTGGACAGTTCACAGAGTAGGAGATTGACAGCATTATTACTCCAGGAGTGTCCATGTGAGTGTCAACTTTGATACTGTTTAGGTTTCCCTCGCTTTAGTGAGACTTTTAACACCGGTTTTATGCGAAACATGCCCAAATTCTAGGGATTATAAGATTAAAAGAATTTCATCCTTTTGTTTATTAAAAATAAAAATAAAAATATATGCATCACACGCAAGCCCACACATTAGGAGTAATAATGATCACTCGCCTAAAGGATAGCTATACAGTTGAAATCCAGCAACGTGTCCTTGTTGCCATGTTTGTCACTTTTAATGGTACACTTTTTTCTGGCAAGTTTCATATAATTTTAAGCATTGCTACATCACAGCCAAGATCTACATAGGCTATGAAACTGTTGTGGAAGAATTTCGCTTCATAGTTTATAAGGCATTTATTGCTTTGAAGACTCATTTACCAGGCTGATACTAATTGATCATGAATACATGATGACTTTATTCGTTGACATAGCTTGTGAAAGCAATGTAAGATGGCGCCTGTGTTATGCTGAAAAAGGAGTACTTGTCAAAGGTGTGACAATCCACACCGTAATACACCCATGGAAAATCATAATCATTCAACCTATCCTGAAAAAAGCTCATTTGAGTTTTTTAAACTGCCGCTTTAGAAACTGTATCGCATAAAATGTCGATTTGGATGGCGAATAATTTTGCAATCGATGTCAGTGTTGCCACCGGATACACGGTCATCGTCTACATCTGGCACATGTGATTCATGGTCATCTGCAATACCAAGCTTCATACCCGACATTTCTACTGCTGATATCTTTCAGATTAAGGATGATTGGAAGAACAGAGCTATGCTGAGCTGTTTTTACCAACAAGGTTCTTCGTCCATTCTGTAATGTAAGGGCGGTTTTAATTTGAATCCCTTATCAGTTACAGTGGTTTATTGGCACACCAAAAGCAGCTTCGTCAAACAAATAAATCAAATCCACTAGGAATTGTAACTTAGACTTGCAAAATACAGACTTGTAACAAATCACTGCACATAGCATTAAATGAGGTATAACATTGAGGCAGGTCAGCGCAGACGCACCCAATTATTCTCATCAAGCTATAACTAAGCCCATGATCTTCGTATTTGCGGTACTTATTTTACTCAGGCAAAAACATGAGGGGCCAGCAGCACCGACTCCTTGACTATTCTCACTATAGTAAATTGATAATATACATACTGTATTTCAAAGCTATGTCAGATAACTGGTTCAGCAGCTATTACTGCAGCAGTCAAAACAATTGCACTAAAATAGGGTGGTTCTGTACTAAATTGTAATACGATCTATACGTAACTGTCAATCTCTTATTTCATTCCACAACACACATGTACATAGGAATACACCAATAGCTTATATAGTGCTTCACTGCATCCTTTGACCCCTATCCCAGGAGTGCAGTACCTCTATGGAACAAGTGACAGGAAGTAAGTCAGGGAATGACTATTCATCGTGCTCCACAAAGGGTCTATTCAGAACTTGCTGTCACTCACTTAGTTGTGGAGACATAAGTAATGTTGGAGCATTGTTGGGTCACACAGTGCTAGAGAGCTTAGACATGGACGAGATTTTCTATCTTGCTGCCCAAAGCTAATAAAATCACTTGATGATTCCAACATATGACTTAAACTTAGTATAATTGCAATATGAGAACATTTGAGAGCATAGTATTGTATGTGGATTATTGTAATTGGATGTCAAAAAATTAAGAAAAGTTGTGATAATTATTAATTGCTTGTGCATGTTTGGCAAAACAATCATAAACTGGGCACTCAAATCACTTGGTTTTTCTAGCCAATGTAATGCAACATTAAATGATCAAATTAGCAGTGAGTATCGAAGCTGGTCCCTGTTGATTGCATTTTCACTTATGATGTCCGACATCATGAAAAGGCAAATGTTCACCAGCTTGTGGGCTCCATCAAAGATGTTACTTTACAATTAATTTTGGAGCACTTCAATTCTTCTGGCCACATATAGACTAGCTGTAGTCTTTCAGGTAACTGATTCCCTCTTCATATAATTATATATATATTACATTTGCTGAATGATAACACTATAATAGTAAGTCTGAATAAAAAAACATACATAGGTTGGTATGGCTGTTACTCAGGTGTTTTTCCTTCCACCTACTCTTTGATACTACTGGCTTGCTGCATCTAGATAACTGAATTTATGGCAAGTAACTCAAAGTAGACAAAGAACAAAGTACATATCTTAAATCAAGTGCTGTGGAGGAAGAGTAAGTGAAAGAGCATCCATTGATTGAGCAAATCTCTTGCTCTTGTTGACCATCACGTAAAGAAATCAAACTCCACATGGAGTGTGCTCCATAGAAGGATGCTGGTTTTAGCACAGACAAGCCGAAGGTTAGAACTCTGATAAGTACTTAACACACTATGATGTTTCTTCGATTTAAATGCTCTTCGTGACTGCAAAGTGCTCTTCAATCCAGTACTTGATTTTCAACATATACTTGCACGCAAATACACACAAAAAAGAACTATCTAATCAATGTAGTGACAGTCAATGGTGTGTTGGTACCCGGCCTGCAGACCACACCAACCATTACATTCACCTTCGTTTTAAATAATAACATAATGATCAGTGGATCAACATGTCCATTACCACACATCATGGGCCTTCAAAATTTGACACACATTGATGGAGCATTAGGTGTCTAATTTGAAGAAGGAGGTGGTCTTTAATAATAAAGGAAACAGCACAGACATCCTATTCTCAAAATAGGTATTTATTATTAATGCATGGTGCAAATATTGCATTTGAGCATTCATTGGCATATGGTGAGTGCCTACAGCTATACTATGACATTGTGTAGATGAGCGATGGAGACTAGTCCATTCTAGGGCATAATATATCACACCCCATAACATCAATTTGCAGCTTGTGACCACTGTTGTGCAACAATGTGTGTTATTATCAAATTTTTAACTTTATGTGAGTAAAGCTCTGTTATTGAATTATAATTCAAGTGTAGCATTTTTATACTAAATGTATTGAGTACTTACTGTAGAATTACTATACAGCAGAGGGCTTGACAGTGTAAATCCTGAGTTGATCACCTGCATAGTGCAATCACATCATGGAATAAATGGAAAAATTCTTTCATGTCCACGAAAAACGTACGTATATATTGTTCTTTGTTCTGTCAGTTGGGCTGACGTAAACGCCGAGAGTAAAGAATGCTTTGCTGCCAAGTAGCTTTTCCTGAAGAAACTGCTCTCCATTTAGAGACCACTCAGTGCCATCAGTTATTTTTATGAGAGGCCAACCACCTGTAAAAATATTGATTTAATTGAAATTACAATGATACATATTTTAAATTATACAAATGCTTAAGTTGGAGAACAGGTCGAAAGAAGCCTGTGACTTTGGGAGGGACTTGTGGATTGCAAGCCGAGCAGCAACTTGTGCTAACAACAATGAAGCCTCTTTACCCCAAGCCCCATAGGAATCAACTGCTAGAGGGGTTGAGACCCACCCTAGAGCTGAACACTTTTCATCGTTGGCCTGCATGGTGTTTCCTGCTCTCCGTTGCCTCAAGGACTGCACCAAACGTTGCTCCCGCTTCAGCTAAAGTAGAAGGGTTTAGCGGTGAGACAACGGAGATGTCCAGGGCAACGGGCTTCCCAAGGTTCCACTTCTGCAACAGAATATCGGCAGGTCGTGAATGCGAACGGTCGGGAAAGAGCCCATGCCAGAGCCAGTCTCCGAAGAGTGTAGAACCGTACCTGTCTGTGTTTGTTGTGTATATTTGTTGGATTATTAATAAATCCTTAATTATTTGTTAAATCATATAGAAAAATATTTGCATTATAATTAATTTTGCCCTCATTTTCAACCCAAGAAAAAGCGAAATTGTGAGTCCAGGAAAACTTAGTACCCATGTCTAATGTTGCACAATTTGTTATTATTAAATGTCAGCTTTGATTCTATAAAGTGATGTGTGTGATTAATCACTAATTTCGAATTCCTGATCTGGTACACATCTACTCACACCCTGCTATACTGACCTATTTTTGATAGAAATCTGATCATTGATATTTGATAACTGCTGATATTGGAGTTCATACAGGACATGTAGAGGTTGCTCAATTTCTGTAATGCTTGGACACTTGTGCCTCCTTGACACAGGTTCGAAATTGCATATACCAGATCTTGGCTGTTGAGAGCTGTCAGTGTAACAAAATTGTTGTACCATTGTGAGTCTGCATAAAAAGAGAAGAGTGATTAAACAACAGCCAGAGCATGTGACAGTACATGAACATGTGTAAATACAACAATATGATCAGTATATCAGTATACAGTATATGCAAGCTGACATCAGTCACTCGTCATAATATTGGAAACAAGACAGTCGATACACGGACGAGAGTGAAGAGGGAGGAATAAAGACAGAGCTTCAAGTCATGTTATTGTAGTATTAATTTTTAGCATCACTTTATTACTAGGTCTTAACATGCGTGCACATACATTGTAGTATCGACGAACATATACATGCACACTAGCAAAATACTTGTAAGCTACAAACAATATCCAATTAATCAACACTAAAATCTAGACTAACCATTGGGAAACCCTTAATTTTGTACTCAGACTTGCGTAGGTCACACCAGCGGATGGATTACTTCACCTGAGGCTACAAAACTTTCTTTCCAAGATTTTGTGGCACCAATCAGATTGCAGGTATGATGTGGCATCACAGTATTGCATTCTTCACGGTAATAATAATGAGCAGCAAGATCAGTTCATTTCAGAGGGCAAAAGGCTAGACTATCACGATCTTCGGCCTCAATAGCAGAAAGCCTTGAAGCCTTCCTTTATGTAGGCAGGTGGAATGGCTACCATACGGCAGTTAATGGTGTGTTACTGTTGGCCTTGTACCAGTGCCCGTCATGCAGCAAGGTGGTCATGGTTACAAGTTGCAATGCAGGAGTTGTTAGATTAGACATGCCCGGTACGTGTCTTGCACATTAACACACATTATGTCCACCAAAAATTACAATGAGGTCAGCCTGTTTTACAGAGAGAATGTTGCAAAAGCTGTCACAAGGCATGCGAGTGCAGGGGCTTTAATAACAATGCCGGTTCTTAATTGTATGAGTAAAAACACTTCAGAGCTACTACTATCCATAGTTATGAGTCTTGGTTGTACCCACTTGTCTAGCTGCACTGATGTAGGTGGAAATGCTCACTGTACAAGCGTACCAAAATGGATTTTCACATATAGTAATGGTGTGGTATGTTGTTTTAAAAATAGGAACCCGATAGCGTTAATTTTTCGGAAGATATATCGATTTAAATTTTATGTTATAATATAAAATCCACAAGACCCATTTTCGTATAGAACGTTCCAGTTAGTTTTCACTGTGTTGCTCACAATCTTGCTTTAGCATGCTCATAAGCAGGAGAAGATGTTGAGTATGTTAGCAAGTTTAAAAGGACATTATTGATACTTTCTAGGCAAACATCAGGCTTTTGAAGGCTATGCAAGAGGTGCTGAATTCTTCATATCTAATAAAGCTAACGGAGGCTAAAGATGTCAGGTAGTAGTCCCATGATCAAGCAATACAATCACTTCAAAAAAATTTTGCAGCAGTTTTGACAGCTCTTAAAATGGAAGCAGTTGAGAAAGGAAAAGCAGTGGCTATATAATTAGTACAGGTGATGAGGAGTTACCACTTTATTTCTTGCCTTCATTTGATGCCTGAAGTGTTACCACATCTATCTCACCTGTCTCGACTATTTCAAGGAAGTTATATCCAACTATCAATGATTCAGCCACATCTCAATGCATTAAACCCTGACTTCCTATAAAGATGCAATAACTCCACCAGATGTAATGGCAACTGATGCAGCACTGAATTATGAATTGAAGGTGTTAAGTATAAGTGTGCCTTCTACTATTTGAAAGAAATATTTGCCAGCCTTTTTTGAACTTGTTCCTTCAGAATGTAAAAGACTGCTTTCCTTTAGCAGAGTTATTGCAGGGATTTGATATTTGTCATTATGGTGCTACAGATGAGAGAAGGATAAGCTTTCTCATCATTATGAACAAAACTACAACTTCTAATTTCTCACTAAGAAACAGGTGAAGATGCTCCAGTAAATGCTGCAAAATTGGGAAAGGAGTGGGAGTCATTTTATTATATGCTACAAGAACATTACAGTGATGCTAAACCCATTGAAGTGATGAAAGATCTTGTAACTGAAACGTTAAATCCTGTCTACAGGCGGCTAGCTTGCTTAGTTGATTTGGTTTTTTTCAATTCCAATCAGTACTGCTGATTGTGAACGTGCATGAAAACACGAATAAGAAACAGATGCCTTACAACGTAGTGTTGAAGAGTTCGACTTCGATTCAGCTGTTGACAAAATACATAACTTATCAAGTTAAAGGAGGAGTTTGCGTATAAAAGGAGCTTTGGAACCCAAAATTTCAGCCGGTTATGCAGCTGAAATGACTGCATCAATTTAAAATGGTGGCTCTATCATATTACGCATGGGGCTTGGCAGCAACTGTGAACAAGAGTTTTTCATACATCTTGAATTGCATATCATTATACACAACCTTCGTTAATAGTTTGTTGCAACTACGCATATGCACAGCTTGATGTTAATAACACTAAGTTAACAAACTATCGATCACTTGCCCTTGTAATGGTGACCTCAACGTCAAACAACAGTCACTTTTGGGATCAGTTCAGATTTCACTTAAAATATCCTTTTCCTCTCAAAAGGAAAAGGAAACATTTGAGAGTACATGCAGGTTTGAAGCAGCCATGGTCCTCCTTGTACCCGGTGTCAAGCGGAACGCTACTGTCAGCCTGTTGAATGCGTTGTTAGACCGCGTATTGATGCAATCTGAGAGTGTCCCGGCATCAAGGGTATCCAGTTCTGGAAATGAAATAATGTTGGACTCTGCAGGTTCCTTAGATACTATAGTATGTGTTGTTCAAAAAATTTAACGTCGTCGTGTTTCCTTCATGAACAGGGGTCTATACAGGAGACGAAAACCCCAGCCCTCTTTGTGGCCGAACAAAAGGCCTTCAAGTGTCTTTGTTTGGGGCTTGTCCAGCAGTGTGGCTGTCCATCAAACCCTTCTTGGACTTTTGCATCTTTCATGAAGGTCTGCATCAGTACCAGGTAACTAATTCTCCTCTACTAGTCACTAGAAGGGGCGTGTAGCTAGGGTCCAGTTTGTTTGCCAACACTGCAAGCAGTCACGTACCTCGCTAGCTCCAGAGTGCTGTCTGGTCATTACCTTGCTAATCAGAAGTAAGAGAACCATTTGGATTTAGTACTGAAAAATCAATACAAATGTCCGGTTAGGCGCTGAGACCATTGATGCATATTATACATATAATGTAATCTAATCCATATTCATTCAGTTTATGTGGACAAACTGTACCAACAAGCAATAGCAGACGCAGCAGAAGAGTCCATGATGGCTGCTGTAGAGTGCGTGAAGGCAAGCCCTCACTACGCTACAAGTAGAGAGGTTAGCGGTGCCACGTTTGTAAAGAAATATGATTTAATGTGTATATACTTCTACATAGTGGGTAATGACTGATGCACGCCACGATTCCACTTCAAATGCATACCACTCTACGGTACCTTGTCTGGCTAGAAGGTATGCACATAAGTAGTAAATCCCCATGTCTATCAGCTTGCAAACCTATTATCTATTTCAATATGAATAGGATTGTTGGGATTGCCACTCTCTCTAGACAAGATCACAGGGTAGCACAGATAAGAGAGGTGGCGTATACTAAGATAGTCTTGCCACAAGTTATTTCCCGAGGTTTACTCTTGTGTCCTAACTCTTTACAATTTCACATATACTTTGACTCTAATGAAGGATTGAACATCACAGAGGTAAGCTCATGACTACCAGTCTAATATAAAGCAGTATGTAGAGGGACTCTGGATGGTCAATTCCTACGACACATGGCATGGTATGGTAGCTGTATGTACTATTTAGAGTTAGTGCAGGCACAAAGAATGTGGAAAAGGAGTTACGGAGGATCTGGTTTGTGCCAAGGATAAGAGGTGGTTTACTGAACTATCCGACAAGGGTATGTTCTTGTTTGAAATATTTGTTTACTATCAACAGAACATCTCAAAATTCAGCAAGATACACCAAAGTGCACCTGTATTGGTGCATGAGGAACTGTGGTGGCAACCCTGACCATCTACGTGCAATGATTATGAACAATAGCGAGCACTTTCAGGTTTGTGTGTGTGTGTAATTGTGTGTATGTGTGTGTGTGTGTGTCTGTATGTGTGTATTTATGTGTATCTGTGTGTGTCTGTGTATATGTTTATTCGTGTGTGTGTGTTTGTGTGTATGTGTGTGAATGTGCATGTGCGTGTCTGTATGTTTGTCATGTGTGCTGTACGTATGTGTGTATGTAACAATGTATGGGTCATTCCAGGTTATATCAACTAGGTTTTGGCAGCATGCTTGCCAATTGGTTGATTTTCATTTCATGAGTTCATCCAGTAGTGAAGGTAATATAACCAATTTATCAATTAATAAAGTTATTGTTCTTATAAGTTATTGACTTCTAAAGTTTTGACCTTTTGTGACACTTTTCGAACTTTGCACAAGTCCTGTTTGTCATAAACTAACCAAATTTATACAAAATAGCTCTCAATAAGAATAATAACGAAATTTTATGAAAGTGAAAGTTAAGTTCCTGCTGCTCTTGTCCCCTACCTAGCTGGTGGGAACCTAACTGCACTAATGAAGCTCAAGGAGCTTAAATGGGATGTCCGGCCAATTGCCGTGGGTGAAGTCCTCAGACATCTGGCAGGAAAATGTGCTTGTGCACTAACTAAAGAGAAAGCTACTGACTTTTTTGCTTCTTTTCAATTTGGTGTAGCTTGCCCTGGAGGAACAGAGAAGATCATACACAGGCTCAGGCAAACATTTGATGACCATTGGCATGATTCTGATTTTGCAATTCTCAAGATCGACATGCAAAATGCATTTATTTTAGTGTCACGAGATACTGTCCTAAAGCAATGTGCTATCCACTTCCCTGAGCTCCTCCCATGGGTCTCCTGGTGCTACTCCCAACACCAATATCTCTGGTGCCCAATGGGTAAGCTCATATCAGCATCAGGTGTTCAGCAAGGTGACCCCCTGGGCCCACTGTTGTTTGCACTTGTCCTTAACGACACTGTCACCAAGATAGCTCAAGATCCATTATGCGGGTCTTTACAGTCAAACTTCTGGTATCTGGATGACGGAGTGCTGTCAGGACCAAGGTCAGCACTGTCAAGGGCAATGGACATCATACAGGGCGACAGCACCTCAAATGGTCTACTCATCAACTTCAAGAAGTGCCAATTAACAGGATCTCTCAATGTTCCATCCTGAGATTTTAAGTTGCTCAACACCAGATTTTGAGATTCTTGGTGCTCCCATTGGCAGCCATAATTTCTGCACTGCCTTTATTGAAAGGAAGCGGAAGGAAGCCAACCAATTACTATCCCTTCTGCCTAAGCTATGTGACCCCCAGTCTGCGATTGCTCTCCTCAGGGTATGTGCTTCATTCTGCAGGCTGGCACATCTAGCCCGTTCAATCCCACCAACCACTGCATCGTTGGAAGCTTTTGCCAAGTTTGATGATGATGTGCTTCACTGCTTAGAGTGCTCAGTGGAGATTGAGCTAACCCCACGGGCCTGTAATCAAGCCAAACTGGGTCTCAAGTACGGAGGGCTAGGATTGCGCTCCCTGGCCATGCATGCACAAGCAGCCTACATTGCTTCCTTGTCTACGTCATTAACACCAATCCAACCATCAGAACTGACTATGCAGCGCCTCTGTGATGCCATCATGGTGTTCAATGGGAAGGTAGCATGATGTGAGCAGCTCTCTGTAGAAGATGTGCTAGCTACTTCTCAGCATCAGCACAAGCTATCCTCAGCCATCGAGAAAGCTGGCTTCCTTTCTTTGCTTGATGGAGCATCCACAGTAGACAAGGCCAGACTACTAGCCATCTCTGCTCCCCAAGTACATGCATGGCTGAGGGCACAGCCATCTCCAAAATTGGGGTTATACCTGCTGCCCAATGAAGTCCAAGCCTTAGTGAAATGGTGGCTCGGGCTTCCAGTTTTCACTGACAGATGCCTGCCCACATTGCTCCCAAACCCTAGACATCCATGGGCACCATGCCCTGATATGCCATGCAGGTGGTGATGTAGTCACAAGGCACAACCGCCTTCGTGACAGCTTTGCAGATTTCTGCCGTAGGGCTTGTCTTGTCCCTGAACTTGAAAGAGGTTGTGGGCTCACCTCAACAAAGGACAGAACACGTCCGGCTGATGTGTTGGTGCCTAACTGGTCACACTCACATTCAGCAGCATTTGACCTGAAGGTCATCAATCCGCTCAACTCAAACTTTTTATTGGGAGCGAGCATGACCTCAGGTTATACTG
The DNA here is from genome assembly GCA_013339895.1 of Ephydatia muelleri. Classification (NCBI taxonomy): domain Eukaryota; kingdom Metazoa; phylum Porifera; class Demospongiae; order Spongillida; family Spongillidae; genus Ephydatia; species Ephydatia muelleri. Next base: position 34,026,264 of record JABACO010000001.1, on the reverse strand, counting down.
CTGAGCTGGGAGAGAAGGAAAAAAACTCCAAAATGACATTCCCTGTACAGAGAGAGGTTGAGTCTGTGTCCCACTGGTCGCGGAGGTATTTGGTGGTTGGGGAAATGAGGCACAAGAAGCCCTCTCAAGGGTTGCCAAAAAGCTATCCATCAGAACAAGTCGTTTCTGGCCTGAGGTGTTAGCCTCAATGTACTGCCACCTGGGCATTACACTGATGCGCCAGAATGCTAGGGCTTTACTTGGAAGAAGATCCACAAGAGTGAAGTCGATAATTGTTTAGTGTAGCTCAGTATTTAGTTTTATAATGTGTATATCTGAGTAGTTTGAATATCATGTATGCTTCATGTATTCTCCTGTACCTATTATAATTAGTTATTTTTAAATAATAATAAGTTAAGTTATTATTAACAATAATAGCGCTGACAGTTTTTAAAAATTCCGTTTTTTGCTAGCAATTAGTCCACGTTATTAGCAGCCTACCCAAAAAAAATTTACAGTAGGGCAACTTTTAGTTTTTTTTTGTAATGCCTTGTTGTATCAGGAACTGCAAGTGAATCTCTCAGCCACGTAGTAATTCAATTATTGGTGCTTGCATAGCCAAGCAATATTCATTGCTCTAAAGTAAACGTACAGTACAATAATAACACACGTTTTACAATCAAAACTATTACTCAAGTTGTTGTGCTATAATATTTGCTGCTTCAGCCATGTATGTTCTGCCTATGGGTTTACCTGGGATCAGTGTCTGAACAGTCAACTTCTAGCATATCAGGGGGTTCAGGAAATGAAAATGATGATGATGGTAAATGAGGATGAAGGAACTTAACTCTAACAGAGCCAGCCTCTGCATCCACTGCCATTGTGCATCCAAGCCATCCATACCCATTATACTGTACAACCACATAACCACCAATAGTAGTGAACTGTGGAGATACCACCACATGTGCACGAGTTACCCTTTCTAGACGTGAATGAGTGTTGTCAGAGAACAGCTTCACCTCCACAACACTATTTGATACGGGTCAAAGGAGTGAAGCTTCTGTGTTTCCGGAACAGTTCTACTGGCAGAAAACCTTTCCCTAAGAAGTAGTTCTTCATTCCTCTATTCTTCTATGGGGCAAAGGAATGAAGAACTACTGTGGAGGTGAAGCTGTTCTCTGACAACACTCATTCATGTCTAGAAAGGGTAACATGTGCACAAGCGGTGGTATCTCCACAGTTCACTACTATTGATGGTTATGTGGTTGTACAGTATAATGGGTATGGATGGCTTGGATGCACAATGGCAGTGGATGCAGAGGCTGGCTCTGTTAGAGTTAAGTTCCTTCATCCTCATTTACCATCATCATCATTTTCATTTCCTGAACCCCCTGAAATTGACAGTTCAGACATTGCCCCAGGTAAACCCTGTGGCAGAACATGCACTTTGACTAGAAGAGAGATGGCTGAAGCAGCAACATTCATAGCACAATGACTTGAATAATAGTTTTGATTGTAAAACAAGCTGTGTTATTATTGTACACTTACTTTAGAGCAATGAAATTGCTTGGCTATGCAAGCGCCCACTTAGGACCAATAATTGAATTACTACGTGGTACTTGCAGTTCCTGATACAACAAGGCATTACAAAAAAAAACTAAAAGTTGCCCTACTGTAAAATTTTTGGGAAGGCTGTTAATAACGCGGACTAATAGCTAGCAAAAACGGAATTTTTAAAAATGAATTTTTTTGAGAAAATTGACATTCAGCGCTAATAACTTAACTTTCACTTTCATAATTTATTACGCACAGATAGTTCTTATTGAGAGCTATTCTGTATATATATATGACAAACAGGACTAGACATACTTATGTGCAAAGTTCGAAAAGTGTCACAAAAGGTCAAAACTTCAGTAGTCAATAACTTATAAGAAATACAGCTTTATTAATTGATATTGATTATATTACCTTCACTACTGGATAAACTCATAAAATGAAAATCAACCAAATTGGCAAGCATGCTGCCAAAAACTAGTTGATATAACCTGGAATGACCCGTATGTATATGTGTTAATGCATATGTTTGTCTGTGTGTATGTTTGTGTGTGTGTATGTGAATGTGCATATGCATGTATGTGTATCTATGTATGTCTGTCTGTGTATTCATGCGTGCACATGTATGTGTTGTGTCTGTTTAGGGTGACTGTATTTCTGTATATTGGGTAGTATGCATACTTTTTCAGGGTGATCACCATTCAGAGATTGTATGTGTGTGTGTGTGTGGGTGTTTTTGTGTCTGGGTTTGTCTGTCTGTGTATGTATCTGTGTGTGGGTGTGTTTGTGTGTCTGGGTTTGTCTGTTTGTGTGTGGTATCTGTGTGTGTGTTTGTGTGTGTATTGGGTGATTGCATCCCATGTGTCATAAACCTATCTTATATGTGATATGCATTTATGCATTCCTATCTGCAATTCAGGGTGATAACCACAGCTGCTTTTCAGAGATTCCCTGTCGACAGCCAGGTTATGTACCAAAGAGGAAACCTCTCACTATGCCCACAGCCATTAGGGCATATGATGACGCACTAAGAAAAAACCTTATCTACAAAGCAGCTGATTCATTCCATCTTGTATGGAACATGGACAATACATATGTGTATATATTTTTTCCTCCAGTGTTGAGACACCTACTGGGTGGAATCGTTTAACCACTAGCTTCTCACCTACCTGCCCAAGAGGATCCACTTCCACACCAAGACATTTGAAATGCGTATGACCTTGGCTGTGATGGATTGGGTGAGTGCTCTACTTGTAGTGTATACGTGATTGAATAACATGACCACATGATTCATAATGAAAACTCTGGTTACAATTCATCATGAATACACCAATGTTGTCAGACCATCACTTCCCATGCAATGTGTTGGTCAAGAAAACGTAAACGTAATGTTCTGTACAGAACATCTGGAGTAGGTACATCCTCAACACTATCTGGTCTCAACAGTATGTGAATGTAGTGATACCAACTAATCTTCATAAGATATATACTTTGTTACAGGCTGACGAAGGTGAGGATGAGATGGGTTACCTCATGATACTGCCATGGGTGATGGAGAGTTTGTGGACAGTGATGGTGAAGATTATGTATTTTCAGAGGGAGATGAGGATGACAATAAATAAAGTTATCTCTGTATGTGATTCCCAAACTTGATGCATGATGTCCAGATCTTATTACAAGCCACAGGTCTCACTTACTGAATTGATGGTACTATTTATCCTGTCCTTACTTCAAAACAGTTTTTTTATAAGTACCACTTCATCTCTGGAGATTTACTTTGTGCTGCAATCAAATTGCTGGTAATGTGGTCAGTCAGTACAGCAGTCAAAGCACGGAGAAGTGGTTTGAGATAATCAGTGAACGTTGCAGGAATCAGGGCTTCGAAAAACTTTATCCCCGTCATCGTTGTAGATTTGATGTCCGTTTTTATTTCTACGCTGAAGTGCAGTTACTGTACATGGTCTTACAACACAAACCATGCGCGGGTCTAACGCAAACCAAACCAGTACAAGTGATTGACTGTACATGTACTAGTGCTCATCGGCCGAGTAGAAAAGACATGGAAATGAAACCAAAGGTATAGGATCGATGACAATCCAGTCATGGAGCACATTGAAATTTGCCCTTTAACTTACACTGTTCGAATTATGGACGTAGCTAGGTGCACGTGGTAATTGAACTAAGGAGCCTCGCTCACCTTTCAAACGGAAAATCAAGTGAGATCAAGTGCTAAGAAATACTTTATCTGCCCCTCATAAAACGACACAGCCAGGAAGGCTGTGCGAGAATCCAAGAATCCTAAGAGCGCACAAAACTTCGCCATGCCTGAGGATGTTGAGCTCACGCGTTTCCGGTTGGAACCAACCGCCTTTTTTACGCGTATTTTCGCATACATCGGCGTGCGTGTGCTGCGTCCTGCGCTACTATTTACGTCGCGTCTCCTCCTTTAAATGAAATTTGTATGCTGTCAGCTGAATTCATTCTGTACCTGTATCACTTCGATCAAATTGTATTTTAATTCGTGGTCTTTTACTTATAATTAATACTGATTACAGAGTAAACACACGAATGCAAAATGACACAATGACAGGCTACTACCATAACCTCAGGGCTTCTATTAACAATACATGATGATATAGTCCCCCCCCCCACACACACACACACACACAAACACACCATACACCACTCTAGTTTTTTTTTCTGCAGAGACCCATGAATCTACAGTTATAGCCCTTTGAGTCAAATGTTTACGACAGACGCCATGACATCCACGCAAACACTACATGTAGAACTCTTATAATACCCCAAAACTCGATTGTCGATGTCTATGTAGTCCAATTCACTTGCTATATAACCATATACGTACTCATATGTGTCGAATAACGGACACGCCTGAACTCACCAGTGGGAATGATCGTATTCCGTATCCAATTACCGCAAGAGAACTTGTAAAAGTCCGTGCACGGATCTATAGTCTGGTCGATCGCTGCCAATACAGAAGCCGCCAGCTTGACGCATTCCGGTGTCAGACACAAAGTGGTGGTCGCCGCCGAGCCCGCCGAGCTGGAGCGATACTTTTCATTGATCACTCCAAGAGGCACAGCAAGAGCGATGATGATTACTACAATGATGGCAATGGCGAGGATTATTGAGAGAAATACACGACAGTTTTTTTTCGTGAAATGGTCCTTTCGGAATAAGAGTCGACTTCATTACATTGCGTTGAGTATGCCATATGATGATATAGATTGCCAGTACGTGCCCAGAGGCTCACAAGCAGACAACGCTATCCAAACTGACTGAAATCTGACTTCACTAGTGTAATACGTTCTGCAGCCACAGGACGCAATACTGAGAGCACTCCACATACAAAAATACAGGCTTATATATCTTATCCAGTTCAAGGTGCAGACTTTTAGGATGCGCGGCTCCGATAGTGCTGCCTTGCGCTGATGACATCATTATTACATCACTCCCTCCTGTCAATGTTGAAGATATGGTCCGTAGCGATCTGGAACCCGACGGTTTCTTGGTGGATTCCGACCTACTTCCGGTGTCATAGTCACCAATGACTCCCCTAAATTTTGACTCTCCAGTCTAGGCATGTATGACTCCCGGTAATATATGCCTAGGCGTATTTGACTCCCCATTCATTCACGCCTAGGCCTATATGACTGCCCCTTGATAAAAGTGACTCCCGGGAGTCTTAGGAATAATTAACTTCCCGTCGATCTTTGCCAATGTATATGATTCCCCTGTTGTCTGCCTAGACAAAATTGACTCCTGACTTGGGAAGGCGTTATAGCCTTAGGTATAAATAAATCCCCGTTGGTTTTTCCATGCATCATCATGGCCATACTTTCTGGGAAGAGATAGCAAATAAAGGTATTTATGTATCTGTATCATGATCTGAATATATAGAACATGAATGAACACTGCCAAAGACAAATAATATCACAGTCTGCTTGCTACATACAAAGATTGACAGTTAATGCACAACCATTCCATGATGCAGGAACACTTTTTTGCTGAATGTTCGTGCAGCAGAAATTGTACCACTGTTGGCATTGATCACACTGTATTACATTGTAATCAGATGATTCTGGCAGCGTACACTGATGTGCATATCAAATGTATTCTGAAATGCTTGGTTTTGTTCCTCTTTAATGCAATGGATCCATGGGGTGAAGAAACATGGGGTGAAAAAATGGTTGTAGGCAGTTCTGCTCAAAACAGTGCACCAAATGTTGACGAAGATATTTTTGCTCAAATGTCACCTCCTCTAAATTTTCCTTCCCCCAATGCAGTATGTAGGCAAAAGCAATGGCAAATAATCCACAGTCCACTCCTCCAGTTTGCTGTTGAATGGGCATTGCTCTCACAGTTAGAACATTGCTTTGGGTGGCTTCTTTGTAGATTATAGCAATTTGATCTTTCAGGCTATCACTTAAAACATGGTTGAATTTGCTATCATAGCCTGACCTCTCTTTCATGATAGCTGGCCGTGGTCACGTTCAGGTACAAACAACACCTGTACAACTGCACATGGCAATGTAATAAATAAAATAAAATGTGCATTCATGTCATAAGGGCATACCTTCCCAAAATGATCCATCTCTTATCAATGCTGGAGAGAATCCCTTAATTTGAAGCAGTAGGGTAGACTGCAAACCAGCTAAATGTTGAAATTGCTTTTTCAGGTGCAGCTTGAATGTGCTCATTAGTCAACATTTTGTTGGTTTCAATCATTGTTTTATGCTTGTAGCTGAGTAATAAATCTTTAATCCTATATGGATATTGCTGCCAAAAATTTGCATGAACAGTCAAATTTAACAATGTACACGTAAGGATAAATTTGCACACCTTTTGCGATTTGATGACATTTCTCTGTGATAATTTATTTGAAGAACTCAATACAGATTTCATGTTATGTTTAAAAAATTGATTTTAATGGGTCAGTCATTGTAAAATATTAATAATAAATTTAGATAATGACATACACCAGTTCTAAGCTACACAGTTACTAAACAAAAACCAATACATTAGGATGGAGGTGAGGAGACTAACAGCCAGTTGCCAATGAATGGGACAACAGAGCTCTGGCATTAGCTTTGACTAGGACCAGGTTTAACCTGCCATAGAGAGCAGAAGTGGCCTGGGACTTGCAGAAATTTGATCTGATTGCAAGGCACGCAGCAAGCCATGAAAGGTTTGCCTGTGCTTCAGGTCCATAAACCTTGACTGCCAAAGGCACACACATCCACCCCAGCTCCAAGCACTTTGCATCATTGCTGGCTGTTTCCAGACCACTGAGATATTGACCCACTTGTTATAGCACATTAAAAATTAATTCATTAGTAATAGCATGCATTATCTACTTTGCTGTATGTATAATAATAATAATACTGATAGCAATACTAAATAATAGTAAATAATATTAGTAATTACCTTTGTAGTTGTTAATAAAGGTGTTGGATCGCTGAATTTTTTCAAACTGCATCTATTCACTGCAGTTTTCAGAACCCTTCCATACGCATTTTCTAAGTGGCATACCCCTTTTCTAAAGCTTCGTACACTCGTTATGGTCCCAACCATCTTGGTTGTAGCTTATCCCCCTTCTTTGAGTCTCTGTGACTATTTCAAAGAAGTACCAACTCTCTTGGATGAAATTTCTGCAAGTGCAAACAGTTTGCATACAACACATATCATTACACTGATATGACTCTTACTTGTTCATTGCTGTGTTTTCGGGTGAAATAAAACTTGTCCTTTTGTTGTGCTTTTTCAATGTTGGACATTGTTGTTTCTGTGATCAAGTTCATAATCTGTAGCATCTTGGTAGCATGATGTACTATTTCGTCTGGATTCCACTCGTTAGTACTAAAAGGTCCTTCCATTAAAGTGTTCTTACTTTTGTGACTTCTCACAATTACCACCACATCACCATTTGATTCAGCATTGCGGGCACCATCACCAGAGTGAACATCACCATCTGATTCATCATTGTGAGCACCATCACCATTTCCAATGGGTAACTTTGGTTTTCTGTATGAATGCATGGTAGCTCGTGAAACAAAAGTAGTGTACCTGCATGCATTTTATACTTACCAACAGTACATGATTTCAAAAGGAGTAAACTTTGTGGCCTTTTGTACGCTGGTTCAATAAGCAAATAGGACAGCTGAGAGATTCTCATCCCAGTCGTCTTGGCTGCTGTTCACAACTTTAATCAAACTGGCTTGCAATGTTTGATTAAACCGTTCAGTTAAGCCATTTGTCTGAGGGTGGTATGCTGAATAAACTTTATGGTGTGTTTGAGTCAGATGAAAGAGCTGCTCTTTAACTTTATTAACAAATCCTAACCCACATATTTATCACCATGTCCAGTAAGGTGTTCCTGGAGCTCTCATTCGAGTATGTAAGTCCAGGGCTGGAGCAACTTGATACATCTGTAACTGTGCATCTGGATTTGATTACTTCCTTAAATATAAAATGGCCAGCATGTTGATATACCATGACCCAATATTAAATGCGCAAGTTTCCGCAATGGACTGCTGCCATGTATCATAATGAAATGCGTAGGGTGTGGTAATGTGACCACATGAAGCATTACTTCGTTCTCAGCATTGACAATATTTTTCATTTCTATCATTTTGATTCACTCACATGCTTTGAGATCCATTTGCACGCAAAGGTAGCCATCTTATTAACTGCCTGGGATGTCGGAGTATTCAGCAACTATATGTCATCATCTTCCACTAAAGCATGCATTGCTCAATACAGAGCATTATCCCAAACAGCTGCATCAAAAACATTATATTTATAACTGAGTCTTGGCTTACTGCTGCAATCCCTGATAGTTTTTTGTTATCAAATTCTCCTTATGTGATCCTTAGAAAAGATAGGCCTCTTGGTCATGGTGGCTATTGTGTTTATCAAAATCAAAAACAACTTGCAAATTGTACCTGTCATCCTGTCTCTCGAATTTCAGTCTGTTGAATGCCTTATTTTTGAATTACTGTTCTCAAGAAATCTTGTTTATTGTTTTATTTGTATCTACAACCCACCTTCATGTGCAAATAGTTTAAACGATACTGGAATCCTATGCTCTCTTCTAAATCACTACACATCTACGACAAATCCAGTTTTCTGTGTTGGAGATTTCAATTATCCTAATATTGACTGGAGTGTACCCTTTAGTGCTGATATACAAACGCATGTTAAAATTCTATCTTGCACCTTGAATTGTGGTCTTCTTCAGATGGTTCATCCACCAACTCGTGGGTTAAACTGTCTTGATCTAGTTCTGGTCTCTGTACCTTTTCTGACCTGTAACTTGTGTGTCGTTGAACCTATTGCTGTTAGTTTGACCATTCAACTGTTGATTTCTCGATCCTTTTTTCATATATGTCCACTCAGCCTAGACTTCACATCCTGACTTTGTAAAAGCTGATTATGTATCTATTACAGCATATCTGGATAGTATTGATTGGTTACTGTTACAGTCAAATTGTTCACAAGTCGAAGACTTTTGGTCTGAGATATCTAACATCACGATGATGTGTATTGAAAAGTTTGTCCCTACCTCTAGTGTTGAGAGGAAGTTTAAGTATCCTAAACATATTTGATGTTTATTAGCAAAAAAAGAAAATTGTACAGGAAGGATCGCATTAAATTCCTTGAGGTATCCAGACAGTATGAAACAGCTGTAAAAAAATTCTTACTGCACAAGAAGAAAAAATTATATCTAGCAGAAAGATTTCCAAATTGTATTCCTACATTAACTCAAATTTGAATCATTCTGGTGGTATTCCTCCTCTGCAAAAAGATGGCTCCTTTGCACCTTTGCATTGTCTGTTAAGGACAAATGTGATCTGTTAAACCAATGTTTCGCCTCAGTATTTATCAAGGATGATGGTATTTTACCAAGCTTTCCTTCGAGGATACCTGATAAGCCCCTTGATTTTATTGATATCTCCTATAACACGGTATTAAAATATCTGCAAACATTGCCTTCCTCTTGCACTTTATCACCAGATGGCTTTCCTGCCCTGTTCCTTAAATCAATAGCTCCATCTATTGCTCTTCCCTTATCCATTCTATTTATGCAATCTTTGAGGAACGGTCAGATTCCAATGATCTGGAAAGTTGCTTCTGTTCGTCCTCTTTTTTAAAAAGGACTTTGCAGTTTACCATCTAACTATAGGCCCATTTCTCTCACATCAGTCATTGGTAAGGTCTTGGAAAAATTGGTAAATCGTGTCACTGATCTTGGTGTTGTTTTTGCTTCTGACCTCAAATCAAGTGTCCAGTGTTCTCATATAGCTGCGAAGGCTTTCGGCCGTCTTTCTTTGTTAATGAAAGGTTTTCTAACTTCTGATGTATCCATCTTCCTACAAAATTTATGTTTGTCCCATACTGGAGTACAACTCTCCTGTCTGGAATCCCTGGCTTATTTCTGATAGTGCAGAGTTACTTCACTCGTGCCCTTTGTAAGCGAGTTGGGCTTTCTCATCTGTGTTATTCTATACGACTGCATAATTTTAATCTTCGGTCACTGGAATACAGAAGGGTGTATTGTGACCTTGTGCAGTGTTACAAGAGTGTGCATAAGCTGGTAGATTTACCAGCATGATTCATGCATGCATGCTTGCACATGCAAATTCTAATCAGGTACTATCCTGTGCCCAAATTGTCATTAGTCAATGGATGTGTATTATATTGGTTTTCATGATGGAGTGAAAAGAGTCAAAAAGATTGATTATGCATGTTTGATAATGTCTCCATTAATGCGCATGCTAAAGAAATGTTATGCAACTTACTATTTAGCCCAATAGATATTTATTATCCTGTATAGTATCATACAAAGCATCGATGAACAAAATGGAAATAACACTCAAAATATATACTATTGTAATTAAGGTCACCTATTAACAAAATTCGACCCCCCTTTCCTGAAGTCTGCGTACGCCCATGGAAAACCACAGCAATTGAGGTGGAGCCCAGCGCTGCATATGGAACTGAAAAACAGAAGGATAAAAGTGTTATGGTTGTGCTGTGCATTAGTGCTACACTGCATCTGAATTGGCTTGCACATGATGATATGATTACGTATTTTTAACATACATGTATGCGATACAGCAGTGTGTATTAGGTTGTGCGTGCAAGCTTTGCATTGTTACTTAGGTAGCACAGTAATTCAGGGCTTCGACAGCACGCGATTTTAACGTGAAGAGCGCGCGCCTTCCGATGTTTGTGCTCACGAAATAGTGAGTGGACCGATTTCATACGAATGATTTCACGATCCCCGCGTGATGATTGGGATGCACACCGAGTAATCCGCATCACATCGTACGCGCACGTACAATTTTGAGCCACGTGTATTGATTATCGTATGATGTAATGGCTGAGGTTGTTCAAAAATTATAATTCGCATGTTACAAAATAAATTAATTAATAATATACCGTAGTGTGTAGTGTACTCTGAACCGGAACAAAACAAAAAGAAGGCATGGCTGGTGTATCGCCGATTTCCATCTAACAAAATAGCACACTGAAGAAGCTTTAGGACTACTGAGGCAATAAACGTTACTTGGAGGTAACGTCTGACAGATATAGCACGCTGTATAGCGAACTGTACTTTTCTGATGGAGGTGAAACCCCCAGTGCGCATTGACACGAAGGCCTTAAATTGAGTAAGAGAGTTTCAAATAGATCCAAAGAGACCAAGACTCACCTTTTTCAATATTTTGCTTATCGTGTCCTAACAGTATAGCGTCCACACCAAGTGGGGCGGTCAATTCACAGGGGGACAAAAAAGAATCATGAAATCATTTTTTGATTGTACATATTTCATTGATTACAACTCAAGATCTTGATTTGGCGCAACAGTTAAATCGTGCTCTTGATTTGAAACATGATTTTCCATTTAATTTCAAATCAAATCCAAGACTTAGCGCAACTGGTTAGTCAAGCTCTTAATATTATAACAATTGCAATTTTTTTCTCTATTTCAGGTGTCTTGAAACACATCCGTGTAACATAAAATACATGTACGCATGCAAATTTCACATCTTCAGTTGTAAAAGTGACATGTAGTTTGAAAGAGAATTTGATGGTTCCAAAATACGGTCGCAGTTTATTACTATCTTTTAATACAAAATATGTTGCCCGTGTCTGTGAAATTGTAGTCAGAGGAGTATGTTTGTTTATTTACTGTACAAAGCTGCCTGCTACTCATTTGCCTGAACTAAAACATGTGCGTGAGTTCTACTTTGTGCTGCAACAGGTGTGTAGTTTACTCATTTTTACAGATGCACCTTTCATTGTGGGAACCTTTCAGCCATCAACATGCAATTGGAACATCCTAAATCAGTCTTGTGACAAGATTTTTCTCCGTGCTTGCATATCAGATGCAATACTTATTGAAGCTGCTTTGACATTTTCCCAACATGGTTCCATGTGTATTCCTTTCCACTATAATATTTGTAATTGAGCCCAGCAGCTATACATGTAGAACTGTTTTGAATCAACTCTATGCGTAATGGGTAATAGTTTTTTTATTGGCACTGTATTCACATGCGTAATGACAGGCATGCACTTCATTAGTTAACCATGCATAAGCAATACGACTACCTTATTTTGAGCTACAGATATTGTTTGCTGAGCTAGCCAGGTTCGGCCTGGTACGAATTGATTGCATTATATATAGGCATTTGCGCTGCATTGTCCGGGAATATAGATACATAGTAATTACTTTAAAAAAACTATGATTAACCTGTCGGCCTGATCTGTGAGGCCGCGGGCTATCAGATCAGCCATACCTTTGCCACGCCCTCGACAGTCCCACTGCTGCTGTATTTGGTGCTTCATCCAAACAAGGTCTCAATCGATTAACAATTCCATATAGTCGGAAAAAATAACCACATGCAGCGCACGTGATGCAAAATTGGGGCAATTATTCAAAAATGACATCAACCAATAGACCACGTGTAGTAATTGACATGCCGCTAAATACGGTAATTGGTAATGCAGTCCTTTTATAATTAGGATTCTTTCATCCGTTAAGAGTACAAGCTTTCATCCTTAGGTTTATCGCTACATGGAATGATTTCAGTCGGCAAATTATAATTGATTGCATGACCACAGGTACAATATCCCTACACTATGTTATTACAATGCGGGAGAAACGCAATCACTTGTATGCTACCACTTGGCGCGCCTGCACCGATACCTCAACAAGCTTTAACTTTTTGACATGCGTAGTCCGCACTCTATACAAAAAACATAAGGCTATAATGAAATTCGTGATCTCTTTCATGGCTTACCGTTCGTTTTTTCAAGGAGTTCCACAGACGGTCAAAAAAATTACTCACTACGTAGTTGCACTGCACATGAGTCCAACATTGGGTTGAAGCAGACATCATTCATTGAATATCGTTCCCAAATCCACACTTACGCCAGTTTTCATAAAGAACGACATATTGCTGCATATTTTGCTTATCTTGCTCTTAGCTCCATTCTGTATGGCACACAGAAATAATTTTGCTGTCAAATGCCGACCTGACGTTACTTCAGATACTTGCCTCTGTGCTGTCGCTCTTCACCATACCTACCAAATAACCAGCAACGGTTTTGCAAGGTTCGCAAAACGCTCCCCTTTTCATGACTTCGTGACGAAACTGCAGCAGCTAAGATCACATGTATATTGAAAGGTACGATTAAGTTGTGAAGCATGAAACATGCAACTGATGTACATCATTGTGTCCTTCGGCCAGTTTCGCATACGTCAACATCATTTCAGCTTTATCTTGCTGTAAAGCCAGTTCAAATTCGTCACCTTCCGTTTCAGCCGACCCAAGACTGTTCGCTTCATCCTCGCTTTGCGTTCTGAAAGCCAGCGCTGTCCCCAGCAGAGCGAACAATATGACTACATTCACATCCAGACAAAACTGCGACATGTCCCCGCACGGTTGGCAATGAGATTTAAAATAACGTACATTACACAATGTGCGCAATTTATACTCGCAAAGCACATTGTTTTACATGCTGATAAGTCTCTCAAAGAAGGCCAAGGGTGATACTGGTATGCGTGTAGTCCAGATGCACTCAATATAGTTCCTATAATTAAGGCATGGCAGTGAAATTAGGTGAATGTGTTAACATGCGTGTGTACAGAGCGTAACCAGGGTTGCAGAAGGCAAGCCCGACCTGCCAGGCCGGACCTTCTGCTTGGCCTGTCATGTCGGACCCACCCATTGACTTATTGATACTATTAATTCAGCCCGAAGTACGTGACTAGTCACAATTTACTCTAAACACGCACGACTTAGCAACATGACGTAATCATGCTCATCCTTCGTTAAAGCTAAGTTGCCAACTACTTTGCCAGTTGAGGCTTTTAGTGCTTTCTTTTTCTCATTAGACCCGGCCAAAGCAAATGGGGAATCACTTTGTACACCCACGCTTGGACAGCTGATCATTATGCCTCTTACTTCAGAACTCTACGCCACAAAACAATAGAACGTGTCATTACTTTTTCTGAATCGAGTCCATCACACTATTTCAGCTAAGTACTAGTAATGAATAGAGTTCAGTGCGCAGTCCCGTTTGTCGGAGGATTGGGTGACGGCTCGGATACAGTGACCCCAGGTCACTCTATACTAGGCTACAGTGACCCCAGGTCACTCTATACTAGGCTACAGTGACCCCAACTTTTCAATGGATTATGATACACTAAACGTCATCTAGATTTGTCTAGGTGCCCAAGACACGGCGGGCGTTTAGAAGTCAAAAAGATACTTTCATTGTAATACGCACGAATCGGAGAACTGGAATTGATACTCGGCTTTTTGCAGAAGCCGGCTACAGTACCCTTGCCAGTGTAATGATCTATGCATGCGCAAGAATTTAGCCACGAGGTTGCTATCCTCGTCCCCAAGCCCTGTAATATGATCGATAATGATTCAACCCCAAGCGGGATACAAACCCACACCAGCTCAGCACACTTGGTATCATTAATGGTGTTTTCCTCAGCTCTAAGGCTGCACCTGCTGATGTATTGTCGTTCCCAGTCCGGTACCTCTAATCCTGTTTGCTCCCCATGTATTGCATTTACTATTTCATTCTTCGTTTATCTCGGGGGCCCCCAAGGGGTTTTAGCTCAATATGGTAGAGCGTAGGCTTTACAAGTCTGAGGCTGCAGGTTCAAGCACTGTAAACTCCATATCCTGGCCGCCCGCATGGTTATATAATAGGGAGCGCCAGATATAACAATCAAGATACTTAAACAGCACTCATCGTAATCAGGGTTCCAGGAATGGCCATCTGTCGATGCCGAGCTACTAAAGTAGCGGAAGGCATCGACGGTGCCAGCGCCAACGTAGATCCTATCAACCAACGCCTCATTAATCTTGTCATAACTGCCGCCAATTCTAATATTGTTTAATCTTGGAAAAGTCATATCGGGTGCACCAATATATAATGGCACGAATCAATTTCCAAATCCCCCAATCATTACTGGCATAACTAAGAGAAATATCATTAGAAAAGCATGGGCTGTAGCTATAACATTATATAATGATCATCCCCTAACATTGACCCAGGGGCTGCTAGCTCTAATCTTATACATAATACCTGCAAATGAAATGCTCCAAATTATAAACAAGGGAATTACATAGATCAGAAGTTAAGGTACGGGAGGATGAGCATGAATCTTGTCAGGGCCAATTCCACCACGATCCTGTTCAGCTCCGTACCTCTTTCTGAGCTTCAGTAGGCTAGCAACTTTTTTTTGTGCTTATCATGTGTCTGTGTCATGTATTTATGCTTGTACTTTTTCATGTTCAATTATTAACAACCTAAATGAAAAAAATATATATAAAGTTGTATTTTTTTTCTCTGTAACAAAGACAACTTCCATTGACACTTATGCTATTATTGGAATAACCATTGTCATCTCTATTGTTGTGTGCTCCTCTCTGGGAGTGTTGGTGACCACGTGTTGGTTGTATGGTGAATAGGAGTCCAAAGATATTCCTGGCGAGAAACCACCAGAATCATCAGTGTATGAGATGATTGAAAGTAGCCAGAGAAAATCCACAGCAATTGAACACAACATATGGAACTGCAAAGTAGAAGGAAAAAGTGTGATTCTGTGCTTAATTAGTGCCGTGCTGTGAATTACATTGATGCATGACGATACGATTACCATTTACATATGTGATATTTTAATAACAGTGTGTATCAGATTGTGTACACGTGATTTGCTTGAAATTTGTATTTTTTTGCGGTCATGGCATCTATCATTATGGCATTCCACGACCTGTATGAATGTATGATTAAATATTATTTTTGAGAGGCTGATTGATATATGTCACTTTGCAAGATAGTACATCATCACATAGTGAATCAAGCAAAAATCATTGCAACAAAATGTATTGCTCATGTATAAAGGCTCACCAATGCGATGCAGTGATGTGATAAAAGGACAACTAGACATTGCTACGAGGCTATGGAAAAATGAAAAAGTGCATTATCACTACTGGTGGCTCACCAAGCAATAGCAAAACAATGGGTGTGTGAACTTTGTTTAAATGAACATGTCAAAAATTATATCAGTTTGAGTAAAAGAAACTCTGAAATGTCCTCTACACATTGCTTCTAACGCACTGAAAATCGTAGTATCTGTCATGGAATTGTTAGGCGCTGAATTAATTGCCCATAAATTTCAACGCAAGAGTTACATTTCTATTGTTGTACTGGTAATTTGTCATATATGCGCTAGGTCCCTATTCGTGGAAACAATCCAAAAAATATATAAATGTATTTTACTTGGCTGAGATATAACTGCTTATAATAATGTATGTAGGTACATGGTTAATGAAAAGATCTTTGCTGATTACAGCATTCTTTTATCCATTTTGATCAGAGATGATTAATCATTTCTGTGAGAACCATGTTTATTTCTCTACTCAGATTGACTTGATGAAATGTGAAATGTGCCAACTGTGTACGGACTGGAACATGGCAGCTTGTTATGAATTAAACACATGTAACTGCTTCAAATTGGCATAATTTTTCAAAGCATCTAATTTATATTTTCAAATCCTGTTTCTGCTTGTTTGAATCTGTTGCCACGTTTAGCTTGATTTTGGACAACTGTACTTTAGTTAAACAAAACATATAATGGCATGGTTCATGCACTTAAGCACACAAATGTTGCGCACACACACACACACACACACAGCACACACACAGCACACACGCAACACACCTTTTGATACGAAGGTAGTCCTCACTAAGACACGTTTAAGGTGTATTGTGTGTGTGTATGTGCTGTGTGTGTGCTTTGTGTATGCGTGCTGTGTGTTAATGTATCATTAAATATTATTTTGAGAGGCTGATTGATATATGTCACTTTGCAAGATAGTACATCATCACATAATGAATCAAGCAAAAATCATTGCAACAAATTGTATTGCTCGTGTAAGAAAGCTCACCAATGCGATGCAGTGATGTGATAAAAGGACAACTAAACTTTGCTACGAGGCTATGGAAAAATGAAAAAGAGCATTATCTCGCCAAGCAATAGCAAAACAATGGGTGTCTGAACTTTGTATGAACATGACAAAAGTTACATCCATTTGATTAAAAGACACCTCTTGCTGCTAATGAACTACTGCAAAGGCCAGTCCCCCCCGCCCCCGCCCCCCATGCAATGTATTAGACAATTCAAATTTTGACTTCTATCAGTGCAAACCCAAATCTTTTTGTGCCAAGCACAATTTTCACACTTTGCACTATGGACACTAAAAGGAATCCACATTGAACGTATAGAACCATGTGTTGAATTTTTTCATGGTGTAATGGCGAAAGTGCAACCATTTTACCTCAGAGTTATTCTTCCAGACTTATAGGAAAGTGGTACTCAAAGCAAAAATGAACATCATGTACCAACAAAAAATCATCTCCAGCTAAGGAGGAACAAATAACTGAAGAAGTGTGGTGCTATTGTAGAAACCAGATGAGATTGGTAAACCTATGATTGGCTGCGACAATCCTGCCTGTCCAATTGAGTGGTATCATACATGTATGTCATGTTTAAATATGGAATTGGTTCCGAGAAGAAAATGGTATTGTCCTGATTGTGAACAGCAATTTAAAAAGTAATGACGCATGTATGATATGCATGCAGGTATTAAATGAATGGTAGAACTGATTCACACATACTACATAATGCAGAACACACAGTTAGCATACAATCGATTGTACAAATATCATTAGAGTTGTTCTTTAGTAATGAAATTGGAATGACTCCCTTCAGAATGGTATACTTAGCTTTTAGGAGTGGAATAACACGTTCAACATGAATCCTCACATGTGATATTTCTCTTGACCAATCTACCTCATGCCTGCTGAATTGTTTTTTGCCTTTAGTAAATAGAGGAACAACAACTTGAGCACAATAAAGACCCACTGATGATATCACCAGGGATCAGATTTTCTAATATGCCACATTGCTCTGTAATAAATTTATCAGATGCTCTTCCACACCATGCTTTTGAAAGGAAAGAGACAGTGCCCTGAGGAGTAATTCCAATCAGTACTTTAATGGTATTGGGGTTTAACAATTACTCCACATTTGTGACCGTGCTACAAGATCAGTTGGTCTTTCTGTAAATATCTCTGTACAGTCAAGTACATAAATGCTTCTGTCATAAAACTTTTTAAATGTTTGTGGCATACTCTGCATCTCTAGAAGCCCAGTAAATATGAAGGCTCAGCCGTTGAGCCATGATGACAATCCATTTGTTAAAACAGTTAACTGAGACACCCCAAACATATATGCTAGATCCTGTTCATTACAGTTCAATTTTAGCTTCATTATTACCAGTAGAATCTGCTGAAAGACAACCAACATTTTGCAATTCTTTTCTGTTATATTCGATGACACAAACTGAACTGTAAGTTGAAGTGTTGTAAAGTTGGGGAGGCCTGTATAATATTTAACTTTTTAATCATCCCTTTCCATAGTTTCTTCTGTTAGATGTATGACCTGTAAACACCTCTGCAGTTTTATCATTTGCATTTTCATCCTTCTGCATTCTTTACACTCATTATTTGGAGCAATTTGTTCTTCAATATATTCTTCAATGTCCTCATTAATTTCATTGCCATCCATGTGAACAACCTCAATGTTGTCAGTGTTAATCTCTTCAGTAACCGTTGCTGATTCAGAGTTAAAGTATATGATCTATCAGCTGCTTCTGAGTTTTGGCTGTTATCCAAATCTACTGTAAACTCTGCACAGAAGTGATTTGTTTGTGTCCCAACTTCTACAGTTGTCCCCTCATTACTACGTGTTTCATTGATGGCTGCCATTATTTAATGGACATGAATTGAAAAACACAAGCACACTAGCTATGTTTGTACCTTCCATATTTGATGGTACTGCTCCTTCAACTGCATGATGTATCAGTACTATGTTATATGGCAGTTTCACATTATATACGCAATAAACGACGAGTCGAGGATCAACTGAAACATCTGAACCGTCTCCTACGAATCGACAGCGTATCCGTTTTGGTCTTTCAAGTGTAAATTTTCGGGGCATCGATGGAAGTTAAAGATGAATAACTCTGCAACAGAACCTAATTCAAACATGCTGTAAGACAATGCGCAAATTAGAAAATTAAAACCTTCCAAGTAACCTATTTTACTCTTCTTTATTAATAGATGTAAGAGCACGAGGTGCAAAAGGGAGCACAGTTTACCCTGTCACACCACAACAACTTGAACATATGCCTGTTCGCTAAGTACAGGTAAGGTTAAAAATGGTTTTTGGCGCGCGATAAATAACCATGCTGTTCTAAAGCTCTTTTTTTTACCGCTTCGGCAGACTACCAGAGGGAAAACAAGCTATTACATTGCGTACGGCGGCGGTCAAAACTCAGAGCGCTGCGCTGCACAGAGATCGAACATACATCTTCATTGTTGAAGGTTTCAATCATGTTTAGATCATTTATAACTCAACAGTACTCTCGTTTACCTCGTAAAGCCGTGAGTCTTAGAGAAGTTCCACGCTGATCACGGGATGATAATTATTCATTTACAGTAGAGGACACGAAAAAGGTTACGTTCCTTATCGTCTAAACTACGTGCGGCGAATCGTATCGTTTCCACGTAGTTTATACATTGTTTATATCAAAGATAACCTCCGCAGTAAAAACAATTGTAGAGCAGCAGATGCAGCTGGACGATGAAGCATTGTCCTTGCACGTGAAATCGTAACGGTATTCGAAAATTCAAATCGTTTAAAAGGTATTCGAAACCTTTTAAACGGTATTGGTGGCTTGTGTTGGTTGCAGAGCCTGACACTGCAAAGGAAGCTACATATGCTGCTGCTGAATGCTGGGATAAGCTGCGGAGTCCAAGACCACCTCTACTCAAGCACAACTGGGTCTAAACATTGTAATGGGAAATTATAGTTGTGACTTCAGTATTATTCACTTCGAGCTATAAAGTCAGGTAAAAGAAACAAATGGAGTGCACTAAATAAAGCTATACATGTCAAATCATGGTTGTCTGGTCACACATATTCAAGTTGTAGACAATCGCTAAGACAAATAATTGTACTGTCAGAAGAATGGACAGATTAATCATAATATAATTTAATGTTGTCAGTTTCGTCATCGAAAATTAACTCGATTATTATATAAGGACTAGATGCTTAAACTACGCAATCCGATTTAGAAAGAGCAGATCATCAGGTACAAATAATTACTACCAATAATTTTTTAGACCATTACTTTTGATTTGCTTCGTCGTGATACGCTCCTTGAAGTAAGTACTTTTAGTAACAGCCTCATTTGTGATATCCTCACGAACGCTCATCGATCATCTGAGTAATCTGTATACGTTTACTCTGTATGTTCGTCAGTTGCCGGCTAAGTATTAATTAATTAGTCTACATGCACTGGCTTGAAAGCCTTGGGAGATGCTCCATTTGGATTTCGGGTGAAAAGACATGCATTTGTATCGATGGTGGGGACCATCTATCGTAAAGAGGGACATGTATCCTACAGGATCCGTAGGCGGAGACGCTATCCAGGAGGACACGCTATCCAGCTGTGCATGCATTTTACAGTATACAGCTAGCATGGGCGAGCACCTCAGGAAAAAGTTAGTTCAAGGCATTCCGAAGCGTAGCGACTCTCAATGCTAACTATTTCACCAATTTATGTTCGTGATTTATTATTTGGAGAGCAATTAAAATGCAACCTGAGAACTGTTCAGACTGTAATCTAAGTAGAAGTAATCCTATTGTTTAATTTGCCTTGTATCCGCAGCTTGCACAATGTCACGTTTTAGAAGGACTGTTCAGACGTTTGCAAATAGCATTCCTTCCATCTCGATGTCTTGCATTTGCAAGCATGATGAAAATGAGCATGAAAAGCAGTCCGAAAGAAGTTACAATTAGACAAACTGATACTCGATGGTGTGCAGAGCTGGGTACTGATATCGTGGGGAAGGGGAGGGGGAGGAGTACATGCATGGTTTTGTTTTTTTAAAAACTTATTAACTTGTACCGGTTATCCTTCATATATCCTTCAGTTATTGTTTGCTTCGTTGTGTTCAGTCTGTGTAGAATTGGCATAATATGATTGTTTAAGTGGTAATGTCACGAGACATGATGGCATGCATGCAAGATGAAAATACAAATGCTAGGGATATAGCCTACTTCTTACATTCAATGAATTGCCTCACTTACCTGTCATTGCAGTTTCAACAGAAGACCACAACCCATTAGGGATGGGTGGGTCGGACGTGCACGTGCTAAAGTATATTGAGGGGCGGATAGTGCAAAATAACGGATCACGTGCGGCTTAATCTTATTGGGATCAGTACAACTACAATGTCGGGATCTATCTGTATGTGTCTTCGTTGTGGAACAAAGACGTTTCAGACTACGGCAAAGTTCTGTTTCAAATGTGGAAATAACCTGGCTCGAACGGCAGTACACGAAAGTAATCAACAGCTATCGAAGTGTGTACGGTGTCAAAAAGAACTTCAAATGTCAGGGCAGCCATTCTGTGACGAGTGTGGAGCACACCAAGAGGTAAGAGAGGCGTTGACAGGGATCAAGCAAGACGATATAGAACAAAAGTAAGCAAAATGTCTAAACATTGAAATAGGCGTCCCGATGTTATTCAGTTTTCGTTCTTCCGCAGTGAGTGTCCTACCCGTCAGAGAAGTATCACCATACCAGAGGGTGGAGTCAATGCTATACCTCATACATTTGAATTTGACTTTGAAGCAGAGGTGGCTGGGTACATGTCCAAGATTGGCAGTGATGGTGAAAAGTCATGTGATGCTTGCATTGATGGAAGCACTGGGCCTGCGGTGGTGTTTTGTTGCACATGTCAACATCTTCTTTGCAAGCCATGCCATGACCACCACAAGCGTAATAAAATATCACATCATCACCAAATAGTCAGGCTAGACAAAGAGTCACTCAAAATACTTCCGTTCAAAAAGAAATCCACTAAACTTCTCTGTTCCCAACCACATCATGAAAAAGAAGAGTTGACGTTCTACTGTGAGACATGCCACTTGCTGACCTGTAGAGAATGTACCCTCGTCCTGCACAAGGACCACAATATTGATGAGATCTGCAATATTGCTAAGGTTCACAGAAATGCCATGAGGGAGGCACTTGTGTGTTGTCAAGACATTACCTCAAAGCTGACTAGAGCCACTGTTGCCAATGACATGATGGCAGAACAGGTTAAGGCTTCCAGAGAAAATGCCACACTGATCATAACTCAAACCTTTGAACAGCTCCACCAAACCATTGAGGAACGAAAGAAGGCAGTGTTGTCAGAGATGGAGGCTCTTTCACTTTCTAAGACAACAGCTCTAACCCTCCAAAAGGAGCAGTTAATGAAGATGCAAGATGAGATTGGTCTCTACACTGAGAAGGCTTCCCACATCCTCCAAACACAGACTGACCACGAGGTGTTAGCACTTGGAGATCTCCTACCCACTGAACTGAAGGCCATCACAAAGAAGGTTGAGAATGTGTCCCTCACTCCAATCCAGTCTAGCGACATGCATGTGTGCTTATACACCAATTTTCTTGTAAAGGAACTCTCCATATTTGGTCATGTAACCGACTCATCTCTATCACCCTCGCAGAGCACATGGTCTTCTGAGTCAGCAGTGGCCAAGGTGAAGGAAATGTATCGGGTAAAATTGATGACCATGACCTCAAAAGGAGAGAGGTACCCATATGGTGGCCTACAGGTGAAGGCTGAGCTGAGGCCCAAGTCACAAGATGAAATAGTTGTCCCAGGAAAGGTGGAGGACCATAGAGATGGTACCTACACCATCACCCTCACCCCTGAGATTGGTGGTCCTCACCAGCTCCTCATCACAATGGATGGTCAACATGTACAGAACAGTCCTAGTGGCCTTGATATCGTAATGAAATACAGCGCGCTATGTAACCCAGAGCAAGTTATTAATTGTAGTGATTTTTGTGAAGGCCTATTCAGTATTGCCATCCATTCTAGTGGAGACATTTATCTTACTTGTCGTGGTAGTGAAAGCATTCGTGTGTTGGACCAAATTGGTCATCAGAAAAGAACCATAGGTAGTAGTGGGAGTGATGATGGTCAGTTTGATGATCCGCGTGGCATTTTCATCAAGGGAGATATGTTGTACATTGCTGACACAGGCAATCATCGTATTCAGAAGTTAACAACGGCAGGACAGTTCTTGCAAAGTTTTACATGTCGTCGATTTTCGTTTCGCACAGTAGAGTCAGTTATTGTTGACCAATGGCATAGGTTGATTGTCGCTGATTATAGTCGAGTAGTAATATTGGATCAGACTGGCACCTGGCTATTGACCATAGAACTTAAAGATCGTTCAACTGGCCTAGCCGTGGACCCCCAAGCACACATCCATATTGCAACCATACGTGGCATATCAGTTTACACACCTGATGGGATAACGGCTGTCAGATCGTATGGGAATGGTACGTCAGAGGCATCTGGAATAGTGATTGATGACGAAGGTTACAGTTTTGTAAATGAGACAAATTGTCTTTCCATCTTTGATCCTCGAGGATACAAGGTCCACACATTTGGCAAGCTCAAACGCCCCAGAGGTGTTATCCTAGATCCTAAGAGTGGTAGTCTGTATGTAGCAAACTGTGGTGCTAAAAATGTCTTGAAATATTCTGTATAGTGTATTATGATGTACGTGCTTGTATCTTTCAATACTTATAGTACATTAAACAAGGCAATAAACATAAAGAAGTGCTGTATGGGAACATTCGTTGGTTACATGGGGTGAAATGATGGCATTTTATAGATCCTGAGAATATTACTAATAGTGTCCAAGTGATCGGAGGATGTATTGTTTGCAGCATTGATTACATATTGTTATTGTTATGTTTCCTGTGTAGTAACACTTCAGCTCCGACTGAAGTTGAAAGTACTCTGGATACTGGCCATCTGGTATGCCAGCTTGATTGCATCCTTGAGAGGTAAGAAATAACATTGAAGCATATACAATTCTCAAATCCCACACTACACACCTCCACACTACACACCTCCACACTACACACCTCCACACTACACACCTCCACACTACACACCTCCACACTACACACCTCCACACTACACACCTCCACACTACACACCTCCACACTACACACCTCCACACTACACACCTCCACACTACACACCTCCAACTACACACCACCACACTACACACCTCCAACTACACACCTCCACACTACACACCTCCACACTACACACATCCACCCTACACACCTCCACACTACACACCTCCATACCAAAGTTATCAAACAGATGACGTACTATAAAACACTGTCACGTGAGTGTGTGGCATGTAACATACATGAATACTCTTTTGATGTTATGGCTTTAATCTGGGGGAAATGGAATATCATTTTGATACCAGCTTGTGCGATTTTCATTTATGTACCGTAAAGTACCGCGTACAAGCCCCCCCCCCCCCCCCGCCCCCAACGTGAGACCCTGAAAAAAATGGCTAGTTTTTGTAACGATCGTATCTCCTGAACCATAAACGTTGCGACCTACCTTTTTCAAAGTCTTGTTGTACTACCATTCCTTTCCTGAAATAATATCCTGTTTGGAATCGCATGGACATGCCTCACGAAAAACAAGGTCTGAAAACATACCTGGTTCAGAACAGCCATATCATTTGAACCGCTCATCTCCAAACATGGAATTTCGGTTTATATATCGTACAAACAGCGTTCAACACATGCGGCATGTTTTTGTTCCATTTACCTTGTAATATCTCGCAGTAAACATTAACACCATAGTGTAAGTCAGTCCACATCGCTCCGCCATTTCTTTTTTCCATTGACCAGCCTAGGCCCCATCCCAAACCATGTCTGCACGACATATTTGGAATGGAGAGCGCTAATGAGATCGTATTCATAGCCCTGCTAAACTGAATTTCCTATTCATAGCTCGCATCTGTGTACACTCCTGTCTGCACTCTGAATGTAACTGCCGCTTCATTTACATCTCGCATTTAGTGAGGTAATGTCGTGCAGACATGGTTCGGAATGGGGCCTAGGTTGGTCAATAAATGGCGGAGCGATGTGGACTGACTATGTTGTTAATGTTTACTGCGAGAAATTACAAGGTAAATGGAGCAAAAACATGCCGCATGTGTTGAACGCTGTTTGTACGATACATACACCGAAATTCCATGTTTGGAGATGAGCGGTTCAAACGATATGGCTGTTCTGAACCAGGTATGTTTTCAGACCTTGTTTTTCGTGAGGCATGTCGATCCGATTCCAAACAGGATATTATTTCAGGAAAGGAATGGTAGTACAACAAGACTTTGAAAAAGGTAGGTCGCAACGTTTATGGTTCAGGAGATACGATCGTTACAAAAACTAGCCATTTTTTTCAGGGTTACACGTTGGGGGCGGAGGGGGGGGGGGCTTGTACGCGGTACTTTACGGTATATATGATGCATGTAGATTTAAAACTGTGTTGAACGAACCAAAACCATACTTGCAATATGGTATGGCAGTCTGCATTTCAACGTAATTCACTGTGTGTGGCTTCAGTTGTGACAGATATATAGGATGAATTGGTGTCTCGTGTAGTCATTCAGTTACTGCTTCTATCAGACAAGGATCAATACGTAGTATGTGAAGGATTGGGGGACATGTCTGACGTAATCAGTAAACAACTACGAATAGCGTGTAGGTGTTTATTCGTGAGGGCCACTACCTAGCTGTTGCGCGGGCTTCTTTCGTGCGAAACTATCTTGTAGCGACCATCGGACCGTGACACTGATGAGCTAAACTGTTTTGCCGGGTAGTATGGTGTTGGTGTCAAAGAACAATCAGCAAGCCGTTCCCACAGATCGGTTTGTTGATCAATGCAAATGAAATGGCAATATGAGTTAATTGCTAAGAACAAATGTCCGATTCTCAGATTCTGGTAGTATGGTGATGGGGTACTTGCGGATTAGTAGCCACAGTATCGTCGTGACTTTTCTGTGATCTGAATATTTTAATGTGTTTTTTTTTTTTAAGTACAACCCTTGTCACAGGGAAAGAATTAAATTACAAGCACTATTAAGAGTTATGTAATCTGTAACAGATTTTTCCTCAATGTCACCAATTTTTTTCTTCCACTGACAAGTTGTGAATCACATCCACTCTATGCACTCTGTTGTAGCTCTTGCTTTAGTTTTTATTTATATTGCATGGGTGGATTGTCTGCTCTATTTGGGATTCAACATATGCCATAGTATACTTACGCATACGTGTGTAAGCGATTGTGAAAAGCTTTAAATGGTGCACATTCAGGCAAGACCTTGATTGCCATATTTTTCATGTGTAGCTGTGTGTAGTTTATCACTTGTTTTTGAACCTTCTTAAAAGGAGGAGGTTAAGTAAATATCAATTCTATATCCATTTACTACGGCATGCGTGAAGCTGACAAAAATACCTACGCATGCGTATACAAAACTATAGCATCGCTACACTTTCCTCCTTTTTGCAAAGAGGCACTCTCACAACCGGAGCCTTGACGTCAACAACCAGAATACCAGCCATCACGTGGATGACTTCAATGTGGAGGCAGAGTGGCATTTCTTTGCCACCTCGCATGGGAAGACAGCTGGTGATGGAGCTGCAGGAACACTGAAACGGAGTGCCAGTTTGCAGAGACCTAGTGCTGAACAAATAATCACACCTCGGCAGTTATATGACTATCACTATCAAGGGGATGGACTTTGACTTTGCTACTTTACAGGAGCATAGGAACGAGGAAAGGTTGCTGAACAGCAGATTTGCTGCTGCCAAAACTATACCTGAGACACAAAAGTTACACTTCTTCCAACCACTTACTAATAACACCTCGGAGGTTAAGCAATTTTCTACACGACATGTACGGGTAACACGGAAGCAAGAAGTGGAGTCTCTGCCTGCAGTGTCCATATATGGATACATTGTTGTGGAGTATGATGGATGATGGACTTGCCTGGCTGGGCTGCACAATGTCTGTAGATGTCATGGTTGACTCAGTAACAGTAAAGTTCCTTCATCCTCACTTGCCTGCACCATTATTCAAGTTTCCTGAACCCCCTGACATCCTAGATGTGGACTTGTATGACATCATTTACAAGGCAACACCTACAACAGTAACTGGCAGAACTACTCTCTGACAAAGAAATGTTAGAAGCATCCAGCATGTTATTTGATATTATGCCTTTTGGTTCACTGCAGTGGTTTTGGTTAACAGTTTGTTTTAGTATCATGAATATTGATTGCCAGTTCAGCATGTTGATGAGACCTTATATGAAGTCAAAAACCTTTAACAGCATATTATAACCTTTCTCTAGTACAATATTTAGCATGTAAGATGCCTCTTTTGACCTGAAAAAAAAAACGAGAGAATTTAAAAGTGAAGTTTTGAGAAATTACATTTATCTGTCTATTTTTAAATAGTACTTTCAGTTTCAGTTTGATCAGTGTTTCATCTTTATACAGGCAGCCCACTTTGGAGGTACGAAAGGGCAAAAGTTTATCAACCTCTACCCATTGAGTCTACTTATTAAAAATTATAATCTCTTCGTTAAAAATAATATAAACATCATATGACAAGCATACCACAAAAAAATCAGCTGAATTGGAGACCATGGAGGTTTTGACCCGTACTATTTCACTACGAATGACTCAGTAGTCTAACAGGTTGTGATATATACACGTTATATGTAAGTGTATGATAGCAAAGATGTTTGCATCAATAAGCTTGGAATCGTGCACATTTGTCATTCTTTATATGTTTCTCTGTAAGTTTACATGTGTTAGCCTCTTTGCTCTTGTGTTTTGTTTGGTATTGTTTCTAATTTCTTCTTTCTGTGTATGCCAATTTTATCCATGTTTCACCTACATATTATTTTCTGCTCTTTTTTTTTCCTGCTGTTTGTGCAATTGTTTATGTGCTTGTGCATAGATATGTTGCTATGAACCAGCCCCCATAAAGTAGTCACCAATGACCTTGACTGGTACTCTCATGTGATACATGAGAGAAGGACTTGAAGGTTGATGTGATGACAATTGGCGATGCCACCTGTACAGACCATCATATGGAGCTATGGCAGTGAAAGGGGCTGGTGAAGTGGCTGCACACACATGTGATTGAAATATGCTAACCGTTGAGGCCTCAGGTGCATGTGGCCCCGAAATGCTAACCTTTTTAAGAGAGCTTGCTCATAGAACAAAATAAATTTAAGTGCACCTTTGCCTCTATGGTATGGATTCGTATCGTAAGTGTAGTTGGAAAAAACCCTTCAAAGCGTATGATCACTAAGCTCAGTAAATAAAGGCATCATTAGCACCAATTCATTTATTAACAATATAATAAATAGGTATACAGGTACAGTGCAGGAAAGCATGGTGAGTAAAAAGCAGTAAATGTCTCTACAATTTGTGGCTGTAAGTTCATCCTGTGTGATATTTATGGTTGCAGCTAGTACATGGATGTGACTAGCTAAGGCACTAAATTCTGTGGATAAAACCGTGAAGCATCATGTCCATATTTGGATGATCAGGTAACCCAGAAGATCAGGATCAACCTCCTGCTTGCAACTAAGAAGGCAAGGGACTAAGTCTGAAATAGTCATGAAACATAACCAATACATACCATAAAGTGTGTGAAGGTAATCTGGAACACCTCCATGACTTACTGCACGTCTGTTGTGTTGAATTCTGTGGTGGTTTCATTGCACATGAACCTATATTAAGCTCCTTTCTCAACAAAGGTTCAAATCATATCCTGCTATGTGCTAAAAGTTACTACAATGTTGTATGTCACCGGTCACATGACGTGATTTCATCTTATTATTATTAGTGACTGACGCTCTATATCATGTCACAAGGTTCAAAAGCTTAATTTCAATTTCACAGACATACAAAGAATGATACACAAAAAAAACGTCTGGTAACACTGCTTTGTTGAGTCAATCACCAAATGCTTCCCAGACTGAGGTTCTTTTCTTTTTCGTCCTATAACAGGTGGATCAACTTCCAATGCTTGCTTTCGCAATTCTATTTTGTCCCAAAACATGTCAAAGCTGCTTTCATTTCAAATGCTTTCCAACGTTTTGACAGTTAAGCTTCATATTTCTTGACCTTCAGCAGCAGAGTACTCCTTGTGTTGCAGCGTTTTGCTCAAATTGTCTGAAATTCTCAATACCGTTTCTGCCAATTCTAGACCAAAAGGAAATCAAATTTGTTCATTTGAGATGACACACCGCTAATTCGAGCAACTAACTCCGTGTCCCGGCAAACGGCAATACAATCATCCCACGTTGCACGCAACACACTGTAGTTGGAAAGAATGCTTCTCTCCGTGGTGAATATCTAATCAACTTAGTGATTACGTAAGCAGTATCAAGACATGATTTCATAACTTTTGAACCTTTGATAGCATCCGAAACAGCGAGGTTCAATGCATGGCCATAGCAGTGATTGTATACGGCTCTTGGTTCCTCATTGCATAGCTGAGTAGCTATTTCATTTCGGATACCACTCATATTGCTTGCCCCGTCGTAACACTGCCCTCGTGCCTTAGACAGTGATAAATTCAATCGAATCAAGGTGTCCTTTACGACAGAAACAATACTGTCCGAAGAAATGGACTCCACTTTGTATAGACCAATACATTCCTCGTGTACTTCAAAGTTAGAATCATCCATCCATCGTAAAACGAGAGAAACGTGCTCTTTGTTGGTTTTATCGGTCGTTTCATCCGCCATAATGGTGTAAAATGGGGACTTACGGAGGCAAAGGCCTATATCTTTAAGCACCTTCAATGCCATGATTTTAAGCATTTCATTCTGAGCCTCGTGGCATAAATACTTGTCCCTTTCTTTTATCATCCACTCTTGCAATTTTATATCACTTTCTCCACATAACTTCAAAAGCTGCATGTAATTACTATCATTCTCATCGGCATCACCCCTTACTGCACAACACTGCCTGGACAAAAAAACGAAGGGCAGAAAAAACCTTCAACAAGAACAAGCACTGGCGATTCTGAAGCTTTTCTTGAGCATGAAGAGTGGAGAGAGTTTCGCCGATGTCTTTTGTAGTGGACGGTAGAGTATACAGTTTCTCTACCGACTGTGCATGGCAATCGCTTGATTCGTGTTTGCGAAACGCATCAGTAGCTGCCTTCCAGTTATTGTACCCTCTAGTCAGAAAGGCTCCTCGGCATTTTTTGAACTCATTTTGAAATCTCTGACAGCCTTACTCAAGTATGACAGAATACTTTGTCATCCGACTCGCTGTAATGTAACCATTTCCACTTCGAAAACCAGATCGGCTGGAAGCTACGGTGCTGTTTTCCTATCTTCCTTCGCGGGAATTCAAAACCTGCGGGTTGAGGGGGGGTGTCTGATACTACGAGTAATTTTGCTTCGAATGTAGCCATTGAATACGTACGTACCAGCAGCTGCGCAATGAACGGTAATTTTAAAAACTATTGAGAAATATAACCTTAATATTAATAGCTATAATTGGCGTCGACAGCCAAATCTGGTAGGGCTATAGCCCACCCAGCCAACCCGTTTCCGCCGGCCTTGTTAAAAATGCTATGACGCATATCCGAGTAATGTCTTTCTGCTGACTTCAACCCAGCCTCGTTCACCAGAAGTAGCCTGCGGGCCAACATAGACTCGAGCGGCAGATGGCACTTTTAACACGGAGAGAAGCCCTATGCAAGTGTTGTTCCGTGGTACAGAGATAATATATTATCTGGTGGTATGTAATCCGGTAATGACGGAAACGCAAAGTCCATGCGACAACATGCAAGAGTTTGTTAATTAAGATAAACAATGCAATGATTAAAACTATCTAACCTACTCAAGGCGCAACGATAATCGCAGTGTGACCTAACGTGCTTCAAAAGAGGATCCGGAAGTCAAACTAATCACTAAAAAGATAAGAGAACTTCATATGCATTAACTGCAGACAACCGTAGCAATAATAATATGGAACAGTTTTGTCTTGATCCAAATGTTATAGAAATCCTTTGCGTTTACATCGTTATAAACAAATAACTTCCGAACGGTAAACTCTATCAACGTCCCATTTTTAACACTTCATACTACACCACTTCTTTACGGTAAAGCATGCTTTGGGGTCTAGCACTTGCTCCGTGCCAGTATTGCAACGTCCGATATCCCACAGGCTTCGGCAGGAGTAATAAAATAGCTTCAAATTCCGGTTCGTAGGTAGAGGGACCTCCTATACCTATTCATTTGTTCTGTTCTCAGTTTAATTTTTACTCTATCCGTTACGGTGTTCCCGCTCCATTTGCGCCAGGCAACCCGAGTTCCATTCTCCCATTCCACATGAATTATGATCACTTCCATTCTACGCCCTCAACTAAGCTACAGCCGTTCGCAACTCAGAATTTATTTATTTTTTGGTTTATTTTTGTCTGAGTTTATAGCTATACGGGTCAAAGAAGAAGAATTATCACTTCGTATGACGATCGTACCGAACTAACGGATTCAAGCATAGATAGTACCGGGATTGGAAACGGCGCACGTGAGCCATAGACGCCTACCATCCGCGCACTTACTAATTGAGTGTTGATTGAATATCTAGCTATCCTCCCCCTTTGGTTTATTTTTAGCTGCGTCGAAACCAGTTACAGATTTGGATTCCTTGCTGTGTGTAGGTTTTGAGAACGTTTATACGACGTACAGAAGGGAAGATATGTACATGTCACGTATAGTCTCTAACAACCAAACTTGCGGGTGTTTCGGCCTAGTAGATTACTTTTTATGCCTTTTTTTTAAGTAAGAGGGATAATGGTCACGTTTGTACACTGCAACCTGTAGTTTTTGTGACGTTTGCTCGTAAGTATCGGCGCGACTAAAGTAAAACAGAGTTTTTGACACCCATTAAAACTTGCGGTTATAGCTTCATTAGGTTGCTCGCTAAAAATAATACAAAACCAGTCCCTGATAGAGCTTAAATTTTTACACTGCAACGTCTCATTTCGTTTGTAGTACTACTATGGGACACATTTTTAAAGTGCGGGCGTATTTTCGTTACTTGCACAATTAATTGGTTTATGTCATTATGCCCTCATACATTACAAAACGTACACACAGCAGACACATTTATTCGTTACTGGCAGTGTTTTATAACCCCAGTCTGTTGGAACAAAGGCATTTCCAGCCTTTTACCAGTATTTGCACAGCATATATTTGAGAAACTGATCAAACTTGAGTACTCTGTTGAAGATTATGATCAGGAATATGAGTCACATTTACACCAGAGCAGTGTGCTTTACGTTACATAGCAGGATACACAATTCGCAAGGTGTATGAAAAAATGCAATCAAGCTCACACCCTAATAAAGAAAATATTATGTATGTGTTTACTAAGTGATGGATTCAACAGTGATGATGCTAGTGAGAGATGGATCAACATGATCAACATGACAAGGAAGGAGGAGATATGGGTGTAATAACCAAGGTCGAGGGCCCTTCAGCATGCATATGGTATGCTGGTATGGTGGTAGTTCCCAAAAAGTGGTCAAATGCAATCTGACGGCACGTGACACAAAAGAAACTCGATTTGATTTTCGCGTGTGCCTCCTGTTCGCAGTAAGGCCGTATTCAAACTAAAGGGGTCATGTGTGAGAGACCAGAGGTCTCTCTGATGTCATAAGTTCACACGGGGTCATAACGTGTGAATGGAACATTTAGTAGGCTTGTCTGTGTGTATATAATGGTGTGAACTGTGTATGTTCGGGGGTCTGGACGAGATTAAGTGGCTAGCAGGTGGAACAACGTGAGCAGAGCAGCGCTAGCGGCGGGGCGCGCAAGCTGTAGCTTGTTCGGTCCGTTACATCATGTCACGTGTGAATGCATGCACTGTACGCATCCAAATACATTTGCTGTATCCCAAAGTAATGTGGGAGAGATAGCGGTTGCGTAACCCGAATACTGCTGCGCGCATTTCTATCTCGACGCTATGAGACGTCTTGCGATCCAAGAGCAATTGTTTTTGGCTAGAATTTAACAAGCACATAACTGATAAACATGTGCGTACATTGCATTCAGTTGCTGTGCTTTTTTTTTTTTTTGCGATTTTGCCATGATCTACATATATGCCCCATGCAAATTATTGCTAATCAGTGCAATCGAACCAATGCTATTAGGGCAACGATGAGCGAGCCATGCATGGAGACTCATAATAAACCCACCTTCGAGTTGATAATACGTATGCATGTACATGTATGTATATACGATAATATATGCATGAAATCTACGCACCTGCAGCTGCTACTAACTCCATGACAATATCACCTACTGGTTCATGTAGACCTTTTCGTATGAATGTAGGCGTAGTAATTAACACGTAATTGGTGACTTTCGGGTCTTCCGAACGTGCTCTGCATACCTCCATGCACGCGGCTGCCTTTCAGAAGAGGACGAAGATGGTTGTAGCTGGGCTGGTATACACGGCGCATAGCATATATACTATAGTTAATTATGGTACAGTTGTTAAACTTGATTTTTACCCAAAAACTAAGAAAACGACAGAGACAAAACAAAATTCTCTTTGAGATTCATTGAATAGATTAGAAGATGGTAGCCTGCATATAGAGTGTGCATTCAAAGAGCTGTACAAAAAAGTCTGTAAGTGAGTGTATGTACTACGACCACAATTCGCAAGCCCGGACCGGCTTTGCAACCCACAAAACCGTTTCCCGGACTAATTTTGCGTACACCGCCCTCTCACCCCACAAGTCTCGTATCCAGACCCACACTTACGTAAGCATTATCGCTTGCAGTATAGGTATTCAGACATAACACTTGTGTCGTCATATTTATGGTTATGGCTGCCATTCTTTGGTACACACACACGCACATAGAAGCATGGTACAGGATTTCTTGCAAAGCGATATGACGAGAACCATACTGCCTTTGCGGTGGTAAAGAGCGTCGAATGCATACGGCAAAAACGGTGACTTCCTACAACCAGTGGTCAAGGCAATCGTTTCCTTTCATAAATGAGTGTATCGTCAAGCGTTGTTCAGGTCGAAGACCTTGGTAAACGAGGCGCTCAGATGCAAGAAAAATAACAAGCTCATGCCCGCTCGTGGTTATTACCTTTATGACGTCACGAAGGCGTTGAAACTTGATTGGACCTTCAAAAAACATGTGATCTGTAGCCCAGACCATACGTAGTATTGTACTGCAAGCGATAATGCTTACGTAGTTTGGGTCTGAGTACGAGACACCCCCCCCCCCCCCCCCCCTGTACAAGTGTTGTTCCGCGGCGTAAGAACATGCCGTTACTGCATGGTGTAGCCCACGTGCATTCACGCACTATGCTCGAATTTTAAGTCCGCTCACTGTGCACGCATCCTCGGAAGCACATGACGTCAGTGGTAAGGGATTTCCCTGGGAAAAACCCTAATGCACTGCTATGCGCATCAACATATATGAGTGAGGGATCGAGTTCTTGAGGATGCATATAATTGATTCACAGAGGCGTGATGAACTGCAGCCTACATATATAAATATACGATGATTTCCCGCTTTCAATACCTTGTCCCACAGTTCAAAAATCATGTCATATTTCGCCCGGCGCTATGTATATGGCCGGTTCTGCAAAACTCAATAAATATACAAAACTCAATAAATACAGATAGGCTACACGTATGCCCATAACGCTAACAACATCTTTTTCCCTTTAGCTTGCACAGTCTGCAATGCAGTTCGTCGTGAGCGGGCCTTCCATGCAACTGATGTCCGCCTCGAGGACTGCACTCTGCAGGACGTCCAATCTTCACCAGACACCTTTCAACGGCTCGTTGAGCCATTTCCTCAATTGCCTTCTTACCAAAGTGTGGAATCTTCCATTCAGCGACATTATTCTCTGTGTCGCAAATCCTGCATCCCTGCTTGCCAACAAGAATCACAGTCTGCTTAAAGAGGTCGATAACGGCGCTGGCGTGATACGAAGACCACTGACGACAAATGGTTTTTCCGTCCGCTCTACTTATACAGGCAAAGCCAGCCTGAGCCTTCTCAAGGAAGAATCTTTTGCTGTCGTCAATGCTACCATCAACAATCATGGTTTCATCAAATTCACACTGAGCCTCTTCTGATATATCCTCGGGTTGTAAGTTGTATTGTTGCATGACTCTTGCGACAATCAAGCCAGCGTTAACAGCACGTTTGCGGCCCATCGTTCCTAACAATGACACTCAGAATAAAATTGATCTTTATTAAATATAGTATAATAATACCAGTACTAGAATACGTCACTAAAACGGCAGTAATATTGTATTCATGTAGTTGTACATGTATTCAGGGGCGGACGCAGGGGGGAGGTGGTGTGGTATGAATAATTAAGTTGACAATGCATGCCAGCTTTTGGTCTCGTAATGCCATCGTTTACTACTCCCTTTGCCGTCTCCACAGTATGGTCAAACATTTCTGACCCTACTGACCGCTGTAGACAGGTACAGGCTTTTGTACACATTTTCAATGTTCCGTACCCATAAATTGCCTAGTGTTCGAGACAATCTATTGGGTGTTGAGATTATGAAGTAAATGTGCATATGTGTCAGACCTGTCAAAACGAACGGTGTCAGTAGTCATAATATATCACCTCCAGTATAGCCCACATATACTATATCTAGTCATATCCAGAAATGAGCGGTCAAAAGTCAGAATAATTTACTCGCGGTTTGCGAATCACCGAATATTCCCGTATACCTTCCCATACCAATGTATGGGTTAGTTGTATACCAAGGACGCCAGATTTTTCCCAGGATTTGAAATTTGAAAATGTTTGTACACTACATTTGTTATGATTTTTAGTGGTGTCGCCGTATTTTTCCTATTTAAGCTGGGGCTTCCCTAGGATTGTCATAACATTGTCCCCAAATGTACAGGTAGTCAATGAGAAGGGTTTCTCATTACAATATTCCACGGTCATTTGTGTCAATACCTTTACGATTTATGATTTTGATATTTGAAAATAATATAGCTAGTACATCGAAGAACTATAAAATGTACTAAAAACTAGGCCTTCCTATAGAAAAATCGGCTTCCATACCCGGGAGAAGCATTTCATGTTGAATCTGTACGTTCCTCCATCTCGTACCCTCAAAATTGACTCACGTGCGGATAGTACCATACTGTGTAGTTGAACTGTGGCCCTCCTTCAGTTTTTTGATGGCATGAAATCGGTCCCAGACCTCTCATCGCGCTGCCCAAAAAGGTTTTCTACCAGTTGAGTTACTATGCGATCTTACCCGATGCGATCGGGATCGTTTGTATAAATCGCGCATACAGTACCATCCAGACGTAGCTTCTTGACATACGCGTGCGCCCGCGTCACCCGTGCGTGACTCGAGCATACTTGTGTTTCACACGCATCAGGTTAGTCGTGGCGCGAAGCGACATTTTCGAAACACGAACTCGCGTGATGGCACCCACTCCCTCAGTTGTAAAATACTATGGACAAAATTTCTACAATTCAGGAGCCCTTTGCTTGAATGCAAAACTAAGTTGTTTGTGAAGCCAGAACAGAGTAAGACTAAGAGCTGTGTGTGTTGTTAGTGTGTGTGTGTGTTTGTACTGTGTGTGCGTGTGCGTGCGTGTGTGTTTGTGTGTGCGCGCGCGCGTGTGTGTGTGTGTGTGTGTGTGTGTGTGTGTGTGTGTGTGTGTGTGTGTGTGTGTGTGTTGCTTAGACCTATTGTTATGTGCTTGACCTTACAATTGTGTGCTATGTAAACTGTGATTAGCCTAATCTGATGTTACACAGCGAGAAATCATTAATTGGACCAATATTGACGCATTATTGGATCAGGATGATATCATCCTTGGTAGGCAATATGGGTAACAGTATTGGTTCAATGATTTAGGGGAACATGACCCAAACATGTGTACGCAATATTGATATAACACTGATAAAGTGTTGATCCAACCATGATAGCAGTCTTGTGCCAAGCATGATATACCAAAGTATTGGCCCAATGCTGTTATTACAATATTGGCCCAAGACCATATTACCTTTTAAGGCATCAATATTACCTCCTTTTTAGGCATTGAAATTTATTTGAAACAATACAGATTGCATCACAATAAACTATTCTATTAAGTTCTATTAAGTCCCTTGTTCTCTCTCCTTCTATTAGCACTGCGATCACCATATCCTCGAAGTAGCATACTCCACCAGAGCAATGGACGGATACTTTGCATCCACTCAACAGTCTCGATGGTCTGTGTACAACCCTGTGTTGGATAGCAGAAGCATTACCACCACATATGTTCACATACCTTGCAGTGTAACTGGTCGTTTGGAAAGCTGTATGACAAATCACCACCCTGGATATTTGCTAATACACACCGTTATTAATTTAACTCACATCCAAGTCACAATGACAACAGCAAGTCAGTGTACTGGTGTTTGGATATCCAAAAGAGTTAGCCTGTGTGGATTCCACAAAAATAAATGATGTTCTCAAGTCATCACGTAGCCACATGCATCCAAGTCGCAAGACTCCATACCGGTAAATGACAACACCAAGCGCACTGGTGTTTTGATATCCAAAAGAGTTAGCCTGTGTGAATTCCACAAAATAAATTACGTTCTCAAGTCAACTCACGTAGCCACACCAGAGATATACCAATACCTCTGGTCAAACGAATCCAACTCAAAGACAACACCTCGTCCTCATGTAACCTGTCTATCTCCATCGCTTTCTCTTTTTCACCAATTCTCCACGGCACACCCAGATGCGCTCTAATAAGAGGTACAATATGAGAGAATTCCAATAATAACTTGGCATCTAAATACCACTAAAACGAAAAGGGACCGATACAATCACTCGCTTACCAAAAGAGTTAGCCTGTGTGAGTTCCACAAAATAAATTACGTTCTCAAGTCAACCCACGTAGCCACACCAGAGATATACCGGTACCTCTGGTCAAACGAATCCAACTCAAAGACAACACCTCGTCCTCATGTAACCTGTCTATCTCCATCGCTTTCTCTTTTTCACCAATTCTCCACGACACATCCAGATGCGCTCTAATAAGAGGTACAACATGAGAGAATTCCAATAATAACTTGGCATCTAAATACCACTAAAACGAAAAGGGACCGAGACAATCACTCGCTTACCGATTCACACAGAACAGCGCGATATAGTCACTAACAATAAATCCGTGAAACGGCTCCACGTCCACGTCCACGTATATTTTTAGGCATTCAAACAATAATTATTAAAACAATACAGATTATTTGAATAATCGTGAACAAATATGGCATGTAATTCGTGCCAAAACGAAAAAAGATTACATTGCGTATATATTTTTATTTTATTGTTTTATTTTTATTTTTATTTTTTATTTAGGATTAAACGAGAGAAATTTCGAGTCATAAATAGACATCGCAGGACGCTACATGTACACCTGGACTAGTTCCTCCGAACGTGAATAGAGGTAAGTGTGTCCGATGTACACAAAGCTCTTACTATGAGCAGCATCCACGCTTCCGTCTCCCGCGATTATATGATCTGCATTTTCCCCCACCACGCGACTTCCTCTTCATCTCTCATACAGGCCTCCGCTTTAATTTGCGATGACTGCTAGTACGTGATTGGAACATACTAAAGACGCCCACGTTCCTTTGCCACACCCTTGGACATGTACTGCTATATAATAAACTAGCACAGGAGAAGAGTGCCAACACAGGGAACGAGAAACGTAACTGTGGCTGGAGAGTTAACACTTTGCAGTACTAACCCAGTCCACTAATCAAAACTACAGAACGCAACATTGCATTCCTGGGGTGAAGTGTATGTGTCATATACAATTTCTTGTTGTAAACATGAGCATGTGATATTGTTTTAGAAGAATGATGCCAGGTGTAGACTTACCAAACTGATGATGGGTACCCATACTAGTGTAAAATTAGGCTAGAGGCTTTAATTTGTCTGTCCATGGGGGGTTGATCTGCTTCTGCCAGTATGTGGGTGTGGGAATGGTGCTATATGCTTATGATATCATTGTAGGGTGTCCCAAAATACCTTTATCAACTTTCCATCACTACAGTAGCTTTGGAAGAAATTTGACATAAACAAATATTTACCACATTACAGGCATGCTCACTGATATTCTAGGACATGGACAACAGTATTGGCCCTCACTAAACAAATGTTCAGCCTTAAATCAAATTCAAAGGTGGCTTATGATCATGATGAACAATGGATGGCAAACCTTGATGCCAAACTAGAGAAACACTGCTGTCCATACAATTCCAGGGATGCTAACCCACTCAACTCAGCACTATTAGTACTTCCTCAGCTCAGCTGCACATGCTGTTGCTCTTGTGGCAACAATATATTTGTATTAAGCAGTGAAGCAACAGAGATGTCAAAGCGGCTGGCTTTCTCCAATTTCAATCCATAAATAGAATGTCTGCTGGCATTGACTATGCTAATCCCATGCAGAGCCTACTTCCACCTGGACTGACAGCTGACACGATGACACGATACTGCCAAGATATCTTTGAGTCTGTTGTGGTGGAAAATAGTATCATCCTCACATTTGTACATTACAGCATAATGTTCTAAAGGATCTAAAAAGCTACTATAACAAACAAAGTGCACACAGTGAACAATGAGGTGTCTGACCTAGCCACCACTGGACATGTTCAAGGTGTAGGGCACACCTAGACCTATAGAGGAGATTACAGAAAGCCAGCTCGAAGCATGTGGAGATTAAATAAAAAAAACAGACGGGCTCTATCAGCTGGGAAGGATTTAATTAACTAAAATCAAATTTAATGTAAATAAATCTTAACCTTTAATCTCCAGAGCCAGGTCCTATGCGTAGGACCAATATTTGAAAATTCATTATAAATAGAAATGCAAGTTTTTGTCATCCATTTTTTTACTGTTGTTTAATGTGTCTATCATAAAATTACCAATTGTCAATCTATTTTTTAAATCACACCCTTGGTTACACGATGCACAAAAAAAAGGATGTGGTTCTTATAAATACATTATGTGTACAATTTAATTGTCACAGAAAAAAGTATGACAAGTATAACTTTTTTGGGATGTTTTATGAAGCTTGATGTGTGTGCTACTTAATACATTCTATGGTAGTGTTCTAACTCTAATCGGTTTTGCCATTTTTACTGAAAACACACTGTGCGTTTTCAAGATTTTGTCCATTCACTTGACGGAGCCTGCATACACTACTCTTCCAGTGCCATAGTACTCTTTTGTCAATCGAAGTGTCACAGCCGTTCCCTCACCATATTCCTGTGAGAAATCCTTCCTTCGGTTTGCTTCCTTTCCTTCCATTATATCCAACTTCAAAATAATACCAGTTTCCCCACATGCCAAGGCTTTCATTTCAACCCCAACACCCTCTGGTTTATGTGCAACTGATTTTGGTCTTATGTGGCATTCTCTTTCTCCATCAGAACCCTTCCATGCACTTATACATTCATCCACTGGCAGGTGGCAACCTGGACTTATGTTTTTTTGATGGGTGTGGTTGAAATGCTCAATGATAGGTCAGATGTCTTGCCATGGGTCTTATATGAGGTAAATTATAAAAACAGAAACACATTGATACAGAAGTCCACTTACATTAGCATCTACACCATTATTTGGGACAGTGAAACTGAAACAGTTTGTTATATCCTGAAATCGGTGCTTGTCATTCTAAATTGACCACCAAAGTCCGCACCTGCATATACTGACCCAGGCTCATTTTCTCACCTGCCAATAAACTGGAACCCTTTTTGGCTCACAGGTCATGGCTAGTCACAATCCAAGCAATCCGAGATATTTGATAAATTCACCTTTATCAAGGGGAGGAAGGCTGTTCCTAGCCATATTCAGGTTGGTGCACAGCAGCATATTGCTGAGCCCCTCATGGGATAAAAAAGCATGAAGTAGTCTGCATAGGTCTTTTGATGTTGATCCACAAGGTTTGGCCAGTGAAAACGAGCATTGGAGTGATATCTTTGTCCAATAGTCACATGACAATGGTCACTAGACAAGGTTACTAGCTTACACCATTGGCGACCATGTGGCGACAAAAGAGGATGACTTTCACTGGAAGTACCATCCATTCCTGAACCACTACCAGGGATTTCATCTCTGCAGTTTATTTTAGAAAGCATGAATGCATACATGTGCGTGTGTGTGTTTGTGTGTGTGTGTGTGTGTTTGTGCGTGTGTGTGTTTGTGTGTGTGTGTTTGTGTGTGTGTGTGTGTGTGTTTGTGTGTGTGTGTGTGTGTGTGTGTGTGTGTGTGTGTGTGTGTGTGTGTGTGTGTGTGTGTGTGTGTGTGTGATGGAATAGGTGTTGCATATAATATGCATGTATATGCTCAGATACACGCATGCACTGTATAGGCTTATTTATCAAGCAATGAAGTGGATTAGCAAGACGTCATTGACCTGATCTGTCCATTTCCAAAACGAAAAACCCACCTTTGAGCGTTCACATCCTCGCCGCTACTGCTGCTGTCGCTGTCACTGTCATTCGACGAATCAGTGCTGCTTTCGTCACCTATGTTATCCCTTCGTGCTGCGGAACTGCATCCGTCATCCTCTGCGGCTTCCTCTGTACCTAAGCAGGGTCGCTTAGCTTGACGCTTTCGAGTGCATGCATGCAGATCGCTTCTGTGGAAATAGCAGGTACGTGGCCGTAGCATATATACCCTTTGTCGACGCCGTGGATATTGTTCGACAGCTCCTTCTGACAGTGTTCTTTCTACTCCTCGAGCTTCCAGAAACCTGCAATATTCCCCTTCCTTGCCATACGTCGCTTTGATTTTGCTCACAACTTTATTGCCAACGGCAAATGGCGGTTTCGCCATATTGAAACTGTAGTATTGGTTTTTGAGCAAGCCAAACCTGTCTTAACCGCGGCAGTATCGCTGATCTGCATCATCTTGAATCTTATTAACCAGTAATCTAAAATAAAGCACCAAGTGTGCTTTATTCTTTTAGAAAGGGGTCATCATTCTTATTAAAGGATGGCCATCCTTAAATAAGGATTGCAAGAATTAAACATTAAAAGTTCATACATTACACAAATTTATAACACTTTTGTTACTTGGCTAAAGATGCAAATTTACAGGTATCAAATAAATACACAACCATGCATACATAATATAACAATCTGGTTCAATGAACCTCTACTTCCCACTAAGCACAAATATTCTTGCATGTGGTGGCCATTGAAGAAGGAAATCACAACTTTAGGTGCAGTACATGTAATAATCAAGACTTATGTAAAGTCAATGTTCTTTTTAAAAAAAGTTAATTAAGAGTGGTCTTTGTGTGGTTTTAAGTTTGATTTCAAACTTTTGACTAATGCATTGTATAAATTCATTAAGATTGATAGTTCTATAAAGAAATACGTATTCATTTAAACCTTTGCCTTCATTTGCGGACACCCAGCATTATACATGTACCAACAAATTTT
Source organism: Ephydatia muelleri (assembly GCA_013339895.1). Lineage (NCBI taxonomy): Eukaryota > Metazoa > Porifera > Demospongiae > Spongillida > Spongillidae > Ephydatia > Ephydatia muelleri. The sequence goes on along the minus strand of JABACO010000001.1, from coordinate 33,983,633 downwards.
GGGGTGGCATGGGTCAGAAAAGACAAATAATGAAGTTGCTAAGATAATTAAACTACATGTTTGAGCAGTAGTTATGCAGGTATTTTGGTTTGAATTGATTTGATTTTGTAGTGCATATTGATGAATAAAGCATCTGAGTTACTGGGATCTTAGTATTAGAGGGGCATGGCAGTCTCAGACGGTTGTGTTGTTTGATACACTGACGCTCCGTCGTATTTGCACCGGGATGTTGCCTCTATCCTATCGTCAGTTGAAGAAGAAAAGAAGAGGAAATACAATGATGCAGCAGAAGCACGGCGTGCTTCATTTACACCACTAGTTGTATCCGTTGATGGAGTTTTGGGCCGAGAAGCAGAATGTTTCATACAACTCCTTGCTGACAAAATAGCTCAAAAATGGAAAAAAACATATGCTGAAGTTGCAGGATGGGGATACGAGCTTTGCCATTCTGAGGGCCACGAATGTATGTCTTTGAGGATCCAGAACCAAATGGAGAAGTGGAACAGGATTTGATGATGGAGCTGGACTACCGGACCTTACATGTACATGTTGAGATGTGTGTGTGTGTGTGTGTGTGTGTGTGTTTGTGTGTGTGTGTATGCCTAGATATAAATGTGTATTTGTGTGTTTATCTACATGCTGTTATCTTTTGCAAATTGGACCATTTTCATGTATGTACATGCCATTTGTTACATGTTTATTGTAGTTACTTTTCTTATAATCATTTTTTTAAATTTTAATTTATTATTGCCCTTCTGGGGCAGAAAAGATCTGAGTTACTGGGTCAAATTGCTAACTTTTCATGCGCATGTATCCGTGCAGTCATTCATTGCTGAGGAGGAAAATGGAGGCCATACATGTGAACCATCACTACTCATAAGCAACAGCCAGCCTGTAAGGAGCAAATAGAAGTGGCCATACAAGAGGACCAGCAGCAAAAAGACGGACAAAGAGACCATATGTTGGAGCAGCAATTAAGCAATGAAGGTACATGTTGAGCTCCAAAAGCAACGAATGAAGTTGTAGAAGTTGTTAAGTACAAGCAGCAGAAACTTGACTGCAAAAGACTGTCTGACAAGGTGGAACATCAGGTACAGATGTGTCCTAATTGAAAGAGCTCGAGAGTGTACAGCAGTTGTGTCAGCATCGTGGCATGGCCACACTTAGACAGGTGAGGCAGGTGTGAGCATCCTTTTGAAACTAATTCCAACTGGCAGCTGATTGCAACAGCCACTAAATTTCAGCTAATGTTCAGTGATGATATTGAGATAGAGGTAACATAACATTCAAAATACAAGTGTCGCAGATGGATTCTGTGGGAGTTGATTTGAGAGGGCATTCTTTAACGTAAACCTCTTTAACATAAACCCTTCCACCCCTCCTCAAATAGACAATCCCAGCGTTTTGCCTGCTACAATTTCCATGAGACCTCAAAGAAATGAGCAATGAGCGTTGGCATGCCTCTATTACTCCACTTATTATATCTGCCAATGGAGACTTAGAGAGGCCACAGTTGCATACAAGCACATCGCTGCCTTGCTGTCTGCAAAGTGGGGCCAGTTATTCATGCGCTCAACCATGGCCTGGATGCGCTGCTATCTTTCCTTCTCTCTCCCCATCATCATCCACGGGCCATGCCTTCAACTGCTTACACTCACCTGTTGACCTCATTGTAAAGGTTGCAGATTTCCCCCCTTATTTAGTCTAATCCCAGTTTGTTGTTTCCAGTCTACATTTGTACTTGGAAGCCAAACCCACTTTTACACGATGTGATAATAGGCTTTGCCACAGTTGGCTTCATGACTGGCTTTTCAAACCCAACACCTGCAAATCACAAATGCTGAGCAGCCTATTTGGTCATCTAAATCTAAATTTGGTCAGGTCTAATGCCAGAGCCATCCTTAGCAGATCCTACTTTCCTTCTGAAGTCAATGTGTGAGGTTAGTAGTGTGTTTCATTTATGATTCATTTGTGAAATGAGTAATGAGTAATTATTAATAATGATGGGTATTTTTACAAATAATAATAATACATGTGATGTATTCATTTGAGCAGCCCATTGTATTTTTCATTTAAGTTATAATAATATATAATGGATGTAGATACCTCAGGTGGTTCTCTGTGCCCCTTTTGCCCTGGCGTTGCCTTTGATGCGCTTAGTGATCATGCTGCTCCCTGCAGACATGGTGGAGATGTCATTGCTCAGCACAACCATCTGAGAGACATCTTTGCTGATTTCTGTTGTCATGCCCATCTTCCAGTAAAGGCCAAAGTGGGATATGGCTTAGGCAGAGACAATGTCAACTCCCGCCCTGCAGATGTCCTTGTTCAGGGTTTGGACAGAGGAAAACCTACGTCACTATTACATCGTCACTCACTCCTGTCACCCTCAGTGAAGCTAGTGTGGCACTTGGAGCAGCAGCATTTGCAGCTGAATCCAGGAAGCATGCTGCCAATGTTGCTAAGGGCCAGGAGTGGTCATGCATTCTACTTGCCATCGAGACAATGGCAATTGGAGGAAGAGGCTCAGAGTGTGTTCTCCTGCCTAGCCTCTCTGCTTGCATTCAGCCAGGCCAGCCTCAAATCCAAAAATGATTGCAGAAATCTATGGCCATATCAATTTATCCTTAGTGAGATCAGTGGCTAAGGCCATTTTAGGTAGGGAATTAGTGCGTAGTTGCAGTTGAACTGTTGGTTTGAATTTGTGTACATTTTAGTGCTTAGTATTAATAATAGTGATATGGATATGTGGTGTACGCAGTTTGTAATTGTCATTACGAATATTTTATTATTATGATGTTAATCAATGATAATAATACAAATACAATTACATGAAAGAATTATAACATCACTACTTTTTAAAAACTATCCACAGTTCCAAACATAATACATAAACTACACTAAATCAATAGGTTGGGGCAGGCTTTTTGCCAAAATGGCGCTTGCCACAGACCTTGCATATGAGGCTCAGTCTGCCATAAAGATCTGAAGTGACCTTACGTTTAGGCAGAGAAACACAGACTACAAGTCCAGAGGCCAAACAGGAGAATGTGATGTTTGCTTCTCTGCCCTAGTTGCCATATGTCTCAACAGCCAGGGGAACACACACCCTGCCCAGTTCCTGGCAATTAGGGCCTTTGGAAACATGTTTGTGAGACTCGGCAACAGCTGATGCAGTACCTGCATCATTCAGAAAAGCAGCCTGGGTGGGTGGTGAGGTAACAGTAATATCACAAGCAGCTGGCTTTTCTCTCTCCCAATCAGCCACCAGAACATCTGCTGGGTGAGATTACCTTAAGCTCAGGTACTACCAGCCTCCAAGCCAACAAGAAATTGTATATGACACATACACTTCACCCCAGGAATACAATGTTGCGTTCTGTAGTTTTGATTGGTGGACTGGGTTAGTACTGCAAAGTGTTAACTCTCCAGCCACAGTTACGTTTCTCGTTCCCTGTGTTGGCACTCTTCTCCTGTGCTAGTTTATTATATAGCAGTACATGTCCAAGGGTGTGGCAAGGAACGTGGGCGTCTTTTAGTATGTTCCAATCACGTACTAGCAGTCATCGCAAATTAAAGCGGAGGCCTGTATGAGAGATGAAGAGGAAGTCGCGTGGTGGGGGAAAATGCAGATCATATAATCGCGGGAGACGGAAGCGTGGATGCTGCTCATAGTAAGAGCTTTGTGTACATCGGACATACTTACCTCTATTCACGTTCGGAGGAACTAGTCCAGGTGTAGCGTCCCGCGATGTCTATTTTCTCTATTTATGACTCGGTTATTTCGAAATTTCTCTCGTTTAACCCTGCATAAAAAATAAAAAAATAAAAAAATGCAATAAAATAAAATATATACGCAATGTAATCTTTTTTCGTTTTGGCACGAATTACATGCCATAAACAAATACTTTTTTGTTAACTCCAACTTTCTCTCTTTCTATTGGCACTGTAGTTACCATTTCCTCAAAGTGGCACCCTTCACTAAAGCAGTCGTGGACGAAGGACACGGCTTTTAACACTTTGCATCCTTCAACTGCTTCGATATATCGCGAAAGTTCAAACATGGGGCAGTCTGTATCACTGAGTAAAGGTTCACCAATCCTGATGAACAAGGGCTCAAACATTTGTATAAAACAAACTGTCGATCCAACAGCCAATTTATTATCATTATTGAAGCAATATTGATATCATGGTTTATGTAAAAATGATAGTCAGCTATTGTCCCAGGATGTTATCAACCTGTTCCATGTTGCTATATCAACATTGACGCAATGAAGATAATATATCAGTATTGGGTCATGTTTTATATCATTATTGTACCAAGGTTTTTGCGTTTATCATCCTTGAGCCAATATTGGTAAGCGTTGGCTGTGTAGACTGCCTGGGGTACAAGTACATGTAGCAGTTTTTCTCTGAGAACAGTAGGTCCACGGTAGGCCTATGTAGGTACGTAGGTCCAGGGTAGGCCTATGTAGGTACATGTAGGTCCAGGGTAGGCCTATGTAGGTACATGTACATGTAGGTCCAGGATAGGCCTACATAGGTCCAGGGTACTAGTATAGGCCTATGTACAGTTAGGTAGATTGTAGGTCCAGGGTGGTACAGGTGGTGATGAACACGTAGGCAAAGATGAGGAGAGTGAAGATGAGGATAACTATTCAGATGGAATTGAAGTTGACTAAAACCTACAAACGACCCTTGCACAAGTACATGCATGTACTGAATTACAATTGTATGGCCCTTGAAGATAATTTCATTATGTGGTAGGTCCATTGTATGCTATGTAAACTGTGGTTAGCTAATCTGATGTTAGGCTGCCTGGTAACTTCCAGTTCTAAGAGAACAAACTGTACCTATGTCTTAAAAGCACACACTTTATATGTGTAGCACCTATATACAAACCACACATTGTGTGCAGCGATGGTGATGGCATGCATGGGAGCATTAGTCCTGATGCCATAAACTTCACAATCAAGTACATGATGGGAGGGGGGTGAGTGGCCTGATGCAAAGCCTTTGGCCTAGTGGTAGAGGCATTTTAGTCTGTTGCATAATGTCCTGGTACTTTGTTGTTCTAGGGTTCAATAAGAGAGCTCTGTTTTAAAAGTCTGTTTGGGACTGTTTCTATGGAGATGACAATCCTGTATCTATTTTTTTGTACTGGTGAAGAACAGCAGGGTCCAGGAACCCAATGTTGAGAACTGACCATCTGGAGTCATCCACCTCAGGCTCAGTGAATTTACTCAATCAGAGTTTTGACACTCGTTCCAACCTACCAGGCAAGATGTCTGCTGGTCCGGAGGGCATGCACTTCTTCATCAAGTGGTCCAAAACCAACCAGATGGGCAGGTGTGTTCAGCGTACCAAAGGCAGGCACATGTGTCCAGTTCCAGCAATGGAGGCCTACAGAGAATGTTGTCACTGTTCCACACACTCCTCACCCCTCTTCCACTTCAAAGATGGGAGAACACTCACATCTAAGGCTTCCGCTCCACCTTTCTACCCCTGGTATGGTGGAGCTATGTGGCTACAATCCAGCCAAATATAACACCCACATTGGTGCAGCCATGTACAGTAGCTGCCAGAACAGGCTTTCCCACTGACACCATTTGGAACCTCGGAAGAGGTGAAGCAAAGCATACCAGACATACGTATTGGTGCAGCCACAGTACATGTAAACTGTAATTGCTAACTAGCAATAGCACAAATTGTGCATGTTTTAACTGCACATTACATGTATCTATGTTCACACAAACCACACACTGTGTGCAGAGACAGGGGTTGGGCCTGATGCCATAACATGGGAGGGGGCTGGAGTGTGCTTTGACCCTGATGCAGGGCTTTGGCCTAGTGGTAGACTGAGCAGCGCCCCGATGTGTAGACAAAGCTTTCCTTAATGTAAGTATATATTGTGATAGCGCTCTTCCATTGGCGAAGTCCCAGAGAGTGCTTCGCAGTTAAGCGCTTTACGTGTATTGATCGACGCACACATGCAGACAAATATTGAAAATGCGGCACATTCAGACTTGATGTTAATCGATCTAGGTAAGACTGAGAAGCCTACGTAGGTCGTAGCTGTACTGGAAAGTGCTAACGAATCTTTTTTTTTCCCTGCGTGTAAGCGTATCAGTGCACGTGCCTAGCCTACGCGCTTCATTCATCGAGCTGCATGCAGGCTAAACGAACACTGTTTACAATAAACTAAACTTCAAGTGAAAACAACCCACTATATAGGTCAAAAGTGTCCATGACGACGTCTTGTATATAATAAATATAATAGCCTTCACCATAACGCATTAGCAGTGAGCTAGGGTTGGTGGGTGTCCCTCTAGCTGGCAGTCTAGACCTATGGGAAATGGGGGGAGGAGGCTAGGGAAAAGGTTTCCACTTAGCTACCTGGCTTGCTATTGGCTCAGATCATCGCCAGCAGCCTTGTTAATCTTCAGCTGAATTAACTTATTATGCACCATTAGACAATTATTGCCAATATTTATTAAATAATTTTGGCAGATGACGCAATGGCATACTTATATGAATAAATTATGCGCGGTAGAAATTAATTTTTTGTCTTGATTTTAGTTAAAGAATGGTTAATGGAATAATTCGAAGTACATATATCATAATCAGACCGATTTATAGTACATTATAAACTTGTTTAAAATTCAATTTGAAATAAAAAGCAAGATGACCGCCTATGTATGGGCCATTTCTGGATATGTTCCAAAGAAGGATTGGTACGAGGTAATCTATGGTGAACCCATGGGATTTTAAAATGTTCCACATCTTTCTAGATTTCTGCTACATTTCTCGATTTCTGCCACATTTCTAAATTTCTACCGCATTTCTCACATTTCTATAGATTTCTCGAAATTTATATATTTCTTCCGAAGTCTCTCGAATATCTCCGTATTTTGTCTTAGTTATGAAACGTACGGGCAGGCGCAGCCAAATGTCGGGGTTAACAATGAGAAAAGGAGCGGGTCAGGCTACACTAGATGGAACACGCGTACTTAGCCAGACAACAATCTTTTACCAGGCTGACAGCGTTACTATAGACCGAATCTTTTTTGTTATGTGTATCGAGTATATATTGGTATACCTTCTGTCCTCACTTCTGTCCAGAAGATCTGCCATACCTTTGTCAAGCATTGTCAAATACTCAAATCGGAACATGATCGAACAGTATTACTGGGTGTGTATATATTCTAATCACAACAGTGTATTGCATGTGCAAGAGTTTGCCCTCATGTGTAGCCCTGTGGAATACAAAGTTTCAAGTCACTGAAGCAAACAGGACCATTAATGAGAGAAACAACGTTTAACTTCAATTATTTGTTACTAATAGCGTGCATGGAAAATATGTCATGATCTATCATTGTCATTTTTTTAAAAAAAAACAAAACTTTATTTGCACACAGCACAGATCTTTTCAAGCACTAATGTATGCAATGTTGACAGAACCAAGGGCTTTAGGTACACAAGGTTGATAGAACCAAGTGCTTTAGGTATGCAATGTTGACAAAAGTGCTTTCACTACAAATAGGGACACAGCTTTCATGATACCACCTTTTACATTTGTCACAGAGGACCATTGTTTCTCCATTAAAAATCACAATGAACTTCACACTTTTCAATCTTGGCAATTCTGTTGGCTGGTCTGCGGTGTTTTAACAATGGAAATGGCACCTTTAAGACAATCAATTAAATGTGAACGTATACATTCTTTATCATAAACAATTGTTGTTGGATATTGATCAAAGACAAACTGGATTGCACACCTGTACGTTTGTTTGCTATATTCATTACACAAGTAAATAAAAAACATTCTCTACGAGAAGTTGGTGACATATATAATTAATGGTGGTGTAAAAGGCAAGTTGATTGACTAAAATGGAACTGAGAAAATCATATATGCCTATATTTAGCACATCCCACTGCATGCACTATTGTAAAACGCGGTGAGTGTGTGCTAATTATAGGCCTACATATATATGATTTTCTCAGTTCCATCTTAGACAATCCTCTTATTTCCGTGCTTTATACACCACTATTAATTGTCTTTCAACCTATATGCCACTAACTTTTTCATAGAGAATGTTTTTCTTTACTTGTTTCATTGGTTGTTGTTTTTTTTTTTTTTGTCCCCTGTCGTAAGCAGCGTCTATATACCTGGTAGGAAATACAGTGTATTTTGTTTGTTCTGAGGTGAGGGATTGCTGAGAGACACTGAATTAATTATTCTCAAACACTAAAGAGTTAGTATGTCAGAGTATGTCAGTCCTTCAATGGACTAGAGCATTCAGGAAGCTCACAATAAATAGGATGCCCAAGCTGTTCAATATACCAGAATGTAATTTTAAAGTGATACCATGATGAACATGAAAACACCTAGAATCAAGATCATCAAGCTCAGTTCGAAGGTATTCAATGGACATTTGGAGCATTTATTTTGTCCTCAACACTATTGGTACTTTTCACTAGTGAGTATGCGACACTCTGTTGTACATTTCCATGTCAGTGGGCACACGGTATCCTTATCTCGTCCCTATCCTATTCCTCTGCCACTACACACCTGCCATTAAGGACTACTGGAATGGCTCTAAGTTGTTAAGTGTAACTGTATGAATTAAGATTCAGAGCCAGCACTACATTAGCTATAACCAACTCAAGTAAGGTTCAGAGCCAGCACTACATAACCAACTCAAGTAAGGTTCAGAGCCAGCACTACATAACCAACTCAAGTAAGGTTCAGAGCCAGCACTACTTAACCAACTCAAATATTATTATTTTAATTGCATTCAGTTAATCGATAGTTTTGAGCAATGACCCTGCATTTGCTCTTCGATCACTCAGTGCTTTAGCATCTGTACTAATCTTACTGTGGCATGGGCTGATCTAGTATGGTGGATGGGTCTTGCAAAGGTATCAATTACTTCCCTGAACAGCTCACTGTTCCTAAGAATAGATTTTGCAACCACCATTATACACCATGTAGTGCAGGGTTCATACAAGGAGTAGCTATACGGGAGAAGGCAATCACTAAGTACTACTTACCTAAATTTCAACCCAGTTTATTATGCACAATAACAGTGTAATTAATTCATACAGGCATACATACAGTGTTAAAAAGGGCGATGCCATACAGACATCAGATAATGAACCTTTCTCCGAACACTCACAAAATGGCCAGGACTGAGAAACCTTTTAATGCGATACCATGCATGCACATAATGATGCCATACATAACATACCTTTTGGTGGTAGTTGTTCTAAGACCTCTTCTGTACCGCGTCCCTTTTGCAGCTCGCTTTACGTCTGGACGGGTCTGGTATCGCATTCGATTAGCAATTAGGACAGCATCGGGGTCTTTCCAATACCATCTTCTTTTAGATGCCATAATGGAGGCCGAATTGTGCTCATACTTTTTCCTTTTAGCAGCACGGTTCTCCTCAGGGTCCCGCTGATATAGCTCCCTTTTGGCAGAACAGAAGATGGCAGGTTGGCGTAATCTATTTAATGATGTCATTGGTAGCTAAATAGCGAAATACCAAATAAGGTAGTTCTTCCCCCGATGCGTTTACTTTTAGCTGACCCTTAAAGGCACCCTGTGAGTATATTGTGAAGTGATTGGTACAAACCGTTCCTATCTCGAGTTATACGTTTTTAATGATTTCATCAATCCATCAATTCTATATGGAACCTTGCTGCAGCAGGTTCTGATGAATGCTATACTCTGTACAATGCGCAAGTTGTGATATGACACATGAAGTGTCAATGCTTACTGAAGAGAGTTACTTACTGAAGAGTAAGTACTGTCAAATACTAATTTGAACGCATCTGATTCAGTGCCCAATAACAGCACCTGATAAAAAAAGATTTGAGAGCGATTTGCTCTTTGCTGCAATGGCTTTTTATTTTTTTTGTACAAGTGTGTTTCTTAATCCATTATGTGTAACTTCATCTGAGCAGTGTTTCATCGCCCTGGTACTGCCCAAGGGAATGCTGACTCTCATCGCAACAAACTTGGCGACAAACAAAGTTTGTTGCGGGAGAAGGGAGGAGTGGGAAAGACAAAGCTTCCAATATCTGAACTTTAGCAATACTCGTCATTTGTCGCCTGAATCAAGGTCGGAAGAGTACGCGAACATGGCATTTATGCATACAATTGGTGTAAGGTGCATGCTTGTCGGTTGGGGGTATATATATGCTGTACTCAGTGTTGTAGTGGTGGTAATGAACTTCTACAACTTCTATACGTTAAGCTGACGCAGCTACGGCACGTAAGGTATGCTGTCTCCTTGCTCGTTCACAATATCGATGAATGTATGTACAGTATGTGCATAGCAGATGGAGTGTACTGGGTAGCGGAAAGAGGCACCGAGTAATCACCGCATAAAGGAAGGTTAATTTGGAATACAATTCACACATTTGAACAAAGCAGAAATTCATGTCCATATAGAAAAGCAGAAGTACCGCATTCGTAAAACCATAGTAAATGTCTGGTTTTGTTTTCTTGTTCTTTTTTTTTTTTAATGAAACGAAGATCTAAAAGTGTTCAGTTACACACACCAACAGTACACCCACACACACACACACCTCGAACTTGACGAAAATGTAAAGGTTTTATATACCTCGTCCTTACTTTTATTCTCTTCACGCAGTTCAAACCAAAATAAGATGTCAGTTGGAGGAGCCGTGGGGGGAGCTGCGGGAGGTACACTTGCAGGAGTAGCTACTGGAGCTGTAGTTGGAGCCATAGTGGGCAGTGTTGTTCCTGTTGTTGGAACAACTGTAGGGGCCGTCGTTGGTGGAGTGATGGGAGGAGCTATGGGAGGAACTGCAGGTACACCGACTGGAGCAGTTACAGGTGGGATAGTTGGAGAGGATAATGACAGCAGAATCGGTGATGGGACACCAAAGCCAGGATTGCCATAGCTTTAAATAGCATTTGATAGATTGAGAACTAATGAATTTCCCTACCTTGTGTGCTTGTGTTTCGTATGCCAGTATACTCCATTTGCAGTGTATACGTCATAGCACCACTCCAGATCGAGGCTGCCCAAAATGGGAAACCGAAGACAGAGGCGGCATTTTGCCTCTGTAGTGCCTTAGAGAGCCATTGACCTGAGAAGGCAGGCAACACCGGGCATGCATGATTATGAGGTTCGTGGTGCCATGGCTGTTCATGCGCAAAGTCATCGTAGCCTCACTATTTTGGTTGCAGGGCAGCTGTCCTCCCCTAATAATCACTATCGTTTGCGTCAATGACGACTTTGATTATCGTTTTATCCTTGTACCATTCAGGCTTGGTGGGAGCCGTAGATGAAGCGAGGCCGGGGACTGACCGAGAGTCTGTTGCCCCGAGTCCCTGCCGGTGAAGTGCAATTATCAGTTCACCATCTCCTAGCTATGATGTACTTATTAGCGCATGCTACGTTTCACAATGATTAGTCATACAATTCCTGCTATGTGTGACAGTTTTCAGAGAACAGTACCCAATGAAATGTTATAAAACAGTACACCAGTCCACGTAACTATGCGTAAACATATTTTGGGGCCTTGCACTAGTTCCATGCTGATGCTATGAGGCCCGATAACACATGGGGTTCAAAACAGCCACATCTGCAAGTAGCGGCATTCAAACGCTTCAAACTCAGTACGTATGTACAGGAGTCCTGTTGCTATTGATTTGTTCTGTTCGTTAATTAATTTTGCTCTCCGATACATATTTAATTTTTAATATTTACTCAATCCGATACTAATAGGTAGCGACAAAACGGCGCGCATAAGGCTATTTCCTACGCACTTGCATCATCCTCTAGTTGTATGATAAAGCTTTCCTATTCGTCATAATCCTTGCTAAAATCCTCGTCTTATTTCTGCCACGCCCACTCAGCTACTATTGCAACATTTGCATTGTTGCATACATGGCCCTGTACACTGTCGTATCGTATAATCTGCGCAATACACACACTCATGTACAACGTACTTGCACACACCAGTTATACATGTGGCAAACAATAAACCTGTCTGATGATGGTACAAACACTCACACTCACGTCACCAAAGAACATTTTTTGATATACGTGTTTTCCACCCAAATGCTCCCTCCTATCAAAAAATGCAGTTACCATCAGCATACCGCCTTCACGAACGCCAAAAGCAGTGGTCTTATGACCAACGTGTACGTTAAATAGAACATGGCTCCTTCACTCCACTAGTATTAACCACATCAGGAGGAACGGGGAAATGTGCCTCCGTAACGTACAAGAAACTTGCCTCGCTTTTATCAACCAAGCAAGAGCAAAACTATGGCGCAATTATTGCTTGGGTACGATGCTGCCTTAGTTTCTCACTCTTGCGCTCTTCCATCATGTGCCTAAGAGGTGCTCGATCATCACAGGGGCGAGCATTCAGATCCATGAAGCGTGTGTATGTATGTGTGTATGTTATGTATGTGCATGTGTATGTATGTATGTACGTATGTATGTATGTATGTGTGTATGTATGTATGTGTGTACGCACGCACATATAATAAGGGTGGGTTGAAAGTTGGGTAGTATATGTACAAGCCTTCTTATATACAGAGTGTAATACGTACTATAGTAACTGACCTTGTAAAAAGCATCACTACAGCAAAACCTATACTTGATAATTACTAACTAGTCCAAGATGATACTTCATTTGCGGCAACGGAATCTTGCTGCTCAGTATCCTCTGTCTTAGATCAGTTCTAAAAAGAAAATACCCCCTTTATATTGAAAGTTTTGGTTCCTGGAGGCAAAATAGTGCTTTCCGTAGACAAGTGTATAAAATTCATTTTTTCCTGACCTAATTACAGTATTCCACTAGCTATAAATCTTGATTCGTGTTGGATTTTTCACTTGCGGCAAAAGATTATGGTCTACTGTGCGTTTTACTGTGGTGGAAACATATATTTTACGTATGTTAAACCTGTCGGTTCCTGGAGGATTTATAATGTGGCTCATGATTCAATGATTACTATACAAAATGGCTCCCAATGTCATATATGGCGTTACTCTAGTAACCCCTTTGGAAAAATTGTATAATTTGACGCAAATAATAATAACAGCTCTATTTATTTATCAAAACACCATATTCTTCAATATTTCAGAAAAACGGGGATCATGGATAATTCACAAAATATAAATCATCTTTTCTCTTTCTAAATATGCACAACAGAAATCACGTGATGGAATCTCAAACAAAAGATTTAAGTTTTACAACTTTGGTGACTGCTGATTGATATGAGAAATTGGGGTTGTGCCTGTCAAGTGTTTCAAATAGTCAGGTACATGTAATTAATCTCCTGGGTACAGATCATGATGGTGCTGTACTTGAATGGGTTCAAGATCTATTGACACATTGATTTTCACACTTTGCATGCTTGATTTTAGCATGCAGGCTCTTGTGAATATAGGGCTAGGTCCTGCCTAGTGCAGTTGGGTAATCTGATACTCATCCCTGTCAAGTTCTTCTAATGATGCTTTTAACATTCCTACTGCATGATGCAGTGATACGTTAGCACCCCTTTGCTTCAAGATCCATGTCATCATCTTATCAATGTTATCTCCATAAACGCCGAAACTACATGCAGTGAACAATGTGACAATTATAAAAGTTACTGGGCCGTAGATATTGGCCCCTGAAAGCATGCAGCAAGCAAAACAGTGTGGCTAGGGATGCAGAATTTGACTTCGCATGGCATTGCGGACCTCGTAATTACGCGTGGTAGGTGTGGTCTGCCTTCCCCTCAGGCACTACAGAGGGACAATGCTACTTCTGTCTCAAGTTCCATTTTGGAGCAGCCACTATGAGTGATGTGTTATGATGTACAGTGTTAAATGCATACGAAACAGAAGACTGACTAGTATACACAAAGTAGCGAATTTTACCAACAGTTTTCAAATGCTGCTATTTAAGGTTATGATAACCATGCAACATTGGCTTTGATGTGTTATCAGCTGAAGGTTGAGCACACCTGATGCTGCTGTCATGTTTCGCTCCAACGATCCCGCCTGCTGCAGCTCCAATCGTTGTACCTGCAGTTCCTCCCACAGCTCCTCCAATTAGTCCACCAACGACGGCCCCTACAATTGTTCCAACAATAGGAACAACACTGCCCACTATGGCTCCAATTCCAGCTCCAGCAGCTGCTCCTGCAGCTGTACCTCCCGCAGCTCCCCCCACGGCTCCTCCAACTGACATCTTATATTGGTTTGAACTGCGTGAAGAGAATAGAAGTGAGGCCCATCACGATAGTTACCCTGTAATATCTAGCATCATTTTTCATATTAGTCGTCATGCATCATTGTATATACAGACAGGATGGCGTCCATGTTGAAAATTAAACACGGCTGAGATATATAAAGCCTGTACATTTTCGTCTATAAAGTGTGCTGCTGTTTGTTCATATTGAGGTGTGTGTGTGTGTGTGTGTGTGTGTGTGTGTGTGTGTGTGTGTATGCGTGTGGTGTGTGTGGGTGACTCTAAACACTTGTAGGTCTTCTGCTTTTCTATACGGACATGAATTTCTGCGCTGTTGAACTGTGTGGTTGGTATTCCAAAATAAAGGCATTAGCCTTCCTTTATGCGGTGATAACTCGTTCCCCTACCCAGTGCACTCCATCTGCTATACACAAACTGTACATACATTCGTCGATATTGTGAGCGAGCAAGGAGACAGCGTACCTTCTGTGCCGTAGCCGCGTCAACATAACGTATATAAGTTTAAAATGCACAACATTTAAATGCATGAGTACATGGTACACTGTATACAGCCCCAACCGACAAACATGCACCTTACACCAATTGTATGCATGTTCGCGTAATCTCCCTACATTGATTCAAGCGACAAATGACGAGGTATTGCTAAGTTCAGATATTGGAAGCTTGGTCTTCCACAGATATGTACAGGGAATTGACAATCTAGCTTGGCGTAGCCAGTTGCCTTCGGCCGTACGACCACCTTCCGCGGTAGCCGGCGGAACACTCTTCATAGGAGGGGCAGAAAGTAATAATATTCATCCCTTTTCACCGTACATGGAAAAGTTGTCACTCAATAATCACCATCCCCCCCATTAAGTGTGTCCGCCCCTCTACCGCGTTATCTGTACGTTCCCTCAACCGTCTACGCTCAGTGACAGAAGATGAGTGTGGTCCACGCAAACGCTGTAATTTGGCCACCCTGGGGCCTGAGTGCCAGCTCTCTGGACCACACCTCATCTCCAAGTTTATGGAGGGTCAACGCAGGTGTGTTTGGTGCTATCTTAACACAAAAACATGCAGTCAGACATCATATTGTTGTTCATTGTGCAAGTTTGCACTACGTGCAGATTGTTTTTTGCCTTTTCATCAGGCCCCAAACTCATCGTTTGGATTGTTTTCTAAATAATCTTTGGCAGTATTCATGTTTTTAAATGAATATATTTGGGGTTTTAAAGGATACCGCGCGACGATCGTAATCGCATAGACTCTCGTATAATACATGTTCTTGACCACATCTGAATGGTCTAGCCCATATCGGGCAACGCCCAACTAGACACAGCACACCTAATGTCCGTTTTCGGTACAGATCCTTCCATTCGTTATTCCTGTGGCTACACCTGAGATATTATCTATGGCTACACCATCCGTTTAATTTTCGACACAGCAAACTTACTTCATTGTCTCAACGCCATTGAATCGAGGGGTGTCCGACACACTAGAAATTTCGTACGACCTGCTCAGAATTGTAAGAAATAATTTCGAAATGAGGAATTATGGCAGAAATTTCCTGAATACTATGACATTTTCATAATACTAAGAAATTTCCGTATATTATGACATTCTCCGGTTATTGAAACATAGCTTGAATACTATGACATTTTCATAATACTAAGAAATTTCCGTATATTATGACATTCTCCGGTTATTGAAACATAGCTTGAATACTATGACATTTTCATAATACTAAGAAATTTCCGTATAATATGACATTCTCCGGTTATTGAAACATAGCTTGAACACAACTGCATTTACGTTTACGACAGAACAATGATGAGTTCGATTGCTAGTGTACCTAACTCCAGTGCTGCCGCGATATGATCTTTAGCCGATATCGCCTATATCGCGATATATCGCGATATGAGTAAAATATAGGATCTTTTAAGTATATTCATCGAGCAATTGTTTATCAACAATTTTTATGCAAGTTGAGGTTGCGTTGTTGGGGTGGCGACACAAGCGACGGGCCGGATAAATACAATTTTTGTAGCATAATATCACATGCAGGAAAAGTGAACATTAATGATATACTTTCCGATCACATAATAATTCCAAAATGATTTTATGGTCAAGTTGTAGTTTTGCCACTATACAAGTAGCCCGAAAAAAGACTCGTGTCTAACGATATTATCTCTATAACCGTGAACTCTTCCGTGACAATATTTCAGGAAATAATACACGTACAGTGAAAAAGAGGTACTTATTATAAGCGTTCGCGGTTACACGTTCAAATACTTACACGGGCGGCTGATTTTTATTTCGATGGGGGCGGATAATTTACAGTATATATGTACATGTACGCAGCACCGCAGCGGAATTCGAATGTATGTGTGCGGCCCAACACTAGTTGCAGCTGCTGAATGACTTTTTGTATATTTTCGTCTTTTTCCGTCTATCTCCGTATATCCCATGTACGTTTGTATCGCGATATGACTAAAAAATATCACGGCAGCCCTGCCTAACTCCCCCAGTGACTGGTTACCGCTCCTACACGCATGTCTATGTGTGTTCACCAGCACAGACACACCTTAAACAAGGGCGTAGACAGGAGGGGGGAGGGGGGGGGGGGGTCAAGGGGGACAATAGCCCCCCCAGTTTTATCCTATTGGTATGAATATAATTACAATAATTGTATGAAATCATGGCGATTGTATGAATGCTTCAATTTGTTCGCCACTTTCATCTTTGTTTCCATGCAATACCAGACCTCGCTTGTCTGCGATCATACAATAGTAACACAGTACTGTGTCACTTCCATCTTGATAATGCAACCATTGGTACTTTCTGTACCAAGATGTAAACGTGTTTGCTTGCCGTAAGTGCGTTTAGGAAAAGGGGCCAAAATCGGTTGGGCACTTTGCGGAAGTAATGACAAATCTATCAATGAAGTTGTACTAGTACCTGAGTTAGCGGCACTACTGCAATCGTTTGCCTGCCTAGTTGCATCCTCGGGTTCCACTGATTGATGTACATGTAGTCAGGGCTGCCGCGATATATGGAACGTTCTATACGAAAATGGGTCTTGTGGATTTTATTTTAAAACAAATCGATATATCTTCCGAAATATTAACGCTATCGGGTTCCTATTTTTAACACAACATACCACACCATTACTATATGTGAAAATTCATTTTGGTGTCTTACACATGCGGGGTACCGACGTTTCAAGGTCCGATACCCTGTAGGGTTCAAAACGGCCATATCTTCAGGTAGGAGTGTCCAATTCGGTTCAAAATAGGTACCTATGTAGAAGGGTCCTACCGCTATTGATTTGTTCTGTTCGTTAATTTTTGCTTTATCCGTTATGGAGATACAAGTGTGCAAAGAAATTGCATATTTCCCGGGCGTTACGCGCCATGAACGTATTACGAGGACGTCCTCGAGCCAGTCGTAATTACGTTAATGGCGCGTAACGCCCGGGAAATATGCAATTTCTTTGCACACTTGTATCTCCATAACGGATAAAGCAAAAATTAACGAACAAAACAAATCAATAGCGGTAGGACCCTTCTACATAGGTACCTATTTTGAACCGATTTGGACACTCCTACCTGAAGATGTGGCCGTTTTGAACCCTACGGGGTATCGGACCTTGAAACGTCGGTACCCCGCATGTGTAAGACACCAAAATGGATTTTCACATATAGTAATGGTGTGGTATTTTGTGTTAAAAATAGGAACCCAATACCGTTAATATTTCGGAAGATATATCGATTTAACTTTTATGTTATAAAATAAAATCCACAAGACCCATTTTCGTATAGAATGTTCCATATCGCGATATACGATATATCGCGATATTTTATATTTACCGCGATACGAGATATATCGCGATATTTTTTTGTCATATCGCGATACAAATGTGCACGGGAATAGACGGAGAAGCACGGGGATAGACAGAAATATACAAGAAATAATTTACTAAGATTCAGCAGATGCAATTAGTACCATACACATGCATGCATACTGATACTGTTGTGCAGTGCGTACTGTGCATGCATGCAGCGGCAAAATCCAATCACGTGCCATTGCATTAATTATGTTATGCATAACGAATATGCATTTAGCCGTTCTGGTAAGAGCGCTTCATCGTTTATTCTTATAAAAGCAATTGGAAATTAAGTCTCTAAACTCTGCTGCGGTGGCAGCAACTGAGCAAGTTCATAACCTTAGCGGCCCTGCGGGTTGCATCTGAGTCATCACAGATTCCTCGTTACTTTATCAGAGACGGTCCAGAACCGCGGAACACCCTGTATCTGAGCTTGAGCATGGACTAGTGGTATACTGCTGGTGGGGGTGCAGTCGCAGTGGCGGTTATCAGTGCAGTACTGAACAACAGGCAACATGTTATGAGGAACTGGCTGACACAACAGGCAACATGTTATGCGGAACTGAAAAATCAGGCAACGTGTTACATGCAGAATGGACTGAAACAACAGGCAACATGTTATGCAGAACTGAAATAAACAGGCAACAATGGGCAAAGTTGGAAAGAAAAAGCTAGATACGATAAGATCGTCAAGTTAACATATATTTGGCAAACTTAATATTAAAATGGCATGCAGGGGTACACGGGCATATGATATATATTATACACGTATAGGACTTACATTTTGCGGCCTTCTGTAGCAACATGCATGCATGGTGATGCCACATGCATATTCAGTTGCCCTTTTTGGACACCCGCATGCATGACCCGATTTTGTGCCACCCCAAATGTTCCCACGCCGGGTATTAAATTTGTCTTTTTAAAAATAACAAAACAAATACATTTTGCGATCAGCTAGTGCCTAGTGTGTGTATGTATTTGCGTGTGCATATAACTGTATGCGGTGCGTGTCACAAAGGGCTGATTGAAAGCTTACATTTGTCTACATGTGAGTGTATGTATATGGGTGTGTA
The DNA here is from genome assembly GCA_013339895.1 of Ephydatia muelleri. Lineage (NCBI taxonomy): Eukaryota > Metazoa > Porifera > Demospongiae > Spongillida > Spongillidae > Ephydatia > Ephydatia muelleri. The sequence continues at coordinate 33,964,445 of JABACO010000001.1, read as the reverse complement.
AGTGTTGTGTGTCCCACGCACGCACATACAATAAGGGTGGGTTGAAAGTTGGGTAGTATGCATGTACAAGCCTTCTTATAGGCATACATGCATAAGCACATGCGCATCGGTACACACGGAGTGTAATTAAAAACGTGACTACAGCAAAAACCGATACTTGATAATTACTAACTATTCCAAGATGACGGCAACGGAATCTTGCTGCTCAGTATCCTCTGTCTTAGATTCTAAAAAGAAAATACCCCATTTATATTGAACGTTTTGGTTCCTGGAGGCAAAATAGTGCTTTCCGTAGACAAGTACATCTTTTTTCCTGACCTAATTACAATATAAATCTTGATTCGTGTTGGATTTTTCACTTGCGGCAACAGATTATGGTCCACTATACACGAGTGCGTTTTACTGTGGTGGAAACATATATTTTACGTATGTTAAACCTGTCGGTTCCTGGAGGATTTATATTATTGCTCATGAATCAATGATTACTATAAAATATGGCGGCCAATGTCATATATGGCGTTACTCTAGTAACACCCTCGCTCGTTCCACGGCCCCATTTAGAAAAAATGTATAATTTGACGCAAATAACAATAAGAGCTGTATTTATTTATAACTAAGACAAAACACCATTTTCTTCAATATTTCAGAAAAACGGGATCATGGAAAATCATCTTTTGTCTTTCTAAACTGATATGCACAACAGAAATCACGTGATGGAATCTCAAACAATTCGTTTACAACTTTGGTGACTGCTCATTGATATGAGAAATTGGGGTTGGGCCTGTCAAGTGTTTCAAATAGTCAGGTACATGTAATTAATCTCCTGGGTACAGATCATGATGATGCTGTACTTGAATGGGTTCAAGATCTATTGACACATTGATTTTCAACATGTGAGAATATCATAGTTTTACACTTTGCGTGCTTGATTTTAGCATGCAGGCTCTTGTGAATATAGGGCTAGGTCCTGCCTAGTGCAGTTGGGTAATCTGATACTCATCCCTGTCAAGTTCTTCTAATGATGTTTTTAACATTCCTACTGCATGATGCAGTGATACGTTAGCACCCCCTTTGCTTCAAGATCCATGTCATCATCAGATCAATGTTATCTCCATAAAAGCCGAAACCAAAGACATGCCGTGAACGATGCGACAATTATAAAAGTTACTGGGCCGTAGATATTAGCCCCATGAAAGCATGCAGCAAGCAAAACAGTGTGGCTAGGGATGAAGAATTTGACTTCGCATGGCACTGTGGATCGTAATTATGCGTGGTAGGTGTGGTCTGCCTTCCCCTCAGGCACTACAGAGGGACAATGCTACTTCTGTCTCAAGTTCCATTTTGGAGCAGCCACTATGAGTGATGCGTTATGATGTACAGTGTTAAATGCATACGAAACAGAAGACTGACTTGTACATAAAGTAGCGAAATTTACCAAACGTTTTCAAATGCTGCTATTTAAAGCTATGATAGCTATGAAACCTTGTCTTTGATGTGTTATCAGCTGAAGTCTAGTGAGCACACTTGATTCTGCTGTCATGGTTCGCTCCAACGATCCCGCCTGCTGCAGCTCCAATCGTTGTACCTGCAGTTCCTCCCACAGCTCCTCCAATTAGTCCACCAACGACGGCCCCTACAATTGTTCCAACAATAGGAACAACACTGCCCACTATGGCTCCAATTCCAGCTCCAGCAGCTGCTCCTGCAGCTGTACCTCCCGCAGCTCCCCCCACGGCTCCTCCAACTGACATCTTATATTGGTTTGATCTGCGTGAAGAGAATAGAAGTGAGGCCCATCACGATAGTTACCCTGTAATATCTAGCATCATTTTTCATATCAGTCACCATCCATCATTGTATACAGACAGGATGGCGTCCATGTTGAAAATTAAACACGCTGAGGTATATAAAGCCTGTACATTTTCGTCTTTAAAGTGCGCTGCTGTTTGTGCATATTGAGGTGTGTGTGTGTGTGTGTGTGTGTGTGTGTGTGTGTGTGTGTGTGTGTGTGTGTGTGTGTGTGTGTGTGTGTGTGTGTACTGTTGGTGTGTGTGTGTGTGGATGTACTGTTGGTGTGTGTGTGTGTGTGTGTGTGTGTGTGTGTGTGTGTGTGGATGTACTGTTGGTGTGTGTGGGGTGACTGTAAGCACTTGTAGGTCTTCGTCTCATTTTTAAAAAAAGAAAAGAAAAAAAACCCGGATAACATTTACCATGGTTTTACCGAGAGTTTCAAAAGGTGTACTTCTGCTTTTCTATACGGACATGAATTTCTGCGCTGTTGAACTGTGTGGTTGTTATTCCAAAATAAAGGCATTAATTAGCCTTCTATTATGCGGTGATTGCTCGTTCCCCTACCCAGTGCACTCCATCGGCTATACACATACTGTACATACATTCATCGATATTGAGAACGAGCAAGAAGACAGCGTACCTTATGTGCCGTAGCCGCGTCAGCTTAACGTATATAAGTTTAAAATGCACAACATTTAAATGCACGAGTAACCGACAAACATGCACCTTATACACCAATTGTATGCATGTTCGCGTAATCTCCCGACCTTGATTCAAGCGACAAATGACGAGGAATTGCTAAGTTCAGATATTGGAAGCTCGGTCTTCCACAGATATATAAAATCTAGCTTGGCGTAGCCTGCGACCTTCGGCCCTACGACCCGGTAGCCGGCGGAACACTCTTCATAGGAGGGGCAGAAAGTCATATTATTCATCCATTTTCACCGTACATGGAAACGTTTGTCACTCAATAATCACCATGTATGGTGAAAATAGATTAATAACATGACTTTCCGCCCCCCTCCCTATTTAGTGTGTCCGCCGCCTCTACCGCGTTATCTATACGCGTTTTGGTTATTAGTATCCTTTAAAGCCCCATTCATGTTAAACATGCACCGCATAGTTTGATTTGATGTACTTTTGTACTTTGACCCTTATCTGCAACATTTTGCTGAGGTCAAATAACAAGTATTTAATGTGTGTGTAGCATGTCTTCCTCTCCACCTCCCTGTTTCGTCTTAATCGTGCGGCACACTATACCCATCTAAAAGATATAGGAGTTGCTTTAATTTTTTTAATACATGAATAGCGCTTAATCATGAATAGCGAAAGTGATCAACTGTTTGCTGCACGTTCCCTCAACCGTCTACGCTCAGTGACAGAAGATGAGTGTGGTCCACGCAAACGCTGTAATTCGGCCACCCTGGGGCTAGAAATGCCAGCACCCTGGACCACACCTCATCTCCAAGTTTATGGAGAGTCAACGCAGGTGTGTTTGGTGCTATCATAACACCAAAAAACGCAGTCAGACATCATATTGTTGTTCATTGTGCAAGTTTGCACTACGTGCAGATTGTTTTTTGCCTTTTCATCAGGCCCCAAACTCATCGTTTGGATTGTTTTCTAAATAATCTTTGGCAGTATTCATGTTTTTAAATGAATATATTTGGGGTTTTAAAGGATACCGCACGACGACCATCATCTCATAGACTCTCGTGATGTGCTTGACCACAGCTGAAAGGTCTAGCCCATATCGGGCAACGCCCAACTAGACACAGCACACCTAATGTCCGTTTTCGGTACAGATTCTTCCTTTCGTTATTGCTGTGGCTACACCTGACATATTATCTATGCCTACACCATCCTTTTAACTTTTGACACAGACACACACGCAAACTTACTTCATTTTCTCAACTCCAATCGAGGGGTGTCCGACACACTAGAAATTTCGTACGACCTGCTCAGAAATGTAAAAAATGATTTCGAAATGAAGAAATATCAAAATTACGGCAGAAATTTCCTGAATACTATGACATTTTCATGATACTAAGAAACTTCCGTATATTATAACATTCTCCGGTTATTGAAACAGTGTAATTACATAGCTTGAACACACTGCATTTACGTTTATACAACAGAACAATGATGAGTTCGATTGCTAGTGTACCCAACTCCCCCAGTGACTGGTTACATACATACATACATATACATACATACATACATACACACACACACACACACACACACACACACACACACACACACACACACACACACACACACACACACACACACACACACACACACACACACCACACACACACACACACACACACACACACACACACACACACACACACACACACACACACACACACACACACACACACACACACACACACACACACACACACACACACACACACACACACACACACACACACACACACACACACACACACACACACACACACACACACACACACACACACACACACACACACACACACACACACACACACACACACACACACACACACACACACACACCACACACACACACACATACATACATCGGGATGCCATCGTGCGTGAGCATTGCTAAGCACGTAAGGGGAAATACACACAGTGTTTGTTCGATTGGAAATGTCTTGAGAGTTATTTAGTGGTTAAGGCTGACTCCACTTGTTTAATAGATGTTGTATATGAATCTTCAGCCCTTTAGAGGTGCATGATATAAATGTGCAGCCTGATGACATACAGTGAAAGGTTTCGGGGTTTCGAATAGCTACTGGGGTAGATGAGGTTGGTAACGTAAGATTTGAAACCATTTCACTAGTCCAGTTATGTGTGCGCCTGAGGTGGATTTTGCATCCTCTTTGGTTTGATGGGTGGAAGTTGCAGTCAGGAACTTGGCATGACAGAATGTTATTTGACTCACTTTGAAGAAGTCTGCGCTGCCGAGCTGTGTCGCTCTGCTTCTGTGTGAAGTGGCTTTTCAGATATCTTTCGCTGGTAACCCGCTGTCCACAAATGTGGCATTCACATCCAGCTAGAGTTGAGCCATCACCTCAGTGGATGGCTCTACGTTCGTGGTCAATGGCATCAAGGTGGCTGTCATGGTCCAAACACTTCTGTTTAGTTTCATGTCTCCACTGTTGTCTTGTTAAGGCCAGATCTGTCCACAGAGAGGAGAGCTTGACATCTTTGAGGTCGTTTGTGATGCAATCTCTCCAACGAACCTTTGGTTTGTGTTGAGGTCTCTTTCCTCGGCTAAGCTGGCTGAACAGAACTTTCTTTGGCAGTCTCTCATCAGGCATGCGCCATAAGTGCCCAAGCCATCGAAGATGGTGGTGAGACTGGTGATGAGGTAGACAACGGTAAACCACTTTGTTGTATCATTGCTTTGGATTTGGTGGTACTGACTGCTAAACCCCAGGTCTCAGCTGCTTTAGTAAAGCAATTGATAAATTCTTGCAACAATGAGTGGCTGTGGCAGGTGGCCATAAGGTCATCGGCAAACCTCAGTTCTGTTACGGTCATCATCAAAGGAAGTTTACACCCACTTCTGCGGAAGAGTTTCCCATCAATCTTATAGTTAACCTGTACATCACCTTCAAAACCAGACAGCGCAGTGTGAGTGACTTGGTCAAAGAACAAGTTGAACAAGAAGGGTGCCAGTACACATCCCTGTTTGAGTCCGTTAAGGACATCAAAGGGGCTGTGAATGTGTCATTGATTCTAACAACAGCTTTCATGCCTTCATGTAGTTTGCGGATTAGTGTCACTAATTTTGGTGGTAAATCACACTTTAGGAGCAAGGGCCTAAGGATGTCTCTGTTCACTGTATCGTAAGCCTTCTTGATGTTAAAGAAGCAAATGTTTAGAGAGCACTGCTGTTCTCTAGCCTTCTCCTGTAATTGTCTTGCAACAAAAACCATGTCATTACATCCACGCATCTTCCTAAAACCACACTGTGTTTCATCAATCATCGTCTCTGCTAGCTTCTGCACACGGTCTGCAATGATGCGACCAAACACCTTCCCTGGGACACTGAGTAGGGATATCCCTCTCCAGTTATCGCATATCTCTAGATTTCCCTTCTTTGGAAGGGGAACAATCACAGCTTCTACCCAGTCCTGTGGAACAAGTTCACGTGAGCTTATGAGAGTATGTAAGGCCTCAAGTGCTTTGGGGCCCCCTTGTTGTAGTAGCTCTGCCATAATACCATCTCTGCCCAGCGCTTTCATCTTCTTGAAGTGCATTAAGGCCCTGGCAACTTCATCCAATGTAGGTGGATCTGCTAGCTCGTTTGCAACTGGATGTTGGGGCACATTTGATATAATGCTGGGATCTATAGGAGTGTTAGTATTATATAACAGGTTTGAAAAATGCTCCCTCCAACGAGCATTTACAGCTTGACGGTCAGATATCAAATGATCACCAGAGCTATCACGTACAGCAGTGAGAGACAGCTTCTTCCAGACACCAAATAAGCCTTTCCAATCTCTACAACTATGCATCTGATGTTAGCTTGTGTGCAATTGTGTGTATGTGAGTGTGTGTGTTTGTGTGTGTTTGTTAGCTTGTGTGTGAGTGTGTGCTTGTGTGTGATTGTGTGTGTCTGTGTGTGTCTGTGTGTGTGTTTGTGTGTGTGAGCTTGTATGTGTTAGCTTGTGTGTGATTGTGTGTTAGTGATTGTGTGTGTGTGTTTGTGTGTTAGCTTGTGTGTGAGTGTGTGTTAGCTTGTGTGTGAGTGTGTGTTAGCTTGTCTGTGAGTTGTGTTAGCTTTTGTGTGATTGTGTGTGTGTCTGTGTGTCTGTGTGTGTGTGTTTGTGTGTGTGAGCTTGTATGTGTTAGCTTGTGTGTGATTGTGTGTTAGTGAGTGTGTGTGTGTGTGTGAGCTTGTATGTGTTAGCTTGTGTGTGATTGTGTGTTAGTGAGTGTGTGTGTGTGTGTGAGGAGTATGTGTGATTTCTTTCTGTTTAACAGTCCAGTGACTTTTTCTTGTTGTCCTGTCTTCATTGCCTTCAGATCTTTTGATACTTCCCAAACCAGCAGTCACTACCATGCATGTCAGCATTTAATGATAAACACTCAGTGTTGAATACCAAATCTTTGAAAGTGGTAGTAGGAAATCCTTGTTAATCTTTTCCTTCACTGCGTTCGATTTGTGTTTGAGTTAGCATGCATGCAGTACTTGTATCCATTCAGTTACATGTTAATGGGTGATCTGCTTAGGTAGATGTGTGTAATTTCATTCAGCACCCAAGTATGTGATTTTTGTTGGCATCAGACCTATCTTTTTTCAACTATTAGTTTTTGTTTTGTGCTACTGTGGAATCAGTGACATGTACAGTGTGCAAATCCTGTTAGATGTGCATATGCTATTGCATCACTTAGGCCTCTTCTTCTGTGAATTTAACACGCCTTTCTTGTCTCTGTATGTTAGTGTACATTAGCATAGAATGCAGTTACGTATTAACCATATTGCATACATGTACACACATAAGGAAATTATTCTACATTAAGTTGTAGTCCATAATTGTCGATGAGTCTCTGGTACCTTATAGTTAGTGATGACGTAGCATGCTGAATCATCGCTGGGTCCAGTGCACTCATTTCTTGTGCTATATAACCTGTAGTTGGACAACAGTCTTTGGGTTGTGTGCACATACCTTTTCCTTCAGATAACCCCAGAGCCAAAAGTCCATTGGTGTCAGGTCAGGGCTGCGTGCTGGCCATTCTAATGGACCCCTCGTCCACTTTGTGCCAAATGTGTCATATCTGTCTTACTCCAGACACTAAACTGTCAGCATTCTGTTCTATCTCTAACTCCAATCTTTAGAGTTTTATAAGTTCCAAACCCTTGTTTGTTCATTACTGCCATGAATAATTTATCTAATTGTCCAGAGTTTTGACCAATATTGCTATTTATTGCTCAGTAACTGATAGTGGCTTCAACCCCTTCAACTACTCAATGGTCACAAAGGAAGTAGAGACACACAGAGATGCTCACAATGCAGAGGTTAATACAATAAAACACATGGTCACAAACACACACACATGCACACGCCAACACCACAGACACATCACACAAATTACATCAGTGTAATGCATAGGCCTACTGTAAGCCAACCTTATATTATAGAAAGTTGGTTTTTGTAAACAAAAGATTGCATTGTGGGAAATCCAATGTGTGGAGGGGAATACCTTTGAAAGCAAAGCACCTAACCTATGGCAAATTCAACCACTATTAGCAATGTTTCAGGCAGTTCAAAGAGATATGGAGTTGGCTCTCCAGTCTAGCACATAATGAATTTATGCATGAAAGGATCACTTTGCAAAAGTCTATTTCCATTGGTCAAAATCGTCTAATTAATATTCTAGCCAATAGAGTTGCAAGGATTACCAACCAATGGAATTACAGATGTGCAGAACTGTAAAAGTATAAAACGACAAGCTCAGTAAGTCGCAATTGCCGAGTTTGAAATGTGTCCAGCAACATGAATCTGTTGAAAACAGGTGGAAGGGAAACTGTGGGAGGAAGAAAACTGTGCGCACTCCTGCAAACATTGCCACCATTGGAAATACAATGGTAGCAACCCCCACTACCTTTATTAGACGACTCCAGGCACAAACCCCAGTGACAAGGTCAAGCATCCAACGAATGTTAAAGAAGGACATAGGGATGCAAGGATACAGAGCTTCACTGGTGCAAGAGCTGAAAGAGGATGATCCTGCACTTAGGATCCAGTGGGCAGAGCTGTGGTTAGAGAAAGTAAAACATTCCTGACCAGGTACTATGGACAGACGAGGCAATCGTCCACTTAAGTGGGCATGTCAATAGACATAATACCATCACATGGGCCATGACCAATCCCCATATCTCAATGGACAAGCTCTACTAGAAGAAGGGTATTATGGTGTGGGCCGGTCTCTTCAACGATCAATTAATTGGACCATACTTCTTTATCAGGGAAACTGTCACGGGAGAGAAATATCTCTATATGCTGAAAGAAATTGTGTGGCCAATTTTCAAGGTTTATTTTAAGACGATGTTCCTCCTCACATGCACTATCAGCAAGATGGGGCACCATTGCACTACCTAAGAGGGGTGAGAGATTGGCTGAAGAATAACGAATCTGAATGCATGAAGGTAAGGACACAAGAAACAGTACTGAACTAAAGTTCTTCGAAAGAATACACTAAACGCTCTTCACTAAATGTTGACAGTTTAATTATTGCCTGGAGTTATTTTATTCATTGCGTTATGATGAATAATAATGGTGAGAGCTAGCTCAAGAGATACAGCAGTGAGCGGATTATACCGAGTGTTCACAAATGTAGGCAAAGGTTTTAAATGGGAAACTTTTGACCTGATGGAATTACAATACTGTCGTTAGGCAAATTTCTGTCAGCTGGTTTGGATAATGAAACATTATGTACCCTATTTAAGATTTTACTGTTGCCCTGTAACAACTTACTTTCACCACGGAAAACCTGCAAATACGCTCGGTCGTTACCCTTGCGCGTGCACATTGCATCGCCTAAGTTTCCAAACCATATCGCTATGAGCTTACGTCATGAACTGACCTAGATGAGCCCACACGCCTACAAAATTGATCGACTCACGTGATACAACAGCAAGTGTGCGTACTTCTCACGGCGGTTTGCTCTCATTGAACGCGTGGAAAGTAGGCCCTCCGCCCCGAAAAATTGAAATCGTTTGCGTGGCCCATAGCAACGAACATGACAACCGATGTCCTTTAGAACCAGCTATGTTACTAAGTTCGTAATACGCATTAACACCTAAAAGCCATACTAGAAGTGACAAACACCTCTGACCTTTATTTTAAATCACGTGGCCTGACGTTTGTTGACTGTCAGCTCTGGCGCTTCGAAGCAATTGACTTTCAAGCGGTGATCGCCGACCTCTTGTGCTCAAACGACGATAACGACGCTCAGGAACCAAGATAGAACAGACCCAAACTATCACGGTAAGGTTAATAGAATGCTCTATCTGTTTTTGCTACAAGCTAACGGTGACGCATTTTCTGAAGTAGTTTTCAAGCCTTTAGATTTTGGCATCTTTTGGGGGTTGGAACTATTGCATGCTAGGTATTTGCCCACTGTACAGCATGATCCTCCAGGAGATGCATTTGAATGGAGACTGTTGCTTCAGGATATGGTAAAAGGCCATGAACTCTTGAATAGCCTTGGAATCCACCTTCACTGGCTGGTATAAACCCTTCATGCCAGGTAAGCCTGCCAGCATTGCAACCATGCTTTTAAAAGTAAGAGCATTTGTATTTCACTCTTAACTTTCATTCTCATTTAAGAAGTGGACACCTTATCTACCAGATGGGGAACTTAAACTAAAGGAGCTCCTTTGATTTCATCTCTACCTGGAAATTTAAAAGGGGGCAACTTTCCTTTGAGGTTATCACCCACAATGTGGCTGGAGATGCGACACATCCTTTCCTCACCAGCCAGATGAATTCAAGCCACCCAAAAAATCAGTGAGTTACCTTTGCTGCATACATTTATGATATCATACTGTCTTAGAAGTCTCAATTTATTCCAAGGTATAGCAAGACCAGCCTTTATTGCCAATACCTGAGCTGGACCAATCTCAGTGGATGATGAGATGCTTGCAGTAGCTAGCCAACAAACATTGTCGCTTTCATCACTGAAGTTGAGAACTTCTGTTTGGATGAGGGCAGATGCTTCTCCACTGGCAATATTTCATATTCTCTGCATTTCAGAGTAGCTGGTCCTTGAGCAGGCGGCTGTGCTTTTTTGCTTGGCTTTGGTGACTTGCATGAATGCCATTGGCTAAAGTGAGGGTAGATATTATGTAACCTCAGTACCAGTCAAAACATCTTCTTACTGGATCTCCTGTAGCAAGCTGTACAACACCTTTGTCAGGACTGGTAGAGATGGTCCTCTTCAGCAGCTCAGCAGCTTGCCTCTCCTCCTCAGGTGTAAGTGATGGTACACACTCATGCCCTTCATAATCACCACTTCTAATGTCCATGTTGCAACTAGCACAATGTCTTCTAACATCTGATAGCAGCAGAGGAGTATTGCATTTGATGCTGGTCTGACACGTGACGGATCATCGTCTGAGCAACAGGGACAGCTCACAGCGGCAGATGCTGTGATGCACTCTGTGAGACACTTGGTGCATACCCATGAACTGTTACTACACACATCAATTCTAGTGGCTGTGAAAGAACGTTGGAACACAGGCACACTTCAACTTCTCTAAGATCAACAGGTTGTTCACGCTGGCTAAAGGTGGACTAGGCTCATGCAATAAGCTGGTGGAGAGGCAATCTTCTGAAAATGAGCTATTAGTGTATTAGGTGCCTGGCGAACGCTTTCTACTTTTGGCCTTTTCATGTGTCCACCCACCCACATGCATGGAAGTGCTCACACCATGATATCATACTATTGTATTGTTCAAATCAAGTACATTGTACCTTGCATTGATGAAATGTATGTTTCTGCCACTGAAATACACTGACTGTACACTTGTGATGCATCCCCTTCATTATGGCACATATTGTTCTCTCCATCAAATGCTTACAGAGCAAGCAGCAGGATGTGTGTTGACATCATCCCCCAGAAGTGTTAATGTCAAAAGCTATTTTCAGATCAGTTGTGAATGCATTGCATTCATAGCTGATCTCAGTCTCTGTCCACACTCCACAACACTGGGTACTTGCTCTATATGGTAATTATCATGTACCAGGTATATATACATGTACGAATGAAACCTCAACTTGTATCGATTATTCATGAAATAAGCTCCGCTGGTTCGTGGTGAAAGAAAATGCGCCACCACTGCAGGTTCGTATATACGTATTGCCACATGCCTCCCGATCACTACCGTAGTATGCTTACCTTCCAATTTTGTTCCTGAAGTTAACGTCGTCTTACTTTGTAATGGCCCCTTCATAATACGTGCCGCGTGACCTTACAAAAACGGCCTGCGCGTATTGTTTATGTGTCATGTAGACTATGCGTATAGAGTGGGCATGCTAAGATATGAAGTACGGTGGCGGTGCGTAAATTTGATTCCATATTTTGATTTGCGTTTTCTGGTGAGTCATGGTAAGCTTTGAAACATTGGGTAGCTATAATGAGGCGTCACTTCAGAGTGATACCGTATATTGTCTAATTGTACACCCAGATTCCAGCCGCATACAACCGTGTTCTGGGCCTATTGCCACACACGTGATGCAACTAGCCCACAATTTATTGTGCATGCATTTTGTTTGACACTTTCGACTACATGGGTGAGTGGTTTTAGGCTAATAACAACACCTTCCACACTTATAAATGCCCAAGCCAACCTCCCTCAGATATACATGTTTTTCATTCTAGCGTACACAGTAATGCGCTAGCTCAAGCTCGATCGTTTTACTAATTAATGCACAGGTCATTCAGAGAGCTAGTTAACAACAGGCAAGGAAATTGTTAATGGCCCGTGTTTAACAATAGATGCATTTGTGTGCCCTCCATTGCTATTTTTGTGTGCCTCTGCATTGCTACTAGTTTGTGCCTCTGCTTTGCTAGTTGTGTGTACCTCTGCATTGCTAGTTGTATGTCTCTGCATTGCTAGCTGTGTGTGCCTCTGCATTGCAAAGATGTGTCATTTCATTCGCTGGTGTTGTATTGCTAGTTGTCCACACACACAACTATTGATGCAGAGTTACAGATCTGTACCTCTGCATTAATAGTTTCATGTGTGTGTGTGTATGTGTGTGTGTGTGTGTGTGTGTGTGTGTCTGCATTGCTACTTGTGTTCAGTGCATTGCAAAGATGTGTGTCCTCCCCTTCAGAAGTGGTGTGTGCCTTTGCATATTCAGTTGTGTGTGCCTCAACATCTCAACACACAACTAGCAATGCAGAGGCACACACAACTAGCAATGCAGAGGCACACACAACTAGCAATGCAGAGGCACACACAACTAGCAATGTAGAGGCACACACAACTAACAATGCAAAGGCACACACAACTAGCCATGCAAAAGCACAACTATAGCAATGCAAAGTACAATGCATGTGTGAGTGTCTGTGCACATGTGCAAGTCTATGTGTGTATGATCTGTATGTGTGTCTGTGTGTATGTCATGTGTCTGTTGCGCGTCTCTGTGTGTCTGTGTGTACGCTTGCGCTTGTATGTCTGTGTGTGTGCGTTTGGCTGTGTGTGTTGTGTGTATGTCGTTTGTGTGTGCTTGTGCGCGTGTGTGTGCGTGTGTTGCCACATGTATATCGTGGTGTGTGTGTTATGCAAGTGTGCAATGTATATGTGTACATTTAGAGAACCAGATGGAGACACAATGTATAATACAACGATTCAATCCTTGGAGACATGATACATGTACAGAAAGCTTGGTACACAAATTGACCTAGAATCAGTGGTCTGTACAAACATGCACAAGTGCAGTTAAATTGAATAGAATGCATGTGCACATGACAATGTGAGTGTGCGTGTTTGAACCATCATCAGACAGGTTTATTGTTTGCTACATGTATTAGTGGTGTGTGCAAGTATGCTATACATGAATGCGTGTATTGTGCAGAATATACGATACGACAGTGTACAGGGCCATGTATGCAACAATGCAAATGTGTGAGCCAACGTGCTCATCTACTGCGTGTGAGCTGGTTGTGTGCGAAATAACAGACCGAAATCATTGCAATAGTAGAGTGGGCGTGGTAGAAATAAGACGAGGATTTTAGCAAGGATTATGGAAAGCTTTATCATACAACTAGAGGATTATGCAAGTGCGAAACAAATAGCCTCACGCGCGCCTTTTTGTCGCGACCTTGGAGGCGCAAAATTACTGCAACCATTCACTCGGATCCGTTAATTTGGTACGATCGTCTGCGCAGTGAGCAGTAATCTTTTAATTTGCTCGCATAAATTCACTGCCTAAGGGATGGAAAAACAGCTAGCTTAGTTAAAGGCGGAGAATGGGTGGAGAAATGTCGGACGGAGAAGTTATCAAACATTACTGTGGATTGGAGAATGGAACACGGGTTGCATGCGATAGTGGCGCAAATCGATCGGGAAATGTGCATAAAGTTAACTTCATCTCCGTATCGGATAGCGTAAATTTTAAATTTTAAATATGTATCGGATAACAAATGAATAGCAACAGGACTCCTGTACATACGTACTGATTGTGAAGCGTTTGAATGCCACTACCTGCAGATGTGGCGGTTTTGAACCCCATGTGGTATCCGGCCTCATAGCTTTAGCATGGAACTAGCAGTACAAGGCCCAAAAATACGTGTTTACGTATAGTTACGTGCATGGTGTACTACTTTATAACATTTCATGGGGTACTGTTCGCTGAACTGTCACACAAAGCAGGAATTGTATGACTAAACATTCTGAAACGTAGCATGCGCTAGTACATGTACATCATAGCTAGGAGATGGTGAACTGATAAAGATGCATTTCACGGGCAGTGCCTCAGGGGGCACCAAACTCAGTTAAGTTCCCGGGCCTCGCTTCATCTACGGCTCCCACCAGGCCTGAATGGTACAAGGATAAAACGATAATCAACGTCGTCATTGACGCGAACTATAGTGTCAATTAGGGGAGGACAGCGGCCCTTAAAACATAGCGAAGCTACGATGAAGAATTTGACTTTGCGCATGAACAGCCATGGCACCACGAACCTCATAATCATGCATGCCCGGTGTTGCCTGCCTTCTCAGGTCAATGGCTCTCTAAGGCACTACAGAGGCACAATGCCACCTCTGTCTTCGGATCCCCATTTTGGGGCAGCTTTTGGAGTGGTGCTATGACGTACACTGCAAATGGAGTATACTGGCATACGAAACACAAGCACACAAGGTAGGGAAATTCAGAAGTTCTCAATCTAACAAATGCTGAAGCTATGGCAATCCTGGCTTTGTTGTCCGATCAGCCGAACGGTGATCACCCCTGATTCTGCTGTCACTATCCTCTTTAACTATCCCACCTGTAGCTGCTCCAGTCGGTGTACCTACAGTTCCTCCCACAGCTCCTCCCATCACTCCACCAACGACGGCCCCTACAGTTGTTCCAACAACAGGAATAACACTGCCCACTATGGCTCCAACTACAGCTCCAGTAGCTGCTCCTGCAACTGTACCTCCCGCAGCTCCACCCACGGCTCCTTCAGCTGACATCTTATTTTGGTTTGATCTGCGTGAAGAGAATAGAAGTGAGGCCCATCACGATACATGTAGTTACCCTGTAATATCTAGTATCGTATTTCATATTACTCGTCATGCATCATTGTATACAGACAGGATGACGTCCATGTTGAAAATTATAAAGACGGACGAAGTATATAAAACCTTTACATTTTCGTCTTTTATGTTCGAGCATAGTGAGGTGTGTGTGGATGTACTGTTGGCGTGTGTAACTGAACACTTGTAGATCTTCGTTTCATTAAAAAAAAAGAACCAGACATTTACCATGGTTTTACAAATGCGGTACTTCTGCTTTTCTATACGGACATGAATTTCTGCTTTTTTGAAATGTGTGGTTGGTATCCAAAATAAAGACATTATTAACCTTCCTTTAATAGGTGATTACTCGCTCCCCTACCCAGTGCAATCCATCTGCTATGCACATACTACTGTACATACATTCATCGATTTTGTGAACGAGCAAGGAGACCGCGTACCTTATACGTGCCTAAGCCGCGTCAGCTTAACGTATAGAAGTTCAATTACCACCGCTACAACACTTAAATGCAACGAGTACGGCATATATATACCCCCAACCGACAAGCATGCACCTTACACCAATTGTATGCATAAAATGCCATGTTCGCGTACTCTTCCGACCTTGATTCAGGCGACAAATGACGAGGTATTACTAAGTTCAAATATTGGAAGCTTTGGTCTTCCACACTCCTCCCCTCTCCCGCAACAAACTCTCTCCCTCTCTTCCTCCGCCAGAGTCGGCATTCCCTTTGGCTGTACCAGGGCGATGAACTACGACATACTGCATGAGAGAGTTGAAGTCCCCAATTCCACCTGCATTACTTTCCTAAAGTTTGTCTAGCCACTCCAAGGATCAATGATCTGTCTAGATTGTAAATTTTTCCCCAACAGATATACCCTAGCTGAAAGTCGTAACTGCCAGCTTGATTGCAAGGCATTCTTTTTCCAAAGTACAATACCGCTCTTCTCTGGGTGCTCTTCCCCTGAGTCACATTGACTTAACACAGCTCCTGCTCCTCCATCGGAGGCGTCAGTTTGTAGCACAAATGGTTGTGTGAAATTTAGATTCCTTAGCATCGAGCCGGCCCTAGCCTGCCCCAATATACGTAATGCAATTACCATGGCCAAGCACATTCCATTTTGGTGAGTTTTTGTACAACTGATATGTACTGATGATTAACTTTCCTGCTAGTATTTTCCTTATTGTTGCTTCTGAGAATGATGTGTGGAAAAGTCAACAAGGTGTCTGGATGTAACATCGCTCTTACACAAATGGCCTCTATCTTTTCATACATACCTATCCTCTAGCCTTGTCCCCAGGCCCTATTTGTATATTATCAAAATAGGGCCTGGGGACGAAACTATCTATCCTCTCACACCAAACCATCACTTCAAACATATAGGTTTAACAATCCATGTCCCACACTCCAGCCTGGATCAACCAAAGCTAATAAAGGCAGATGCATCAATGATTGGCATAGCTATCAGTTTTAAGTCACTCCTTGAGTTTTATCTATCTACGCAAGCACCTATTAATATCACACACATCACACACAAATCCACCCAATTTCAACCAAAGAAAATAATACATTTGCAGTTCATGCACCAAGCTAGTTTTCTCAATTCCCTGCATCGTTGGAAGACCAAGCTTCCAATATCTGAACTTAGCAATACCTCGTCATTTGTCACTTGAATCAAGGTCGGGAGAGTACACGAATCATGGCATTTATGCATACAATTGGTGTAAGGTGCATTTTTGTCGGTTGGGGCTATATACAATGTACATGTACTCGTGCATTTAAATGTTTGTGCATTTTGAACTTATATTATACGTTATGCTGACGCGGCTACAAGGTACGCTGTCTCCTTGCTCGTTCACAATATCGATGAATGAATGTACAGTATGTGCAAAGCCGATGGAGTGCACTGGGTAGGGGAACGAGTAATCACCGCATCAAAGACGGTTAGTGCCTTTATTTTGGAATACCAACCACACATTTCAACAGCGCAAAAATTCATGTCCTTATAGAAAAGCAGAAGTACAGCTTTTGAAACTCTCGGTAAAACCATGGTAAATGTTATCCGGGTTTTTCTTCATCTTTTTAAATGAAACGAAGACCTACAATTGTTTACAGTCACCCCACACACACCAACAGTACATCCACGCACACCTCTATATGCACAAACAGCAGCGCACTTTAAAGACGAAAATGTACACGTTGTTCAAAACGTACATGTAATAGCATGACTTAATGCATTACGTAATAACCGCGACGCAAGTACTAATTATTTTTTCTTTAACAATTTTCCTTTCAGTACAAATGCCACATATATATCATTATGTTTTTCTAATTTTTCTCTATCCAGTGTATTTCCGACTTAAAATGCATAGATGTCCTCGAAGTATTGGAATTTCTGGATATGTACAACCTTGAATAGACCTGAATGTTGAACGCAACCTACAAGATAATGGAGATCAATTATCATATCTACTTGCTTGCCTGGATGTCCAGAATACAGATTAGACGCCAAAATGGAGGCCGAATTGTGCTCATACGTTTTCTATTTAGCAGCACGATTCTCCTCAAGGTCCCGCTGATATAGCTCCCTTTTGACAGCACAAAAGATGAATTTCATGCAGGTTGGTGTAATCTATTTAATGATGTCATTGGTAAAGGTAGTTCTTCCTCGATGCGTTTACTTTTAGCTGACCCTTAAAGGCACCCTGTGAGTATATTGTGAAGTGATTGGTACCATTATCGTTATTCAAAACCGTTCCTATCTCGAGTTATACGCAACGGAACGAAGACAACGAGAACGAGTGTTGGGACGGGGGACGAGGAACGAATTAGAGCATACTTTTACAAGAAGCGCACCATTTAACCAACGTCTTAGTGTTGTCGTCCGATTGCGACAAAGATAACCGATCCGTTTCTCCGTTGTCCCTCTAGACGCGAGTTGCGTTTTTAATGATTTAGTTACGCGAGATCAATGGATTTGCGCGATCCATTGATCGCGCTGCGCCATCGATGGATCCATTGATTGCGCACCTATCGATCGATAGCGCAATCAGCGATCGATCGCGCAACCATCTATCGATCGCGCACTACTGCGCTTGCGCGATCGATGGATGGAATATGCTGCACGTGCTTTGGTGTGAAACAGTACTTCAGTTGCTAAGGCATTACTTGAAACCAGGCGCTTGCTGATCTACCTGGACTGGGACTTTTCAAAGTGCTTGTAATTCCAAATGAAGGGAACAACAAGGTTTGTATAATACAGTTGCATACACTTGTATACGTAACTTTAAACCTATTATTGTAGGAGGATGGCGTGAAATGTTGTACAGTCATGCAAATCAGCTATGTGACATCGTTCAGGCTGTTCATGCAGATAAGTTGAAGCATAGTGGCTACAAGAAGGTGTTAGACTATGTAATGCATCCTTGAGATTTCGTAACCGTGTTAACAATGTTGAAAGAACTGCACTTATATGTTAGGATGACATTCATCTGTCCCTTCAGACTTAGATCTATACATTTTTGTAGATTAGGTTGACTGAGGGAGGATAACATTTAGAAAAATACCGGTATAAAGAATACCACGGTGATAGCTGGTAGGCAACATCCTAGCCTTAGCGTTACACCTGAAAAGAGACGGTAGTAGTTACTGAAGGACACAATGTTTTCCTTACGCTGGATTTTTACGTGCAGTATAATGTTGATTAGTCCTTCAGTGATTGTAATAGTAATTGCATACAGTACTTATAATGTGCAGACGGTACTATAGGTCAATGAGACCTAGTAAGCTTCACAACAGCTTTGATCTGAATTTGGTTTTCATTATGGCATGCATCATTTTTCCTTATGAAGGTGCAACGTCATTACTTTGAAATAACAAGAGGCTTTGTGCAGGAGTTTTGCACACACTGTCCTGTCTGCCAGCTAAGTCAGCCACAAAACACAAGGCCTCCATTAAGCCTAGTTCACAAATTGACGCAAGACATCGCGCGACGTCGCGCGACCAGCGTAATATTTGTGAACATTCCGCGTCATCGCATCGCGTCGCGTCGCGTCGCAGAGAATAGAAAAAAAATTCTATTCCTGCGATGTCGCAGCGACAAACCACGCCCTTTTCACAGTCATTTCGCTTTTAACCCGGCCTTTTAACCCTCTTGCTTTCAAAGAAGTGATCACCATGGCTCAGACTGAAGATTTTGTAGAGGCAGTAAGGCAGTTTACCTGCCTGTGGGACGTTTCTTGCAAATCCTTTAAAGATGTCAACGCCAAAGAAAACGCATGGAAAGCCATAGCGCAAAAGGTAACTGAACAATAACGGACGAATCCACATCCTTCTCCTTCGTCGCCGCAATCTTCGTCTTAGTAGTAGACCTGTGATAGCAACCATACGTACATCGTCTTCTGATGAGCTATCCATATGGTTATTTCAAATTTGCATGATTATTAATACGTTTATTAAACTGTTTATTCGTTACGTAAAATTGTGAACAGCATATCGCAATACACGTAGCGATTCTTGCGAATACGCGTGACAAATTGCGACGCGACGCGATGCGATGCGTAATGTCGCGTGTGCTTGCGTCAATTTGTGAACTAGGCTTAACATCCAATAATTGAGAAGGACTTCAAGTGGATCTCATAGATATGAGACACAGTTCCTGACAATGTGTATAACTACATAGGTCATTTTGTGGACCATTTCTCCAAATTTCATGTACCGTACTTTTTCCATTGAAGAGGAAGACAGCAGAAGAAGTGTCTTACATGTTACAAGAACGTGTATTGGCCACCCAAGATATTTCACTCTGACAATGGAAGAGAATTTGTCAACAATCTGATTTGTGCTATGTTTGAGAAGTGGGGTGGTGATGTGACCTTTGTCAGTGGTCGTCCAAGTCACTCCCAGTCACAGGGTCTAGTAGAAAGAGGAAATCGCACTGTAGAGCAGAAGATAGCAGCCATGAAACTAGATGAGGGGCACGGAGAAAATAAATATCCTGTGGTTTCATGGTTACCTCGCATCATGTTCTCCATGAATTGTGAACGACATGAAGGCATTAAGGACTTGCCCTATCGTGTTGTATTCGATAGATACCCTCCGGTAGGTATCTTTCTCGGAGCTGAAAAACATTGTGTAGATGAAGAAGACCTACCCATAACATCAACTTGTGACAATCCTCATGCAGCTACATTGCACACAGAACCATCTACTGACACTGCAGCATGAAATAGTCTATATCATCTCCATCCATCAGGATGATGGAAATAGTGCTGAAGGATGCATGAATTTAGTATCTCCTGGCTCCTGTGTTGCTCCACAATCAGCATCAGGCCCAAAAGATGAAGGGAATGCAGATGGTGAGGTAGAGCACAGTACATTGAACTGTCATCACAAGTGTCAGAAACCCCAGACAAGCAGCAGGAAGAATATGAGGGTGATTCTAAATCAACAATCCACACAGTAAATAAGAGAGAAAGTTCGTGACAATACATATTTCGCAGCTACACATATAGCAGTGAAGTACAACAAAAAGAAGGAAGTTAAGACACAGGTGTTCAGTGTAGGTGGAGACATTACTTTGTTGCTTTGTGAAGCAGCCCAGAAATTTAATCATGTCACCAAATCCTGCTGCAAATGTTCAAGTGGGTGCAAGACAAATCTGTGCATCTGTAGAAAAAACCGAATACAGTGCTCCTCCTAACACAAACCACGGCTGGTAATATCTAACATTGGGGAAGAAATTGATACTGTTTGCATATATGACTCAATGCAAAATAGACCTGAGGTGGAATGCATATTGCTTGTTGCTAGATATGTGCAATGTCCAGATTCTCACATCACAATCAAGGTCATGAATGTTCAGCTGCAAGATAATGGTTATGCATGTGGGGAATTAGCTGTGGCCTTTGCAACATCACTGATCCACGGGGAAGATCCAACACAACTGCACTACAAGGAATTGCGTAGTCACTTCAAGAACTGTGTTGACGCATACAGGATAACCTCATTTTCTTCCACTGTTGTAAGCCATCAGCCACGTGTTGTACATGAGATTGGTGTACTGCAAATGCCGAGCTCCTGACAATGGCAAACCAATGATCCATTGCTGGCAGTGCTTCCATCCCGAATGCATTGGAGTTGGAACACAAACTGACAAGTGGAAGTGTCCCACTTGCACTGAAGCACTTTAATTCATGTGCATGCTTCAATGATTATTCTTGTTTAATGTAGTTGATTCATGTCAGTTTTCACAATTTTTGGTGATCAGTGTACATGCAAGCTCTTTGATTAACTCAATTCACTTACTAATGTATCTCTATGTACTCTGGTTTAGTTGTACACAACGCCAGTTTTTAACATAGACGTATACTTTAGAAGTCCACTTGTAGGTATCTATAATCAATCATAAGCTAAGGCTTGGGAGTCCCAAGTAAAACATGTGTAGGAAGAAAGCCGTAGTACTTTGAGACTAACAGCAGGCATTACCGAGGTGGCTTGAAATACTACGCAGGCAATGGACAGATTGCTCAGATTCTATAGCTGCGCGATCGATCGATTGCGCAAACTCAGCAGTGCACAATTCGTCGATCGCGCAATATTCCTAAAGTCACGCGATCGATCGATGATTGCGCAATCGACCGATAGATGCGCAATCAATGGATCCATCGATGGCGCGGCGCCATCGATGGATCGCTCAAATCCATCGATCGCGCGTAACAATTTCATCAATCCTCAATCAGTTCTATATGGAACCTTGCTGCAGCAGGTTCTGATGAATGCTATACTCTGTACAATGCGCAAGTTGTGATATGACACATGAAGTGTCAATGCTTACTGAAGAGTTACTTACTGAAGAGTAAGTACTGTCAAATACTAATTTGAACTCATCAGTGCCCAGTACAGCGCCTGATAAAAATGGCTTGCAAGATTTGAAAGCAATTTGTCTGGAAACTGTAACTTCATCTGAGCAGTGTTGCATGCATCGCCCTGGTACAGCCCAAGGGAATGCCGACTCTCATCGCAACAAACTTGGCGACAAACAAGTTTGTTGCGGGAGAGAGGAGGAGTGTGGAAGACCAAGCTTTCGAACCAATACCTCGTCATTTGTCGCCTGAATCAAAGTCGCGGGGAGATTACGCGAACATGGCATTTATGCATAGAATTGGTGAAAGGTGCATGTTTGTCGGTTGGGGATATATATATATATGCTGTACTCGTTGCATTTAGTGTTGTAGCGGTGGTAATTGAACTTCTATACGTTAAGCTGACGCGGCTTAGGCACGTAAGGTATACGCTGTAACCTTGCTCGTTCACAATATCGATGAATGTATGTACAGTATGTGCATAGCAGATGGAGTGCACTGGGTAGGGGAACGAGTAATCACCGCATAAAGGAAGGTTACTTTGGAATACAAACCACACATTTGAACAAAGCAGAAATTCATGTCCGTATAGAAAAGCAGAAGTACCGCATTCGTAAAACCATGTATTTTTTAATGAAACGAAGATCTACAAGTGTTCAGTTACACACGCCAACAGTACATCCACACACACCTCACTATGCTCGAACATAACGACGAAAATGTAAAGGTTTTATATACCTCGTCCGTCTAATTTTCAACATGGCGTCATTCTATCTGTATACAATGATGCATGACGACTAATATGAAATTTAATATACAGCAAAAACAGATTAAATCTAAAATTGGAGTTAGAGATAGAACCGAATGCTGACAGTTTAGTGTCTGGAGTAAGACAGAGAGAATAAAGAATCTGAATGCATGAAGTTAAGGACACAAGAAACAGTACTAAATTGCTGAACAAAAGGATTACACTGAACGCTCTTCACTAAATGTTGACAGTTTAATTATTGCCTGGAGTTGTTTGGAAGGAATGATTAGCTTAGAAAATGGTTCCATAACTACTAGACACATCAACACACAACATACTACACCACGTCACAATACACACACACACACACACACACACACACACACACACACACACACACACACACACACAAACACACACGCACACACACACACACACACACACACACACACACACACACACACACACACGATTATAAGATGATGATAGGCATTACCCCAGTTAAAGCATTGTTTTGAATGAGTACATGCAGGTCGTACGTAGCTATACCCGCTAACACAGTACATGTAGTACTTTACGTTAGTGTGGTCTCTTATGTACGTGCGAGTTAGTACTCACCTCAAATTGACCGTGAGGCACCATCATCATGTAGTTCCGAAATGGATCGCCCTCCTCGTGGAATATCTGATCGAACGTGTTCTCCGCTTATCGTAGCGCACTGGTTTGTTATTAACGCAGCTTGACACGCCCTGCATGTGTGTGACGAGGTACGATCGCACGATGGACTAATGTATGACGGCTATCAGGTTTAAATCGGATCAATAGTGGTAAAGTTTCTCTAACAGCGACACAGGAAAACACGTGTTGTTTTCATGATGGCGCTCGTTTCAAGGTAGAGCGCAAAAAGTACTGTGGGTGGATCTGCTCTTTGCAGGTTCATCACGTGACTGTTTGTAATAGGTTATTAAAATTTATTGCTGTCCCTGGTTGGTGCAATTTCATGTACCCCGTTTACAAATTGAATCCCCCGCGGAAGAGTGGGTCTGGGAATGGCAATCGCGCACAGGGTACGTTCTGCGCATGCGCAATCGCGAACGGAAAGGTTAGACGTTAACATCTCTAGACCCCGCAGCGGGAAAAAAAAAATCTTCTTGGATTTCAGAATTCCCATCAGTTCAGGTTTCCGAAAAATTAACCTGTTATCAATATTAATGTTAATTAACGTTAATTGATTAACCGGTGATTTAAATGCACGACAGTTTCTTCCCGAAAGTGATTAGCATTATATGAAAAGTAAATAATTAACTTCCATAAAATAATAATTCCATGATTGTAGGATACCAGTTTAAGGTGTGTCTGGGGACTGGTGAACACACAAGACATGCGTGTAGGAGTGGTAGCCAGTCACTGAGGGAGTTGGGTACACTAGCAATCGAACTCATCATTGTTCTGTCGTAAACGTAAATGCAGTTGTGTTCAAGCTATGTGATTACAATGTTTCAATAACCGGAGAATGTTATAATATACGGAGATTTCTTAGTATTATGAAAATGTCATAGTATTCAGGAAATTTCTGCCGTAATTTTGATATTCCTTCATTTAAATTTCTGAGCAGGTCGTACGAAATTTCTAGTGTGTCGGACCCCTCGATTGGCGTTGAGAAAATGAAGTAAGTTTGCGTGGTGTCAAAAGTTAAACGGAATGGTGTAGCCATAGATAATATCTCAGGTGTAGCCACAGCAATAACGGAAAGGAAAGGATCTGTGCCGAAAACGGACATTAGGTGTGTTGTATCTAGTTGGGCGTTGCCCGATATGGGCTACACCTTTCAGATGTGGTCAAGCTCATCTATTATACGAGAGTCTATGCGATGACGGTCGTCGCGCGGAAAAATAAATAAAACGCGGTATAGAAAGCGCCTGCCTGACAGACGGCTACCGCGGAAGGCGGTCGTAGGGCCGAAGGTTGCCAATCCTAGATTGTCAATTGTATATATATCTGTGGAAGACAAAGCTTCCAATATCTGAACTTAGCAATACTTCGTCATTTGTCGCTTGAATCAAGGTCGGGAGAGTACACGAACATGGCATTTATGCATATGTAAGGTGCATGTTTGTCGGTTGGGGGTACAGTGTACCATGTACTCGTGCAGTTAAGTTAACTTACCATCACAAAGTACAGCTGCACTGGGCTATAAAAGTCAATACATTTACATAGACCAAACACAGACTCCACCCACTATAAGAACAAAGATGTTTTCATAAACTGGGATACTGCTTGGCAGGAAAATGTACACAGGCTCCAGTTAGTGGATGTGAAGACCACTCCTCAACTCTTTGCCAAGATCAACAATAGCACAACTCATTGTACATGTATACATACAAGGTCACAACTGTTACCTACAGTCAGCCACTCCTCAGATGTACATCCACCAATAAACAATCACTCAGTCTTGCAAACATACACTCCCATGGGTACATGGAACAGCTCAGAGTCTGTCTCGAAGTACTTTGCAACTCACAAGAATGGCACCCATCTCCACTGGTCAGTTTGAAAGAGCTTAGTAGTTGTGGTCACACCCCCAGTGTTCCGGATCCGCGCGTGACGTTGGGTCCCTGGTTGGCGCAGGTGCACACCTACCCTGTGGGTACATGGAACAGCTCAGAGTCTGCCTCAAAGTGCTTTGAAACTCACAAGAATGGCACCCATCTCCACTGGTCAGCTTGGAAGTACTTATTAGTTGTGGTCACACCCCCAGTTTTCCGGATCCGCGCGTGACGTTGGGTCCCTGGTTGGCGCAGGTACACACCTACCCTGTGGGTACATGGAACAGCTCAGAGTCTGTCTCGAAGTACTTTGCAACTCACAAGAATGGCACCCTACTCCACTGGTCAGTTTGAAAGTGCTTAGTAGTTGTGGTCACACCCCCAGTGTTCCGGATCCGCGCGTGACGTTGGGTCCCTGGTTGGCGCAGGTACACACCTACCCTGTGGGTACATGGAACAGCTCAGAGTCTGCCTCAAAGTGCTTTGAAACTCACAAGAATGGCACCCATCTCCACTGGTCAGCTTGGAAGTACTTATTAGTTGTGGTCACACCCCCAGTTTTCCGGATCCGCGCGTGACGTTGGGTCCCTGGTTGGCGCAGGTACACACCTACCCTGTGGGTACATGGAACAGCTCAGAGTCTGTCTCGAAGTACTTTGCAACTCACAAGAATGGCACCCTACTCCACTGGTCAGTTTGAAAGTGCTTAGTAGTTGTGGTCACACCCCCAGTGTTCCGGATCCGCGCGTGACGTTGGGTCCCTGGTTGGCACAGGTACACACCTACCCTGTGGGTACATGGAACAGCTCAGAGTCTGCCCCAAAGTGCTTTGCAACTCACACGAATGGCACCCATCTCCACTGGTCAGCTTGGAAGTTGTGGTCACACCCCCAGTTTTCCGGATCCGCGCATGACGTTGGGTCCCTGGTTGGCGCAGGTACACACCTACCCTGTGGGTACATGGAACAGCTCAGAGTCTGCCTCAAAGTGCTTTGAAACTCACAAGAATGGCACCCATCTCCACTGGTCAGCTTGGAAGTACTTATTAGTTGTGGTTACACCCCCAGTCAGTGTTCCGGATCTGCGCGCGATGTTGGGTCCCTGGTTGGTGCAGGTACACACCTACCCTGTGGGTACATGGAACAGCTTGTAAGACTTAGTAGGTGTGGCCATACTCCTAGCTGGTCCAGTGTTCAGGATCCGCGCGTGGCCTTGAGTCTTTGATTGGCACAGGTAGTACACATCTACCCTGTGGCTACAGGTACAGCTCACAACAACTTCTTTTTATATTGTGTTTGCTTACGTTTACAAATGATTGACGTGACTATTAAACGCGCGCTTATGACGCCCGCCGCGTGAGGAATGCTAAGCTTATTCATATTTGAATGTGGTGCTGGTGCTAGCTTCCAAGCGGTCAATAATCTCTGGCTCAAAAGTGTTGCGTCGATCCCAACCGCTGCAAAGCGAAACCTCGCAAGATCCCACACACAAAAAGAATGCCACGCCATGCGGCACAGTACGGACGTATTCTGATACCATGTATGGAAAATGATAAAAATATTACAATTCCGCGTATAATCGGTTCAGCTAACGGCGGCAATGATACGCTGCATAACTTATAGCTCGTTCACATTATCGATGAATGTGTATGTACAGTATGTGCATAGCAGATGGAGTGCACTAGGTGGGCGCATAAAGGAAGGTTGCCTTCATTTGAAATACCAACCACCCATTTCAATAGGCGCAGAATTCATGTCCGTATAGAAAATGGCTTTTGAAACTCGTTAAAACCATGGTTAATGTTAACCGGAGGGGGGGTGGGGGGGGGGGGGTTAATTCATTTTTTTTTATGAGACAAAGACCTACAAGTGTTTACAGTCACCCTCCCACACACCAACAGTACATCCACACACACACACACATACACACACACACCTCAATATGCACAAACAGATGCATGACGACTAATATGAAATATGATACTAGATATTACAGGGTAACTACATGTATCGTGATGGGCCTCACTTCTATTCTCTTCACGCAGTTCAAACCAATATAAGATGTCAGTTGGAGGAGCCGTGGGGGGAGCTGCGGGAGGTACAGCTGCAGGAGCAGCTGCTGGAGCTGGAATTGGAGCCATAGTGGGCAGTGTTGTTCCTATTGTTGGAACAATTGTAGGGGCCGTCGTTGGTGGACTAATTGGAGGAGCTGTGGGAGGAACTGCAGGTACAACGGTTGGGGCTGCGGCAGGCGGGATCGTTGGAGCGAACCATGACAGCAGAATCAAGTGTGCTCACTAGACTTCAGCTGATAACACATCAAAGACAAGGTTGCATAGCTATCATAACTTTAAATAGCAGCATTTGAAAACTTTTGGTAAATTTTGCTACTTTATGTACTAGTCAGTCTATGCAAGTATACCTCTCCCATGCATGCATTTAACACTGTACATCATAACACATCACTCATAGTGGCTGCTTCAAAATGGAACTTGAGACAGAAGTAGCATTGTCCCTCTGTAGTGCCTGAGGGGAAGGCAGACCACACCTACCACGCATAATTACGAGGTCCGCAGTGCCATGCGAAGTCAAATTCTTCATCCCTAGCCACACTGTTTTGCTTGCTGCATGCTTTCAGGGGCCAAAAACAAAAAAAAAAAAAAAAGATGACCGCCTATGTATGGGCCATTTCTGGATATGGTTTATGGTGTAGGCAGGTAGTCGCGACTGCATAAATCGCTCTGCTTTTATTTCTTCTGCTTGATCTCCAGGATGCTTGATCTCCAGGATTCTTGATCTCCAGGATTCTAAATCGAGCCATCCATTATTCATGCAATTCAAGATGACGCTATAATAGTTTCAGGTGTGTCTGGGGACTGGTGAACACACATAGACATGCGTGTAGGAGTGGTAACAAGTCACTGGGGGAGTTGGGTACACTAGCAATCGAACTCATCATTATTCTGTCGTAAACGTAAATGCAGTTGTGTTCAAGCTATGTGATTACACTGTTTCAATAACCGGAGAAACGTCCGAAAATATAATAATATACGGAAATTTCTTAGTATTATGAAAATGTCGTAGTATTCAGGAAGATTCTGCCGTAATTTTGATATTTCTTAATTTCGAAATTATTTTCTGAGCAGGTCGTACGAAATTTGTAGTGTGTCGGACACCCCTCGATTGGCGTTGAGAAAATTAAGTAAGTTTGCTGTGTCAAAGTTAAACGGATGGTGTAGCCATAGATAATATCTCATATCATATCAATATCTACGGCCCAGTAACTTTTATAATCGTCACGTCGTTCACGGCATGCCTTTGGTTTCGGCTTTTACGGAGATAACATTGATCTGATGATGACATAAATCTTGAAGCAAAAAGGTGCTAACGTATCACTGCATCATGCAGTAGGAATGTTAAAAACATCATTAGAAGAACTTGACAGGGATGACACTAGGCCGGACCTAGCCCTATATTCACAAGAACCTGCATGCTAAAATCAAGCATGCAAAGAGTAAAATATTGAAATAGATCTTGAACCCATTCAAGTACAGCACCATCATGATCTGTACCCAGGAGATTAATTACATGTACCTGACTATTTGACAGGCGCAACCCCAATTTCTCATATAAATGAGCTGTCACCAAAGTTTTAAAAGTTACATTTTGAGATTCCATGTGCATATTTAGAAAGACAAAAGATGAATTTTTTTGTGAATTTTTCATGATCCCGTTTTGAAGAATATGATGTTTTGTCTTAGTTATAAATACATTGAGCTGTTATTATTATTTGCGTCAAATTATGCAATTTTTCCAAATGGGGCTGTGGAACGAGCGAGGATGTTACTAGAGTAACGCCATAAATGACATTGGCCGCCATGTTTTATAGTAATCATTGAAAAATGAATTTTATGTACTTTGTCTACGGAAAGAACTATTTTGCCTCCAGGACCAAAACTTTCGATTATTTAAAAACCTTAAAATACCCCTTTATTGGTTCCTGGAGGCAAAATAGTGCTTTCCATAAATTTCATTTTTCCTGACCTAATTACAGTATTCCACTGGCAATAAATCTTGATTCATGTTGGATTGTTCACTTGCGGCAACAGATTCTGGTCCAAAATACACCAGTGTGTTTTACTGTGGTGAAAACATACGGTCGGTTCCTGGATGATTTATATTATGGCTCATGATTCGATGATTACTATAAAAAATGGCGGCCAATGTCATATATGGCGTTACTCTAGTAACACCCTCGCTCGTTCCCGGCCCCATTTGGAAAAACTGTGACGCAAAAAACAATAACAGATCAATTTATTTATAACTAAGACAAAACACCAAGTCACGCATTTATTCACAAGATCAGTTACTATAGCAGGGGCGCCGGAAGGTATAAAACATTGGTCCGGCAAATGAATAAATTATTAGGTGGGTGGAGACGCAGGGGTGGGTCCGGGAGGGGGTTCAACCCCCTCCCGCCCAGCTAGGGGGCATGGGGGAGCGCTGTAAGCTCCCCCATCGGGGTCTGGAGCTCCGCCCCAGAAGCTTTGCAAGTTGTGCGTTATTAATGTCCTAAACCATAAGGAATTTCACCAGTTCGCAGGTTCGCCGCCCAAAAATCACGGCAATGAATTCGAAATTGCGATTGTACATTTAAAATGCTTATTGGGGTGCGGCTCGTTATTAAATGAGAGACGTTTTCACAAAGATACATGCAATTATATTTATGCACCAAATAAAGTTTTACTTGATCATTTATTCAGTTCAGACGCGTCCAAAAAGCCGAAGCCTATGATCATTTCCTTGAATGAATTCCTCGGCAATATCATCCATCGATAAAGCGTCTAGCTTCTCCTGATGGATGTTTAACAACATTACATGGTTTAGTCTGCTTTGACACATAGTATTCCGCAAGTATGTCTTCAAGCGTCTCATTGAAGAAAAGCTGCGTTCACTAGAAGCATTCGTTGCAGGCATTACAAGAATCAGTCGCGCCAATTTGCACACTTCACTAAGCAATTCTTTCTGTGTGGCTGACATTTTCTGTAGTGCTTGAATGCAATCACGCAGAGACACTGGCTCACAATGCTCTGCAAAAAAGGCCCCCCAAATCTGTAGCTGAGCAGAGATGCAAGATCATCACCGTAGTGACTAAGTACTGCACAAAGTTGTTCATCAAATGGTTTTCGGTTGGCTGCATAAACCAGCAAATTTTCAAGATTCTTATAGATGGAGTAGCCAGGTTGGTTGAACCGCTGTGATATCCCTGTAACTGCTAAATCCAGTACCTCAAAATACAGTCGTCTATAATGATCCTCAATACTACTATCATTGTACGATTCTTTCCCCTCTCCAACTTCAAAGCGACTAGGAACTTTTCTCTTACGGGGTAGTTTGGGAGAACTTGTACCCGTTTGCTCACGGAAGCAGTTCACCAATCTGAAGAATGCATCAAACGATTCATCATTTCGCATTAACTGAAGTGTTTTTACAGACAACTCGGCCACTGATTGCCCTTCAGATGCAGACATTGACCTGGTTTGTAGGGTTCGGCTCAAGTTATCTGTGATTTTAAGAATCTTCATACTGAGATGAATTAAGGCCAAACAAAAGATTGAAAGTATCCATCTGTGCCTGGACACCAATTATTCTGCCTTTGACATCCGGGTCAAGCCTTGTCTCAAGACACTCTTCCCATAGCTGCTTTAGTGTGTTGTAGTGTTCAAGTATGCTTTCAATAGCATCTCCTCTAACTGTCCACCTAGTAGGGCACAGTGCTCGAATGCCTACACTGTGCACAGTACTATCATCATCTGTGACATTTTCCACTCTGATTCGATCAAAGGCAGCATTCCGTTTAGGTGAATACCTAATCAACTTCATATGGAGAAATCATACATAGGCCGTCATCTTGCTTTTTTTTTCAAATTGAATTTCAAACACGTTTATAATTTACGATAAATCGGACTAATTGTGAATCTGTGCTTTATAAGTAAACTAAAATCAAGACAAAAATTTAATTTCTACCGCGCATAATTTATTCATAAACGAAGTAGTCATTACGTAATACCTTGCGTCATCAAAAAGTTATGTCGGGTTAACGGTTATAAACTTTAATAGTAGTGACGTAACTATCAAGAAATTACAATTATAATTGTACCGATACACAAATCAGCTGTGCGTCACTTGCACTGGAGAAGTGGAACGCATCAATTAGACGCAATGATGCATGCAGGGATCGAACCAGGCCCGTAGCCAGGGGGGGTTCGGGGGGTTCGAACGAACCCCCCCTCAGGGGGAAAAGGTCCAATTATGTGGAAGTACGGTAAAGGTCCCGGCCACTCTATAAGGCGATTAGGCGATTCCTGGGCGGCTAGGCCAATCCAGTCCTGGTCTTTCCCGCATTTAATAAAATGGTCTTGATTCATGTTTAGTTGATAGAATGAAAATTAATTATTAATTTACACTGTAATTTTAATTCATACTCAATACTCGTGCGCCGATCGAAAATGCCGGGTAGCTCCCAGAAAAAAAAAGAGAGCGTGAACGAGCCGCTGCCTTGTGCCAGAAGCTTAATGTGTTCTTACCAACTGCAAAACGAAAGGCAACGGGCGATGGGCAACAGTCGGATCCTTTAGTCACAGAAACAAATTCTGTCACAGCGGCAGCCACAGAGGAAATCGAATGTAGCGATCACTCTGATAAGTGCGAAACTACATGTAGTGAAATGGTTGCGCCAGATTCTAACGAGCCTGAAATCACTACGCAGCAAGGTGCATCCACTATGAATACCCGAAATATGACTTCAAATCATGTAGAAAAGAATATTGAAGAACCAGATCTGGAGGTGTTAAGTTTGGTATGAGTGTACTGGTACATGTGTCTGCAAATTGGTTTGCATTCAGTTGCAAAATCAATGTTTTCAAAAGCTTCCGCGCTTCGCGCGGGCGGGGCACATCCCCCTCCCACACCCACCCCCTTTTGGTGATCCACGCCCACTTTAGGTCCACATTTATTATTTTCGAACCCCCCCTTTTCCCGACCTGGCTACGGGCCTGCGAACTACGTATGCCCTTCATGCTTTCATCTTCTGAGACGCAGGTGTTTTGGTGAGTATACTGTGTGAATTTAGTAGCGTACCCCCCCCCCCCCCCCCCCCACCCCTTTCCAAGTGGGCTACATGTACATGTCCATAGCTGTGTCCAGCGGCGTAGTCAGTTACATCGTATACGTGAATATCACAACAGGAGAAGCAGGCATGTTGGGCATGTGTGTGTGTGTGTGCATGTGTGTGTGTGCGTGTGTGTGTGTGATTGTGTGTGCGTGTGTATGTGTGTGTCACTGACTATATACATGCATAGATAATCTATGATACATGTACATGTATGTGTGATGTGATTGTCGTTATGTGATGTCATCCTCATCCCCCTCCTTCCCCCAGCACCGGATGGATTTGATGCTGTGTTGGTGCAGATTGTGGGCTCCACCTACATCATTGTGTCTTGGGACTTGCCAACTCACAGTAATGGCATCCTCATCAACTTCAGTTTGTATTGCAATGGTGCTCTGGCGGGTGTCCTGCCCCTTACTGTGATCAGCTACAACACCACCGGCCTCCTCCCCTTCATTTTTTACATGTACATGTATGTCTTCTCTGCTACTGTGTGCAACATGCGCAAATAACAGTGTGCATGGTACATGTATATGATCTGTGCTCAGTACATTATCTGTTGGACAGGTCTTCCAGTCACGCCCACAGGCACTGCACTCCAGTTGGAACGTGGTGTTGGGCGTCATCAGTGCTGCAGCCAGCCTGCCCAGGTACATTGTGTACACTTCAATCACTTAGTTTGTGTTCCATCTTTCTTTGCTCTTATCCCTCTCTCCTCCTTCCTTTCTTTCTCTCCTGTCTCACCTACTCCCTCACTTCCTCCCTTTCTTTCTCTCCTGTCTCACCTACTCCCTCACTTCCTCCCTTCCTCCTCCCTTTTTCCCCCCTCCCTCCCTCCCTCCCCCCTCCATCCCTCCCTCACTCCCTCTCTCCGGTCCTCCTGTAGTCACGTACATGTACACCAGCAGGGACATCTCTGGCAAAATTACACATACCATTTATCCTCCCTCCCACCCTCTTACCTCCCTTCACCTTCACCTCCTCACTTTCCCTTGCTCCTCCAGTACATTGTGATTCCAACCTTCTCAGCATGAGGAGGACAGCCCTCCTGGGGGACCCCCTGATCCTGAGTCGGACACTAATGACATTGTCATCATCTTATTTATTAATAAGATCATTAACCCTGACAAGTCCTTTGGCTCCTCGGTGAGTACTCCACTCAATATGCCTAGACCTTATACGGTCATACCTTGGCACTCTTCCCCAGGACCCCATGTGCATCCTTCTACAACTCTCCTCTCTGCTAGTGGAGCATACTGCCCCAAACATTCATGACTCCAACAAGAAGTCAGTACAGATACAGGTGTGTAGTGTATTAGCGTTGATATAGTGTACTGTTGGCCTTCTAGCTATGTTGGCCTTGGGCCTGACTGTTACCACAAAACCCACAAGGGCAGTCCAAGGTGTACACAACCATTGGCTCCTTCACTTGATTGGCAGATAGTGTGGCAGATACATGTACATGAAGATTGGACTACTTGTGAGGGAGGGTGTGTGTGTGTGTGTGTGTGTGTGTGTGTGTGTGTGTGTGTGTGTGTGTAAGTGGTAATCCTGTGGTTATTTTATCTCACATCCATGGGAGGAGCTACACCTCTATGTAATGGGCTTTATCTGTGTACATGTACTGTAGGCACAAGCGCTTCCATACACTCTTTGTCTTGTTGAAATATGGGTTGATGTCGAAGTACAATGTAATGTGCTCTTCCCTAGACCCTAGGAGGAGCTTACAGCCAGTCCCCCCATACCCCAGCTGGAGCAGGACGTGGGCATGGGTCATTTGCCCCCCCCCCCCCCCCCCCCCCCCCCCCCCTCCCACAAATTGGAAATCCTGGATCCATCACTGAAATTGAATGACTCTCTTGTCAGGATCAGCTGAACAGGATGCCCATACAATGAAAGAGCCACCCCTCAAAAACTTGATACTGTTCTTCCTAAGGCCACACCCATCATGGGGGCTGTTGCAAAATGACTAGCTGTCTCTATCTGTATCAGTCCCTGCACCATCATCTTTTATTAAGATGCTTGACCCTTGCACCCACAAATAACCCTTACACGAATACCATGTGCATGAAGTTGTTCACTTTATGGAGGTATCATACATATACATGTATGTACATGTATGTATGTTGCATGCATGGGGCAACGGTCTTGCCACACAACAAAATTCATGACATTGTGCCTTTGTTCCTTGTATAAACATCTAAATTAAGATAGGATCAGAAGAGGCTATGTGCACACACACAGCATGTCTCAGCTTATGAAGTGGGAAGCTGAAATCCCATTGCAAGCATTGTTTTGTTCAGATTACACAGTGACTGACAGAAACAAAGAAAGATGAGTTCAATGACACCAAGTCCTATGAGCTTGGAGGTGATGGAAGCAATGGCTGCATTCTACCAGCTGGCATCATGATTCGCTGCTTCTTTATCCTGTCCAGTTCTCGCCATCCATTATTTGTGTAACCTGTATGTTTTTAAATTACTAATGACATAATGTAATCAGTAGAAGCCTGGGGGGGGGGGGGGAGAGAGAGAGACAGGAAGGATTGAGTAGGCAACACGCAACATCTATCATAGTTTCAAGACATTCAGTTGCTACATGTATGATCAGTCACATTGGTCCTTCTTCCTATGCATGGGTAAAATGCAACCAAAGGTGGGTTCAAAAGTTGTTCTGGAAGAGTTCAAACTTTGCACATACATGTATGTGATTGCCCACAGAAATATACCACACACACACACACACACACACACACACACACACACTTGCATTGTAGCTTTTTCCTCCTTACTACACACCTAGATCAGTTATAACGGCATACACTTACACTGGTACATGCATTACGTCACAAGCACCATACGCATACATGCACCATACAGTAAAAGCATACACATCTGTTGGAGGCAAAATATACAACATAATCGATATGCTACTGCTAAACTATACTACAACAGCGTAATACATTATTTCTAATAAATGCTCCCTTTGTGAAGGGCACTATTATTACATCCGATTCAAACCTAACTAATCACAGAATCACACTGTCAACACATCGATATCGAGTTGTCTTTAAGGGGACACAAAGATGATGAAGACAGCAACTTCACACAGCTGTTGCTTTTAAGAAGCATTGGTTGTCCTGAAGTGCTCACTTGGATGAAGAAAAAACCAACAAGTATACCTCTGGTGATATTCAGAATGAATTTCTTCAAGTTATGGCCTTGCACATTTTACGTAACATCTGCTCCGATATCGTCAAGAATGGTTTCTACTATCATGGCTGATGAGTGTACTGATGTATCTAATAAAGAGCAGTTCGTGGTCTGCATACGCTGGGTTGACAACACCACTTTGATACATCATGAAGACTGTGTTGGTTTGTATGGTGTCGATACAATTGATTCCAATACACTGATGCAGAGCATTGAAGACGTTCTTTACTGCGTATGGGTTTACTACTGTCACAGTGTCGTGGTCAATGCTATGATGGTGCTTCCAACATGGCAGGGTGTAAAAATGGTGTTGCAACCCAAATACAAGCTAAGGAGAAGAAAGCTATTTTGACCCATTGCTATGGGCATGCTCTTAACCTTGCTGTGAGTGATTGCATAAAACAATCAAAACTTTGCCAAAATGCTATGGATTCTGCTTTTGAAATAAACACATATGGAGAAATGAACGGTCACGAAAGTTGCGGTTTGTAAATTTTTGGATTTCATTCCGCGGTACGTTCCGTAGAGAATGTATGGCGTTTTTACAAACTTGATTATTATTTAATTAAATAACGGACCTGCAACTTCTGCTACCCACTAATACTACTCTAAATGATGTTCAAATGTAGGCAATTTCAAATTTTGTATCTCATACCGTCCAAAATTCTGGGACCATTTCTGAAAATATGATATTCCATAGACTTGTACACAAAATGGAAAAAAAATCATGCTAGTTAAGATATTCCATTAGTTATAACTAATGAACAGAGGGGGTTAGAACTTTTGCCACCCTCTAAAACTATTCTACAACTATCCAAATAATATAATATATGACAAAAAGTGAATGTTGTCGTGAAGAATTTGGGGACCATTTTTAAAAATAGTAAACCAGTTTTGGTGCAATAAGGCGCCATTTTAAAATGGCGTTTCTATGGGTTGCCATAGATATTTAGCTAACGTGAGACCTCTAACTTGGACACGCCCATCTAGGGCAATTCTGTGAGGGTGGAGTCGAGGCAGAGGGCGAGGTGGGCCAGGGGGCGGGGTACAGCGGCGACGGAAGCTATTATAAAGTGGTGCGGCCAATGAATAAGATGAGCATGCATAATATTATACGCGCAAACATGACAGATGTATTTAGTTATGAGCAACAATTACAAATCATACATGTACAGTATAGAAGTCTTAATCAGTTAACGTAAACTTGCCAAACAATGTCCGGCTGTGTTCGGAACCGCGAATAAATTCATTACCTAGCTCCACTAAATTGATTTTATCTGTCAAATTGCTATGAACGAACAAAATCATCGTAGCTTTGACCGACCTCTCAGTTTACTGATGGAAATATTTAGCCTATTTAACACGTCGTGGATAATTGTCAACAATGCAATAGCTTCAGTTGATTCTGTTTCATACAGCCCGATAAAGTCTTCATGAACATCTAACTCGTCGTCCACCCAACGAAAACATATAACCACCTGTTCCTTATTAGATTCGTCTGTTGTTTCGTCAATCATGATAGAAATAAAGGGTGCAGATTGAATAGAAGAAGTAAGGTCACGGAGAACCATCTTTGCCATCACAGTAAGAATTTCATTCTGAATATCGGACGATGTATATTTGTCTGTCCGTTTCTTGATCCACTGTTCAATTCTGGGATCGTCTTCCCCTCGTAGTCTTAACAACTGAGTGAAATTTGATTCACTTTCGTCTCCGTGTCCCCTGAATGGCAATCCTTGACGTGCTAGAAACCGGACATTGGATAATATTTTTAAGAAACATTGGCGACGCTCCAAGCAATCTTTTTGATGCTGGGAGGAAAGGCACATTGCAACATCAGGGGTTAATGCTGGAAGAGTTGTAACTTTCAAGACCGCTTCTTTGTGACAACTCGATGCTTCATGCGCTGAGAATCTGATAGTGGCATCTTTCCAGTTTGTGTAACCCTTATCGGTAAACGCTGCATCAGCATTTGCAGCCCATGACAGCTTTTTCTCCAACTTTGCCTTCAAGCACGTGTAACATGACACGCTGTCATTTTCCTCACTATAATGTAGCCACGGCCACTTGTCAAACCAGGCTGTTGAAAACTTCTTCTCACAGCACTTTTCTTGCCAAACTCTCGTTTGGAAAGTGAAACGCCCTGGGCTGGTGTGGTATTTGTGGGAAAATACTGTCAGTGTCACTGACACTTTGACTAGATCTCTTGCTTGAAAAGAAGAGCTAGCAGCTGTCTCAAATTGACACAATAAGTGGTAATTGAACGCCGGCCGCCGATACGCGATCGAAGTTACAATTATAATCAATAACTAATGAATTATTAATTTCAGCCGTAAAAAGTGGTGCGGCCATGGCCGCAGTGGCCGTAGCGGTTCCGTCGCCACCACAGGGAAAAAGTTGAAAATACAATGGTTATTTTACCATGTTTTACCATTCTCTACAACATAGAACAACCATGGTTTTTTCAAATACATCGTTGCTGCTATACGTTGTTGTAAAAATTACAACAAATTACAACATTCGAGTGATGTACCACGACAAAACGTTGTAAGCTATTGCATTTGGGCAAACTAACGTAGTGAAAACATTGCGTAATTCCAAATACAAGGGTTTACAATGGTTACAAATTATTGATCACGTGACTCCTTACTTAAAGAAATCGCGACGTAACACGTGATGGTTGGTCTTTGTGTGAGCTCCTCGGGAGGACGGAAAGTTGAGTATCTCTTGTCTTTTGAACAACATGCTACTCAGCTTGTGCGTTAATCTTTCATTCTCGCATCAATCGTAAATGGGGTTTGGGAGGAGCGGTGTTTGAAGAAGTGCGTGCGTGTACTCAGTATGCTGGGCGGCGTTAGATAAGTGCGATTGTGTGTGCATGTGCGTTTCTATTCTAGACCACTTTCATCTTGTTTAGTGCGCACCGCTTTCGGTATTTACATATATAGGTGCGTGACGGCATGTGTTGGCCTACAAGTGTGCATTCGAATACATTCTTGTCTTGCTTCCCTTCATGCCCTCAGTAAGTGCGCAACAGTGCTGGCCTTCTACTAATGTGAATCAATGCCAATGCACCTGTGTATGTGACGGTGGTCCGACATAGGGTGAGTCAACTGTTCACTCTTCTATGTGTTTACATGTACAGTATTGTAATCAGAACATTCCCTGGTATAGGTGTGTATTGTATGTCAGCTAGTGTTGCCCTTCTGACAGAGCTGTCTCTGTGATGGGCAGGGAGTGTGATCTTGTTGTGACACTTTGGGTGTCTTTCCTCTTGTGCCGTCGCGTTCTGTATGTGTATGTGGTGATTAATTAGAATATCAAGCCAACCGTATGTCGGCTAGTGTTGCCCTTCTGACAGAGCTGTCTCTGTGATGGGCAGGGAGTGTGATCTTGTTGTGACACTTTGGGTGTCTTTCCTCTTGTGCCTGTGTCGCGTTCTGTATGTGTATGTGGTGATTAATTAGAATATCAAGCCAACCGTATGTCGGCTAGTGTTGCCCTTCTGACAGAGCTGTCTCTGTGATGGGCAGGGAGTGTGATCTTGTTGTGACACTTTGGGTGTCTTTCCTCTTGTGCCTGTGTCGCGTTCTGTATGTGTATGTGGTGATTAATTAGAATATCAAGCCAACCGTATGTCGGCTAGTGTTGCCCTTCTGACAGAGCTGTCTCTGTGATGGGCAGGGAGTGTGATCTTGTTGTGACACTTTGGGTGTCTTTCCTCTTGTGCCTGTGTAGCGTTCTGTATGTGTATGTGGTGATTAATTAGAATATCAAGCCAACCGTATGTCGGCTAGTGTTGCCCTTCTGACGGAGCTGTCTCTGTGATGGGCAGGGAGTGTGATCTTGTTGTGACACTTTGGGTGTCTTTCCTCTTGTGCCTGTGTAGCGTTCTGTATGTGTATGTGGTGATTAATTAGAATATCAAGCCAACCGTATGTCGGCTAGTGTTGCCCTTCTGACAGAGCTGTCTCTGTGATGGGCAGGGAGTGTGATCTTGTTGTGACACTTTGGGTGTCTTTCCTCTTGTGTCTGTGTAGCATTCTGTATGTGTATGTGGTGATTAATTAGAATATCAAGCCAACCGTATGTCGGCTAGTGTTGCCCTTCTGACAGAGCTGTCTCTGTGATGGGCAGGGAGTGTGATCTTGTTGTGACACTTTGGGTGTCTTTCCTCTTGTGCCTGTGTAGCGTTCTGTATGTGTATGTGGTGATTAATTAGAATATCAAGCCAACCGTATGTCGGCTAGTGTTGCCCTTCTGACAGAGCTGTCTCTGTGATGGGCAGGGAGTGTGATCTTGTTGTGACACTTTGGGTGTCTTTCCTCTTGTGCCTGTGTAGCGTTCTGTATGTGTATGTGGTGATTAATTAGAATATCAAGCCAACCGTATGTCGGCTAGTGTTGCCCTTCTGACAGAGCTGTCTCTGTGATGGGCAGGGAGTGTGATCTTGTTGTGACACTTTGGGTGTCTTTCCTCTTGTGTCTGTGTAGCATTCTGTATGTGTATGTGGTGATTAATTAGAATATCAAGCCAACCGTATGTCGGCTAGTGTTGCCTTCTGGCAGAGCTGTCTCTGTGATGGGCAGGGAGTGTGATCTTGTTGCGACACTTTGGGTGTCTTTCCTCTTGTGCCTGTGTAGCGTTCTGTATGTGTATGTGGTGATTAATTAGAATATCAAGCCAACCGTATGTCGGCTAGTGTTCCCCTTCTGACAGAGCTGTCTCTGTGATGGGCAGGGAGTGTGATCTTGTTGTGACACTTTGGGTGTCTTTCCTCTTGTGTCTGTGTAGCATTCTGTATGTGTATGTGGTGATTAATTAGAATATCAAGCCAACCGTATGTCGGCTAGTGTTGCCCTTCTGACAGAGCTGTCTCTGTGATGGGCAGGGAGTGTGATCTTGTTGTGACACTTTGGGTGTCTTTCCTCTTGTGCCTGTGTAGCGTTCTGTATGTGTATGTGGTGATTAATTAGAATATCAAGCCAACCGTATGTCGGCTAGTGTTGCCCTTCTGACAGAGCTGTCTCTGTGATGGGCAGGGAGTGTGATCTTGTTGTGACACTTTGGGTGTCTTTCCTCTTGTGTCTGTGTAGCATTCTGTATGTGTATGTGGTGATTAATTAGAATATCAAGCCAACCGTATGTCGGCTAGTGTTGCCCTTCTGACAGAGCTGTCTCTGTGATGGGCAGGGAGTGTGATCTTGTTGTGACACTTTGGGTGTCTTTCCTCTTGTGCCTGTGTAGCGTTCTGTATGTGTATGTGGTGATTAATTAGAATATCAAGCCAACCGTATGTCGGCTAGTGTTGCCCTTCTGACAGAGCTGTCTCTGTGATGGGCAGGGAGTGTGATCTTGTTGTGACACTTTGGGTGTCTTTCCTCTTGTGCCTGTGTAGCGTTCTGTATGTGTATGTGGTGATTAATTAGAATATCAAGCCAACCGTATGTCGGCTAGTGTTGCCCTTCTGACAGAGCTGTCTCTGTGATGGGCAGGGAGTGTGATCTTGTTGTGACACTTTGGGTGTCTTTCGACTTGTGCCTGTGTAGCGTTCTGTATGTGTATGTGGTGATTAATTAGAATATCAAGCCAACCGTATGTCGGCTAGTGTTGCCCTTCTGACGGAGCTGTCTCTGTGATGGGCAGGGAGTGTGATCTTGTTGTGACACTTTGGGTGTCTTTCGATATGTGCCTGTGTAGCGTTCTGTATGTGTATGTGGTGATTAATTAGAATATCAAGTCAACCGTATGTCGGCTAGTGTTGCCCTTCTGACAGAGCTGTCTCTGTGATGGGCAGGGAGTGTGATCTTGTTGCAAAGTAGTTTACCATTGAAGAAGTGTGCATATGCATTGTTAACTGGTCCATACACAAGAAGGGCTGTAATCTGCACTATCCATTCAGTACCTTCAGACTGGTGGTCTTGCACTCACCTACTCTGTACATAGTAGCTATACCATTAACTGTTGATTTTTACCATCTTTTTGAAGACACGTGCCACATTATGCATGTCCACCATCTGGTTTGAGTCTTTTGTTTGCATATGGGGTAAGGGAGTCTTCAAAACTAGTGTGCTGTGTTTCGTATTCATCAGGATGGCCATTATCGATTATCATACCTTCTTCCTCCACAGGATGGCTGTCATTGACTGTTGTCATACCTCCCTCAACAGAACCTTCAACCTCCGCAAGACGCCTATCACTTTCCTCTAGAACTGATGGACTGCACTTGTATCGGAGAGCATGACTTACAGCTGTTCTTTTGTCACGCTGTTCGCCGTTACAAAGGGGGCAAGGAAATGGAACCTGCTTCGTTCGTTTGGATTGAATTAATGCTGCGCACTTTTATCTATATGGTGCATAACGTGATATAGTCGGACAGGCATATTTGTTTGTGTTAAGTGCTTATCTTCGCACGTGATGAATGCGCGCGGTTTTGAATGAATAATTTAGCCGTCAACCGCTGGTAAGGTCATTCATTGTATGTAGCAGATGGAGATGGCCGGAGCAGACTATATAGTTGTTACAGTTGAGGGTGTAGAACAACTAGAGTTAGAAGATGACTCTGAAGGGCGCTTTACTCCTCTCTCGACTCGTTAATCGGAGTGCCTACCTCTGGTTTGCGGTACAATTCGCGGTATCGTGGTGTGCGCGTGGAGAACGGCCAATTGATGAGGCCATACGACGGTTGGCAGTCGGAAGGAAGAGTGTATATAGTGCTAGTGAAGGCAAACCAGCAAGTTTCTGCAGAGCCGCAAATGAAGTCAACAACTTGAAGCGTCCTCTAAAATCGGTACTGATGTAATCGATGTAACGGATATCTAATGAATGAACCATGCCACACACGCACACACACACACACACACACAAAACTTTTTTTTTACTGTGCCACAGGGCAGTCACGAGTTACCAACTATTGAGGATTTCGAAACGGTTTGCAAATAGCTATATGGTGCTGCTTGCGTTTTATTGCTGTTGCTTTCTTTATCGTAGGTTCCATCCCCACCAAGCAGTCACGTCACTCCAGAAGCTGCCAAAAGGTTTATTTATTTTTTAATTGCAGGTTCACAACTGTTGTGCGTGTGTTAGAAAATCTCTGTGTTGCAAAAACACATGCACGCGTGCAGTATACCTCTACCTCTGTGACTGATTTGCCTTGCAGTACATCACATTCAAGTCAGCCAGCAACAACAAAGCAGTTATC
The DNA here is from genome assembly GCA_013339895.1 of Ephydatia muelleri. Classification (NCBI taxonomy): domain Eukaryota; kingdom Metazoa; phylum Porifera; class Demospongiae; order Spongillida; family Spongillidae; genus Ephydatia; species Ephydatia muelleri. Next base: position 33,921,649 of record JABACO010000001.1, on the reverse strand, counting down.
TACACCATCCAGATCGCAGATGGAGCTACCATTGAGAGCAGGTACAAATAGGCGCACTGCTCTGTCAGGATCGGAGGTATGCACTTTGCATGCATGTAAGAAATTATCATTCCAATTAATACACAACATTTAGTCAACAGCTAAACAGTGTCTTGTGAGCAAATTCATAT